>RQTK01000399.1:98389-192466 GCA_003991915.1 Elysia chlorotica
AATAATAATAATAATAATAATAATAATAATAATAATAATAATAATAATGATAATATTAATAATAAAGACTCCATCACAATTGCGTTTATAAGTAAGCTTACTTAGCTACAAAAATTGAGTTGGTTTAATCTGTTATACATGCTGGCGGCTATAAACTTAGAATTGTAGGCAAGGGAGATGAAGCGAGTGTGTAAATGTAACCTAGTGAGAGAGAAAGAGAGAGAGAGAGAGAGAGAGAGAGAGAGTTTCGGTCTTAACTCCTGACAATTTAAGGGGGCTGGGCCACACCCAGTTCATAACTCCCAGGTGTTTTTGCACTGCACAGGATTCGAACCCACATCATCATCTTTGACGGATCGCAAATCCAAACAATTTCGCCAACTGAGCTCCCGAGAGTTACGGCATTTGTAATCCTTATGTATCAACAAATCATGCCTTCTGCTCCACATCCATCGGGAACTGTTCTCGTCTATCTCAGCTAATAGCTTCAGAACTTTTGTTTTTTGTCGCCACGCATTGAGAGCCTGGTCAGAAGGTCATAGGCTGATGACTCTACGAACCCCCTGACACCAGTCTCCACTTCGTTGTTTTGATGGACCTTCCGTACCATGACTTGGACAAGAAATCAATTTAAAAAATGCATTAACTATACAACTTTTACTGACAACAAAGAAACAACGATTTACCACTTAAAACAAAATAATAAGAAAATGAGTTTTGCAGAATTTAAACACGCATGTCAAAATATTAACATAGAATTTCTCATCCACATGGGGATCATTTGGACTTTGTAACAATACACACAAAACCTTAATGTAAAGGTATCCAAAAACAATTTCAAAATGCTACCTCACCTATCTATAATATTCTCAACACAAGAGGGCAATCAAACATAATACAATAATCTATTATCAAACTATTATTTAGTAAGAGGAATAGAAAATGAAAAAAAATGGTTCCAAATGGATATCAATGGAGAGAAAATATCTTGGAAGTTGAAATCGACAACCAAAGATACTGTATTGATTCAGATGGATCAAATATCGAATATTACATAATGTCATTACTACAAATACAATGGTTGCAAAATACGATACAAACAGAATAATAAATGCACATTTTGCAACAGTTTCCCAGAATACGTTGAACACATCTCCTGGAACTGTCGAGTGGTAAAATCGAGTTGGACACATTTAAATTGTCTCTTAAATAGAAGATGTAAACACACCCACAATTTTAAATTTAATGAAAGTTTGATCTTACTTGGAGAAGACACTCAAATGAAAACAGACTATACGTGATTTAATAAACTACTAGTCAAACAATATATCTATGCTTACTTAGTTAAGAATAGTAAACCAGACAATAATTGCTTTGAAAACATACTGCACAGAAGATATTTTATTGAAAAGGAAATATCCATAACCAATTATTCATATCACTATTTTTAAACCAATGGGAAAACATAAATACATGGTGTATTCGAGTCCATCATAACACTCTAAATGTGAAGGTAAAATAGATTATTTTTTATGTTAATATCGTCTCACCTTAAGTTTGGAAAGGATAATAATACACAATCGCCAGTTTTATCCTTCTTGTCTCATATTAACTGTACTTTAATTGGTCCAACCAGCTTAAATATATTATTTACAATCTGAAATAAGACAGAGAGTCAACTCAATAATTATAAGGTACATATTTATTTGCATAAAAAGTTTGTGAATGCTTTTATTGTTCTGTCATCATCAGCATAATCATCATAATGTTCATTATCATTACGTAGAGACAAAGACATTCCCGCAAATAAAGCGACACGAGCATACTTTATCCCTAACAGTAACAAACTGCGAGGACGACCAAAAACAACTTTGCCAATAGTGTTTAACAGAGATCTCGCTCTCATTCAACACCCAATCAGACTGCATTCAAACAAAGACCTAGCCGAAATCACAAACCTAGCCCAGGATCGGAAACGTTGGAGGGAGTTAACATCACAGATCGAGAAGGCTGCCGAAGCGACACAGACGAAAAACTGGGACGCGACACGGCAATAAGTCAAAAAAGTCAAGTCACCATCACCACCACCATCATCATCATCATCATCATCATCATCATCATCATCATCATCATCATCATCATCATCATCATTATCATCATTATAATTATTACCAAGAGTTCTATCATCATTATCTTCTTATTCATCATAACTGCTTTATGCAATTAGGAGTAGCTTGCAGTAATATAAAAATGTTCTTGTTAGAGTAAGTTTATTGTAATGTAAATTTTGTAGTTTACAAACACTTAACAGCTTATTGATTTGAATACTATCACAAGTTGCTATAGATGTAGATGCCATTTGTAATTTTTGTTTTGTTTTGTATTTGTTTTGGACTTGCTTGTTTGTTTGTTTGTTTTGTCTGGCGCACTTTCCGTACCTCATTCAATACTACCTTCACTATTATTGGCTTTATAATTAGTACTGTTATCAATAATATTGTTGCTATGGTTAATGACTATTTCATATAGCCGTTTGTATCTAACCCATGTATCTTGTTATTGTTATAAAAAAAAAAAGAGAAATACCAATCTAAAAAAAAAAAAATCTGTTTCTGGACCAGGGGCTGGGTGAAAATTAACAGAGCCCTTGCAAACTTGGGTTGACAGCCCTATCTTAAATCTGGAAGTAAATGAGGGGCTTACGAGTAAAACTAAATCCTTCCTGTAACTATAGTGTTTGTTGTAAATAAACGTGTTCTTTACGCACCGTTCGTTTTATCATTTGGAATAAGGAAGGATATATCAATAGTAGTAACTGGTCGCTGTTACATAGAACTGAATTTATTTTCCACTCCATCATCAACATAGGTGTCTTTCCTTTGCCTGACTTAAAAAATTCACTCGAGAGATAAATCTGAAATTTTGGAATCTTTAAACTCGTGTTAAATTTAAAATACGATTCGTCTCAAGATGTAAGAACAAGAAGGGTAACGGTGAGTTACAAGCTACAGCGACGTTGTACTTAAGACATCTAGAAATAGATATATTTCTGAAGAAGAAAAAAAACAACACTGCAACCTATTTACTTGACATTTTAAGCCCAAAGTTTTACTGTTTTGTTCTCTTGCATGGTAACAACATACCTGCTATCGCTTTATCACTGTACACTGCCTTTTAAAACCTCGTTAATTTCGTCCTGGGGCGGGCGATATAGGGAGCTGATCCAAACGGTCGAAGTTAGACCTAGATATCGTATCAATCAAACCCTATTCAAAACCTGTATTTACAAGTTCGTTAAATGTGTGCATTTCGTGGTTAAGCCAATCTAAGTGATTAACTTATTCATAACTATTTTTGTTCGATGTAAAAAATTTTCAGTACGTATATTTTGCTGAAATAAGTTCTGATTACTATTTGTATCATGTAAGGTACTTTGTTTTCTAATTTTTCATTATTACAGAGAAGGGCTATTAATTGTGTGATAATATAGCTTTTTATTTCAATGTGCGCCAATTTAAAATGATGTGGGAATTTGTTCTCCTCGCAAGGTAATCGAATTGCCAACTTGCTTTTGTGGTTTAAGAGTCCTTATTCATTGGATTTTATTTTTTCACGTTTTATTTTCAGATTATTTAGAAGATGTAAGTTTTAACCCATAGAAAGAAAATCAGACTTGATGGGGTTGCATGCTTCTTATGGAATAGCCATCTTTATGTAAAATGCGTTTTGTCTTTTCACTTTTGTTAGCGCTCACCTGGATTTGTTGCCACAGATTTGAACCTCCACAAAGGTGCCTTGACTGTGGAAGAGAGTAAGTCTTATTACTTTCTCTTTTTTCAAATGTTATAACAGATTAAATACCCATATATAAATATGACATCTTCTGATCAGTCAATCCATTCTGTACTTGTGCTTTAAAGGATACAAAATCCTTACTTGTATCTGCGCTGCAAAAAGTAATTTACAAACGTGCCAAATATTTGTACGACAAAATAATGTGCAGTGGTGAGTCTTGCGAATCATTCATTTATTAATTTTGCTTTTACAGAGTTGATTAGATAGAGCTTTCGCCCTCTCTGTTTAACTCTTTCAAAAAATACAAATAAAAACTATTCTTTAAATTACCACTTCGTGGGATGAAAGATACACAGATAGTTTTAAAATAGGTTCAGAAACAATATCTAAAGAATTCTTTTTAAGTTCTAATATCAACGTTAAACATAGGAAAACTGATTCTTTACGTTTTGTCTATAGCACAATAGTGATGATCCCCTTACTTTACTGGTCATGCAAGAATAAAGCATTATTTAGAAAAATATAAACAACAAAAATACAAAAACAATTCCAACGAGAACCTTAAGTAATAAAAAAGGACTCACTTTATAATAGCATAAGCGATTTTAAAAAAAAATTAATATTGTGTTTATTTTACGACATACATTCACTTAAATTTAAAAATAGTTCATTGGCATATATTGAAGGACTGAAAGGGAAATATTTTGGATTCGGAGGGCCACATTATTGAGATATGACGATTCCCAAATGCACAACTTGATATTTTTCAGTTTGCCTATAGAGAAAGAAGAAATGTTGAAGATGCTGTGTTAACGTTTTTAAATAGTGTCCGAAAACATCTTAAAACATCCAGAAGATATCTAGAAGCTTTTCTTTGTTAAAATTTTCGTCTGCTTTTAATACTATCCAGTCCCATCTTGTGATCACGAAATAGTATGACTTGCATGGTAATGTCAGGGTTATCGCCTGGATTTTTTATTTTCTTACAATGAGAACACAATAATTATGTTAATATAAATAGTGTTTTATCCAAAACTGTCATCACAAACACATGGGTACCGCAAGGCTGTGCATTCACCATTTCATACACTGCCTACATCAATGACTACCAGACAAAAGGCACAAACACACAAAATAGTTAAATTTTTGGACGATTCTTGCCAATAACAAACATCGAAAATTTCTACTTTGAAAAAATTAACAATTTTGTGTCACGGTACGATATTAACTTCTTGAATTTGAACATTAATAAAACAAAAGAGATTGTATTATTTTAGACGAAACGAGGACCTGCTTTAACATCGCAAAAACTGAAAGATTTTCCAGACGTACTGGCTGAAAAGGTGGATCGTTGGTCTCGGGGTCGGGAGATCCACGGATCGGGTCCCATGGTCGGCAAATTTGTTTGTCTAATTTCATCCCCTGTATCCCCGCCCTATTTTGTGTGTGTCGGCACATAAAATCGTTTGACGTCAGTCTCGGGGCCTGTCCACAATATAGTATAATATGTCGTGGTGACGCTGGCCTTTGATAAACTCAACTCAACACCATACTTAGAGGACTATGAATTGTAGTTCTCCCAAAAGAGTGTTTTCTTTGCACAGTCTGTCTATTTTTTACAAAACACGTATCATATCAACCTTTATAGAGAGCATTTTGTCCAGCCCCATACAATTTACGAATAAAAAAAAGATATCTTTAAAGTCGCCACTGGCAGCATCATTTCCCCATTTGCGGACATAAAACATTTCCGCGGATCTGTTTTGTCGATGGAGATGCCCTATTCTAGAATTATTATATTACTCGTGTTTCTTTTGCAGCTACTTTTAGTTTGTTGGTCTTGCCTCTTAAGATCAAAATTACTTCTTTTGATATATAATAAAAAGAGGTATTTTATAATTATACCATTGTTTATGGAACCTATAATCGCCCTGAGGTGGTGGCAGAAGTCGAAAACACGACAAAACTCGAAACACAAACATGAGTTATAAATTTTAGACCTACAACAATGTTGGAGAAAGTCCACAGTGCTATTTCAACTACTGGTTAGATAGATTTACATGGTTTTGAAAGCTTTGAGATTATCGAGTCTAAGATTTAATGTTTTGGATTCTATTTATGAAAAGAAAATTGTTTTACAGGACGACTGAATATTAAATAAGTATGTACTTTCGTTCAGACGGTTTATAAAGACTCTAGAAGGGGACAGTACGACAATTAAATTTTGGTAACGACCAAGGAATATAATTGATCCAGACATTCTCTATCTTTTCTAGCAATCTTCCGAGAAAAACCTTAAAAACCCCAGAGCTGACTGATCTTGCAAACCATGGTTGAGAAATTGTCAGAAAATGACTATATCAGTATCGGAGTCTACTTTGCCCTTGTGCTTGCTGTCGGATTATGGGTGAGTCGTTAGTGCATCCATTTTTTTTTCTCTTGGTCTAAATAGCAGTAAAAATGGGGTCTAATTTTGCGTTTACCTGTGTAAGAAATTATTTAAAAAACTTGACGAGCCGTTAAAAAAAATTCGGAGTTATAGGTATATATATATACTAGTTGATTTCAAGAAACAAACTTGACTCAGTACGTTTTTGTGAGTATGTGTTTTTTATATTTAACTACAAAGAAAGTATTACTGTATGCTAATTTTTCTTGTAATCCCACTCCATATCTCCTAACTTGGCTTTCCATGAAGTCAACATTTCGACCAAACAGAGGTAGCACCACCGGCTACTTTCTCGCAGGGAAAACAATGCACTGGTTCCCGGTAAGTTACATGAAGATTTTATTAACTGGTTGCTTAAATTCACTACCCCCCCCCCCTCAAACACACACACACACACTACTTCTTCGGGTAATTAAAAACAGAAAAACCCGGATATGAAAACTATGACTGTGTGTTCAGGAATTGAAATCATATAAAGTAATAGTTTTATATAAAACAAAGGGAAAAATGAAATTATACGCACACAATAACACTCATAAAATTGATTAAACACAAAGAAAATATTGTGTCTTCTACTGACTAAGAATACAATTTATGTTGTTCACGGTCAAATTTTTAGTCATTATAGTAACCATCAGCATAGAATTGGAATTTTCCACAGAAGAGCACGATTGTTTTCATAGGAGGCCAAACCCTGTTCTACTAAAGTCTAGTATTTCCACCACGATCATCAGGCTCACACTATGGTTACCTGATTTATTTTACGTTAGGAACAGCGTAACATCATCAAAACTAGTTGTATCCTGTGTCCCTTTATGGATCTCACTTTGTTGCAATAACGATTAAATATAATTCGTTAAACTGCTAGTAATACTCATAACATGGAACAAGGGTTATTTTTTACGTGGTAACTAAAATGACTCTTTCATCCTGAAAGACATCAAAGTATTAAGAGTTATTCTCGAGTAACCTAGATCATCTTCATAGAGTGCCGTACAGGTTTGCGTTGATCGCATCTGTAAAAATCAACACGATCTTAGTAATTAACTTTTACAAACGGTAAATCTGTCCAGGTCGGAGCGTCGATCTTCGCCAGTAACGTGGGAGCGCCGATGTTCATTGGTCTGGCGGGGACGGCCGCCGCGTCAGGAATCGCCTGCGCTATTTATGAGTGGCATGTGAGTACAGATGACCATCTCTCTTTCCATAAAATCTGTTAAGATAGTTTCTTCCGTTTCAGCAAAAGAATTACTCTCTTTCCATACAATATAGCCTATAGCCTGCTGTTGGACGTTAAACCAACCCAACCCCACCCCACCTCTCTTTCCATAAAATCTGTTAAAATGGTCTCTTACGTTTCAGCAAAAAATTACTAGTTACTATTCGTTGTGTTTGTTCAATAAAATTGGAGCTGAAAATCCTTAAATGGTTTCTTATATTTCGGCAAAATGTCCGACATAAAAAAAATAGCAGTAACTATTCGTATTCATAATGTGTCATAATGCTTTTGGTTTGTTTGTTTGTTTGTTGTTTAAAAAAAAAAAAAAATCTGGAGCTGAAACCTTTCTCAAAATGAAGACCGTCCATTTGGCCCATGTAACAACGGACTGAGTTATTTTAAAAATTTTGCTAGCGCTTGCTATCTATTTTTAAATCTATATCTTTTTATGACTGAAAATCGCTTTTATAATCACATTTGATTGAGACTGATGCCTGCTATAACTTTTCACATTATCCATGCAGGCAGTCTTCCTTCTGGTCGCTCTTGGATGGATATTTGTTCCTGTCTACGTAGCTTCAGGGGTAAGTTGGACTCGTTTCTTAAATTAATTTGCATCTAAATGCATAACCCAATTTTAGTTATGCACGCAATAAATGAATGACCAAATTTTCGCTCTCTGGATAATTCGATCTGCGTCATATGTCATAATAAGGTAAATAAAAAACTTACATGTTCGGTGCTCCTTTATCTTATCCATATTAAATATCATCATTTGGAGGCGTTACCCGATCTGAAACTTATTCAATAAAAAGTTCTTCTATGGTATGACATACAGTAACGGTAATGTAGGAATTATTTTGTATTCCATGTTCGATTATTTTAAATAGCCTGAAATCACCCAAGATTATTTGTCCTTCTATGGTAGAAAATTCTGTGCTAGTCATCTTATGGTTGAGATCTGAGTCTAGAAGAGTAGGACAAGATGTAATTTAAAGCCATGAGACACATAAAAAGCCTAGTGAAAACGAATAAACAATATAGGCTCAGTGACAATAAATTTATCAGTTAAACGAAACGAAATACTTTCAACTTCAGCAACATTATTATTTCGTCAGGAGAAAAAGTGGACCGTTTTACCCTGTCCACTTAATCTAAGATCAGAACCCAATACATTGCTCCACAAAATAATGATCGAGATTGTTTTTTTATTTCTTAGGCTTTAAAATTATTTTAAAAAGAGCAATTCTAATAATTATGAAAGTGTGAAAAACTTTAAAAAAAACTATGAACTACACCAAACATCCAATTTAATCAATACAAAAAAAAATTAATTATCGTCACTGTTTGCCCGCTGGCCACAAAAAATCCATTGGACGTAACTCTCAACATATCCTCCCCTTAATTCTAAAGTAAAATATCTTTCCTTTTACTATACTTTGCTATGACTACAAAAACAAAGATTTGTTTTAGGAACAGCATTTTGTCGAAAGCGAGACACTATTATAATCAGGCCATGTTGAGATCAATGTTCTTTGAATACTAGATCTAAAAAAATGGGGTTTAAAGTTGCGCCTATTATGGGAGCAATGTTGAAGATACCAGTGCATTATAATAACATCTACCTAGTTGCTTTTGCCCTTCAATCTTGGAAAACGGAGGTAACAAAATTGTTCGCGGGGAAAATGGAATGAAAAGGGGACTTTAAACTTTGTTTATATTATGCGCCAAATGGCTACTTATTATGTGTAGTCAGTATCCAGCGAGTCCTGTACAGTCTCAAGAATTTTGTGTGTACGAAAAGATTATTCAGATGCAATGTATTTATGTTTAGGACTCAATACAGAACAGCTTTGGTTCTCAATAATCATTTTTTTTGTGTGGTCTATAACAACTTTTTTAGTAACCATCTTTTTCGCAGTGTTACACAATGCCCGAGTATCTAAAGAAACGCTTTGGTGGAGTGCGACTTCGGATTTATTTATCTGTTTTAACACTGTTCCTCTACGTCCTTACACGGATATCAGTAAGTTAGAAATCCTATTATAAGATAAAGTTGATAGTGAAATAAAAATACCTTTAGATATGAGCCAAGATGTGCATTGAGTGTTGCATGGAAAGTAAATTAATGTGTTCAGATTGCTTAATTTGTCTTTAAGAGAAAGAAATGCTACTGTTGAACGCGTTTTTAAATGAGATCATTTTACTTAAGAATGCCCTGGTGATGTAGGTATGCTAATTTTTTTTATAATAATAATGCAAACTGCTATCTGCACAAAGAATTTAAATTATTGGCGTAGGATTTAAAAGTAATGCAGAATAGTATGCAAAATAATAGACTATAATGATACCACAGAGTGTTTCCGACAAATACTAACCCTTGTAGGCTGAGATCTACTCGGGTGCGTTGTTCATGCAGAAGTTGTTGGGCTGGAACTTGTTTGCCTGTGTGGGAATCATACTGCTGGTAACTGCTCTCTACACAGTCGTCGGTAAGGTTTTTAAATCCTCTATTATATTAACTCTTAACATGCTGTCTATTTTGAGGGAAATTGGAGGAAAAAACGGTCTGTAGAGCACAGTATTTTCCACTTAGATGAAGTAAAAATACTATAATATCATCATTTTATATACTATCATTCTTCAGAGATTTAAATGGGTTATAATAAGAGACAGATCTTACTTATGCTGTGAACATAGAGTGAGGTATTTATAGTAGGAAAAGTAGTCATTTACAGAGATATGATATAATGAGCAACTTGCACAAAAGTCAATTTCGAAAGAAAAAAAAATAAAGAAAAAAATGTCGGATTCCAGAAAAAGATGATAAGATATTGTGAAATCTGTAGAAAATGCCAATATAAGTTTGATGTTGTTTTTAGTGCAGTTTGTACGTTACATTTGTGATAAATTAACTTATCAACCTAAATCAAAACATGTTTTAGATAAATAAAATTAAAAGCTGGACATTTTTACCAACCCTTTATTCAGTTCACTTCAAAACCCTCTTCAGCCTTTTAGGAATGGTAACTTTAATAGAAAAAATTAGTACATATAGAAAAATGTATACTTTACAACTCAGAAAAGCATTTGTGGTATGCATTATTGGAAAAAGTTTAATTGTTTAAGAAATTGTGAAACCCGTAAGGAAAATGCTACATCACCGCTCAGAGACTAATGATACAACAGATATTGAAAAGTGAACTAGGAGAAAGACATTATTTTAAAAAAAGTAGAACAATTAAAGAACAAGTTAACAATTATCATAAAACGGGGGCAATTATAAAAAAAATACACCGTTCAACTACTCCATGGACACTGAGGGATTGCCTTCATGTCAAACTGAACAGTCTACATAGAAGTCAAACGCAAATTACGAAGTTTGATATTTGTAAACAGTTTTATTATTTACACATTACTGAGAGTGAAAGTATGTTCATCAAGCAAAAAGTTTTGTTTTTGTTTTTATAACAACAAAATTAATTCAAGTTGCAAGTCCTACTTATAAATCTTGACCTCGTTTCCACTTTTTCGAGTCCGTTACATTGATAACAATTGAGAGAAACAGATGAAGGTGTTAGAACTACAATACGATTTGTTGGAGAAGCATCATTCTTCTTCTCATATAGAGAAACTTTCAATGTGGGCTCTAACTTTGCTAAATCTTTTATAAGTTCTACAGTAAATTCTGAGAATATCTTAACTTTTCGGAACCTCCGGAGTATCATTTTTGAGCCTGCGAAACTTATTAAACATAATAAAAGAATTTATCTTGGCAATACCAATAAAACGATACATAAAAGTTTTCCACGAAGGCCCTCACCCACAATCCATGATTGAAGAAACTTGAAGAACAGATCAATAATGACAGGCGTCACAAAATTAGACATTTTGCGGCATTTATAAATTTTGACATATTGATACCACTGGAAAGACCAAAATCTTAACTCAAAAGCGGTGAAAAGGTTTCAAAATACTTTATTTAAAAAAAAGTTATAGCTATTTCAAGAACGGGTTCAGGTGAGGGTGGATTGTATTGAATGCGAGAAAAACGCATTTGAAGTTCGGTGGTATAATTGTAAAGAATGCTTAGCAACGGTTGTCTTTATGAGATATTTTATTGTATTATTTCAAATGGTAAAGTATTTTTCTATCATTCTCTATTAGTTTTAACTTATAATGTGTAAAATATTGTACATTTATTATAAGTTTGCACCATTAATCAATACTAAATCAATGCAACGAGCGGCCATATTTAATATCAAGTGAGTTGATTTCGTGATCCTCTCTCTGGTCCTATCCTTTGAAAAACGTTTCTCTCGGCGAGATTGCTATTATGTTTACCCGTACATTACTTTAGAATCAATTTTAACTTGGAAGAACATACATTTACACCATACCGTTCCTAGATCTAGATTCTAGATTCTAGATTAAATCTCAAACAAGATCTAGAACTACATTGATGCGCAGTTATCCGAACCTGGTTGTATTTATGCAATGGGGGCGAGCTCACTTAACTTCGAATTCCACATTAAAATATTTTAAAATGTTTTATAATAGTTTTTTTTTTCAAACAGGTGGGCTGGCTGCCGTTATTTACACGGACACTCTGCAGACGATTATTCTTTTGATTGGTTCTTGCATCCTTTTCATCTCAAGTGAGAACAATTATTGAGTGCTTGACCTAATGAAAATAAGTAGAGTCTTTCATAAAGCATACCAAGTAAACCTGATGTAGATAGCCTATATTTAAGGTAATTCGTAATTTTTATAATGTAGCAAGTTGACTGATAAGAAAATGTCTAATTGCAAAGGATTTCTTAAGGGTGGCGAGTTATCTTGGTAGCAGCACAGATCTATGGTCTAAAGTACGGCATCAATTATTCTTTGGTCTAGATCGGATGCCTTGTGGCCTCAGAAATTATATTCCCGCTAGTGGGGGATTAAATGTATGGCGGTAGGTTTGAATTCCTGCCCCACTCCATACGGGGACAAGTCCAGGAAAAATCGGTAAACGATTGTGAAAACAATAAATAAAACAAGAACATTACCACTGAAAAAGAATTCTTAATTTGAAAATGATAAAGCACTATCAGTATACTGTTACTAGATTAAGTTAAAGACTGGTCGCCTGGTGGGTGTTTCAGACAATTTATTGTTATTTGATTTTCTCTAATTTTGTAATACATAACCAAATGCAGGTCCGTATGGTCTTTTATACCTCATTAAACTGCCAAAAACCCATTTTGATTTTACCATTTTTAATAGGCATGATCGACGTGGGTGGCTGGGCAGCTTTTGTGGAAAAATATATGAGAGCAGCATCGAACCAGACTCTGCGACATCCAGACAACTACTCTTGTGGTTTACCTCGGCATGGTAATGCATCCATCATTCTGAATATTTGGGATAAATACGTTGCTGTCTACGAGATTAGTATTTTGTATGTAAGATGGCAATAACGTCTTCGAATAGGATTCTTTGGAAAAAACTAAAACAAAAAAATTACTATATTTTATTTTTACTAATTAATCCGCACACATGTTGGTCCTTTGGGCAAACTTTAATTTTCACAACCAATATCGCCATATGCATGGATATTGGTTGTGAAAATAAAAGTTACATTGCTTTGTTGTAAAACATAATTAATGGGGTTTTCTTTCGACCATTAGCCTAATAGTTGAAATAACAATTTACAACTTTTTTTTTTTACAACCAAGCAATCTGCTAGGAGTTTAATCTTTAGTATCGCCTAGTTACTTGTTAGCCCATGTCCGACCATAGTTGTACGTTGGCCTCCATCAATGTTCTATTTCGGCAGCAAGGTAAATCCTCACTTCGTCTGTGGTTCCGGTGATATCACCTTTCCACCGGGCTCTTGCTCTTTCTGTTTTTATATCCCTGCGATCTCCTTTTTTTTACTTTTATAGTATCTTACTAACTTCCAGTATTTGGGAACCACTTTTATTTTCAGTATCATGTTGAAGTCATCTGTGAACTATAGTTTGTTTTACTGCCAAGAGTGTTATGTCACGTTGTTTAGTTGATATAAAAAAATACTTCATAGCCAAGTCAGCATTCTGCTTATAAACTATGTACTAAAAATAATGCTTTACCGAATACTTATCAATGTTTCAAAGTTATAAAGACTACATAATAATCACAGAGAGAGACAGAGAGAGACAGAGAGAGAGAGAGAGAGAGAGAGAGAGAGAGAGAGAGAGAGAGAGAGAGAGAGAGAGAAATTAGTCCGAAAGTTTCCGTTGTTGTAGGACACTCAAAGTGGCATATCCTCCATGCCTTGCTGTTGCCTTTTCTCGTAGATTCATTCCACATCTGGCGTGACCCAATTGATGGCGACTTGCCCTGGACTGGCACAGTTTTCGGCCTGACCATGTTAGGCATGTGGGTCTGGTGCACCGACCAGGTTTGTACTTAGAAAGTTTCATAAGTTAATCTACATCTCAAATATCATCCATCGGATTCTGTTTTCACACTTCTAGGCTCCAAGTGAGGAGTACTAAAGAGCATTCAAATTGTAGAATTTTCAACATGTCTTCTTTTTCTCTTGACTATTTATATCGAGTGCTGGAGTATCAATTAAAATTTCTTAACAGTGAAGAAATAGCCTTTTTCCATTTCTTCAGCGTTTTTTCGGAGTAACTTTGTACAAATAATGCTGATCTTCCAATATAGATTCTGTTGCCATCAAATGTCACGAACCATTGTCCATTCGAAGATCTAACAAGGAATGGCTCTGACAGATGCTAGACTTAGCATTAAGTTGGGCGACCTTAAGGTGAGACAAGAGTGAGGAACACATTAAAGATGGTATGCAAAAGGAGAAGAAGGGTTGTTAAAGGAAATATGGCGCAATTATCTCTATACTCTCACTCTCTCTTTCTCTCTCCCTATCTCTAACTTTATCTCTCTCTCTCTCTCTCTCTCTCTCTCTCCCCCTCCTAACAATCCACACAATTATATGCTCAATATTTTAACACTATTGATATTTATTTTTTTATATTGTTATCACATCTCGAGGCCACCTTTTCCTTATCTAGCTCATGGTTCAGAGATGCTTGTCTGCAAAGAACATGAGCCACAGCAAAGGCGGAACTGTATTCGCAGCAGCGATGAAGATCACTACTTTTTTCCTTTTCATCGTTCCTGGCATGGTCAGCAGAATATTTTTCCCAGGTACATCTAAAAATATTTTTCCTTGGTACGTCTAAAAATCAGTTGGTTGCTGAACGATACAAAAACAAACTGACATATAATAATATAATGTATGTATACTGCCGGAGTTTTCACTTTGACACGCTGTCGCGCAAATTGGACTTTGGTGGATTGAAATAAGAGTTAGTGAGTTTTAGACAAATTAATTGAACGCCAGATGTGGATACTGTTTATTTCTCAAATAATTATTATTTTCAATAGGTAGACCTGATTAAAATGATACTTTATTAAATGAAAAGACCATCGAGGTATTATATTCTACAGTGAGCAACGTTCGGCTGGGCGTTTCACAAACCTTCCAAACTGTCTTTAAGAAGTAACTTGCGTAAAGGCCCCAAAATGGGCACTGACAATCATAATCTCAATGTTTCTAGACCCAACATAATAATAACGATTGTAAGAGAGAGAAATCACTCATATTTAGTAAGTGTACGTACATTCCTGTTTGTGCTTCCGTGTAGCCCCAATTCCCTTGATGTTGTGATATATCTTTTGATCATAAATTCTTGTCAGCAATATCTGCGTTTTAGGACATTCTTTACTTTGAGTTATATAGATTTGTTCAAGTTTTAAGTATGAAAAGTCATGTTGGCACCCAGCTAGGGTATATTGTCAACGATGCACTTGCTAAAACGTATCAACTCTCATCTCATTTCTCTATAATGAAGCAACGAGAGTCGAATGTTTTTCCTGTAAACATAATCTACCAGTACAGAAATTATGCACTTTTAGTCAATTCTTCGATCATTTTGATTAATATACTGTAAAACGTTTTTTTTTTATTATTTCGGATTACCTAAACTTAAGTTAAAGAATTGAAAAGACCATGCTTTTTTCAACCATTCGCTTTAGATGAGATTGCTTGCTCTGATCCTGTGTCATGTGACGAGGTCTGTGGCAACACAGCCGGATGCTCCAACATGGCGTATCCCTTGCTGGTTTTAAGAAAACTCCCGGAAGGTGAGTATCACTAACAATTTGTTTAAGGTGCCCAATTTAAAACAGCGTGGCTATCATAATACATGGAACAAACAAGAAGTGAATAAAACATGGTTTGACCATCATAAAGCTGCAGAATAAGAAGCGGACTTAATATTCCTAGGTACCACCAAAACAAGCATTGGTAGCTATTAGCAAAACTGTTTGCAGATAGCTCAATAAACTGGGGGCTACAATTTTCAGCGTAAAAACATTCGCGATACTTATATAAAAAAAAAAAGAACACAACTCCAACTTGTTTGCATGTAATAGGTACAGCCATAAAAGCAACCACTGCATTACATACTTCCCGTTTATCGCACAGCACACGATCTTTGACATTAACTTCATTTGTCTTTCTTGTAAGCATATATTTATCTTTTACGTGTGCCTTGTTCCATTAAGTCCTTATTATTTCTCCACCCGTCTTGCCACCTGTATTCCAAATGTATTAGGCTTAAAGCTGCTCTCTCTCTATCTCTATCTCTCTCTCTCTCTCTCTCTCTCTCTCTCTCTCTCTCTCTCTCTCTCTCTCTCTCTCTCTCTCTCTCTCTCTCTCTTTGTCTCTCTCTTTGTCTCTCTCTCTCTCTCTCTCTCTCTCTCTCTCTCTCTCTCTCTCTCTCTCTCTCTCCCTCTACATCCTGTGCCCTCTTTTCCTCTGTGTCCCAGGTATACGCGGTGTTATGCTGGCCGCTCTCTTGGCAGCGCTCATGTCTAGCTTGACCTCCATCTTCAACTCTGCCAGCACAATGATGACCCTTGACCTTTGGCGCAGGTTCAGAAAGAGAGCTTCCCAGGCGGAGCTCATGATCGTTGGGCGCGTTTCTGTCCTGGTGCTCATTGCGCTCAGGTGTGTACAACTTTCCAACATTGATAACAATTCATTTTATGAGGATGGTTACAATTACTTTCTACTTTGTTAAGAGAGCAAACAGAGCTAAACGCTCTAATTCAATAACAAAAAAAAGGTTGATTGTGTCGTTTAAACAAAGTAGTAAATACAGACAGATACCAAAATTGGGATTTCCTCATTAAAAACCAAGCGTCCCAAAATATCTCTAAACTATTACTACAAATGCAATAAATATATCTGAAATTTTAATAGGTATTTTCCACAGTGATAAGACGTAGAATTGTAGTGAAAATAGCTTCTATCACTACTACTACTACTACTACTACTACTACTACTACTACTACTACTACTACTACTACTACTACTACTACTACTACTACTACTACTACTACTACTACTACTACTACTACTACTACTACTACTACTACTACTACTACTACTACTATTACTCCTACTACTAATGTCACTATTACTACTGCTACTACAACTGCTGTTGCTGCTGCTACTCTCTATAGTAATAATATATATTAATCTAATATCTACTATCGATATTTTTATCAGTCTATCCATTTGTCTATTAGTATAATGTCTTAGTATCCATGGAATCTGTCGTATTTATGATTATTATTCACGCTACATATCCATTATCTGTTCTTTGTATTAAATTTCATGTTCCACCTTTAGAAATTTACGTAACATACTTGCTCCTGTGCCTTGATGTTTTTCATATCTTTTTCTTCGAACCAGTGTCATTTGGATTCCAATTATGGAACAATCTCAAGGGGGACAACTTTGGAATTATTTACAGACCGTTTCAGCTTGCGTTTCCCCACCTCTATGCTGTGTTTTCCTTCTAGCTTTGTTTTGGAATAGGACTACTGAGGCTGTACGTTAAGAGAGCTGTTTCACTTGCATTCGTTATGTGAAAAAGTGATAAAATGTTTAAGATTGCATATATACGAGTAATGCTGGCTTATTTGCATTTTCTCTAACACCAAGCATTTTCATACGATACATCCATTCCTATTACACTGTTGCGCGTGTTGGCATTAACGCAACGACAACACATCGGACTTTGTTTTGCTTTTTGCGGAATATCCTCAAATGCTTTCATGTAGCAATGAATATAATCTACCTTTCTTTCTTTGTTTCTATGTACCTACATATCTATCTATCTATCTGTCTTTTTCTATCTACCTATCTGTCTTTTTCTATCTATCTATCTATCTATCTATCTATCTATCTATCTATCTATCTATCTATCTATCTATCTATCTATCTATCTATCTATCTATCTATCTGTCTATATCTATCTATATATCTATCTATCTATCTATCTATCTATATATATATATATTTATCTGTGTATACATGTATTTTTTAAAATATCTATATATCTACCTATCTATCTTGTATCTATGTACCCATGTAACTTTCTCTAATTTACTACTCTATCTCTTCCTTCATACACCCCACTCTCATCACCTCTGTATCTGTTCCAAAAGAGTGGGGGTTTTTTTTTTCGTTTTTTTTTTAAATAAAGTTAATGAAACACTGTAGTTACCATTCCCATGATGCCACTGGAATGTAAAAATAGTGTATATTTTTTTTAATGATTTTTACAACAAAAAAAAAAAAAAAACAGGTCTCTTTTGCCTATCCTTCCTCTATCAGGGTGCGTTCTGGGGTCTAATGTTGAGCACGGCTGTGGGACTGTGCAGAATGGTTCTAGAGTTCGTCTACTCGGCGCCTGATTGCGGCAGCGGTGATCCTGATGAGCGACCGCTTGTTTTGAGCAAGGTGAACTTTCTCCACTTCGCGATAATCATCACGATCGTGTCGCTCATTTCGTCTGTGGTGATATCGCTGTTTACAGAGCCCAGAGCCCCGGAGAAGGTATGAATTGTGGGTGAAAAAGGGGAAAAGTGTTGTGGAGGTTGGACCACACACTACAACTGTTACAGTCCTAACCTCCCTTTAAAAAAAAAAATGATTATGGAAAAAAGGAGAAAAGGTGGCTCGAAGTTGTTTTTAACCTGGGAGAGCAAGCCAGGATTACACATAGAAACCTATAGATAAATAACCAGAGATAGATATATAGCGTGATAAACAGATACATGGATAGATAGATTAATAGACATATAGATAAATAGCTTGATAGTGATATAGATGGATTGGTAAATAGATATATAGATAGATAGATAGATAGATAGATAGATAGATAGATAGATAGATAGATAGATAGATAGATAGATAGATAGGTAAATGCAGAGTGAAAGAGAAAAGAAAGAGAGCGACAAAGAGGGATATAGAGAGAGAGTGCGGCTGAGGAAAGAGAGAAGAGGAGAGACAGAAACAAAGAGAGGCAGATACAGACAGACAGACAGACAGACAGACAGACAGACAGACAGACAGACAGACAGACAGACAGACAGAAAGAAAGGCAGTCATACAGACAGAAAGACAATCAAATAGACAGCTGACAGTCAGACAGACCAACAGAAAGACAGACATAGAGACAGACTGACAGACAGACAGACAGAGAGTCAAACCTAGGTGAGACAGACAGACAGGAAGACAGGCAGACAGCCGAATAGACAGACAGTCAGATAGACCGACAAACAGACAGACAGACAGACAGACAGACAGACAGACAGACAGACAGACAGACAGACAGACAGACAGAGAGTTGAATTCAGTTAAATTAGTTGCTTAACGAACCAACGTCAGCTTTATGTAGGTAGTTCACAGGAAGAATAGAGAGAGAGAGAGAGAGAGAGAGAGAGAGAGAGAGAGAGAAAGAGAGAGAGAGAGAGAGAGAGATAGACATTCCAAAAGCAAGCCAGTTTACCAAATCAGAAGCTAGACATACAGACACAGCGCCAATCAGATCAACAGGCAGTCGAGTAATACGGATAAAGAGACTAACGAGAAGATAATTATTATAAAGGTAGAAAGGGACATGGAGGAAGACAGGATATCCAAGCAGACTATTTTTTAAGGATGAGAAGAAAAAGAAATTTAGACAAGGTTAATTTTAGCCTCAAAGTGTAAACACAGCCTCTTATTGTTTATAGATACCATAAAACATTTCGATTCATGTTGACAGGGCTGTATAAACAAACAATCATCCAAGAGTACAATCTTAATTTTATACAACATCTGTAAGAGAATTGTGTAGAAATTAGATTGGTTTTTTGCCGTTCTATCTCCTTGTTTTCAATGTAGATAGAACAAAGCAGTTATGAGCTGACGCAAATTTGGCGGCGCTTTACTGACAATCATTCCTTTACCAGCTGCACCGCGTAACCTGGTGGACTCGCCACGATCAGGAGGACGCCGAGGATAGCGATGACAGCGGCATGGAGTCTGAGGATGAGACCGAGTTGAAAGGAGATGTGAGGACACAAGGTGTGAGCTCGGTACACCCAGGTGAGTCAAAACATCAAGATTAAATCATCTTACGGGGTGAGGGGTACAAAAAAAAGAGCAAAAGAGAGAGAGAGAGAGAGAGAGAGAGAGAGAGAGAGAGAGGGGGGGGGAGAACATGACAAAAAGAAAGAGAGGAATATGTTTCTACTGATTGTAGCCAACACGACAAACTTAACTATGGGTACTAACTTTTCAGGGCTACAAAGCTATCATTTCTTTAATTGTAACTTGTCTCATTTTGCTATTTTATCTGTACTTACTCTTAAGCCACTTTATTTGCCATCACAGAAAATGCATTGTCATGTGCTATGTTTCGTCGTCGCAATCTAATTAGGCAATCTTCAATGGTCTGAGATTTTTTTTTTTTTTTACAGTAGACGTCAAGAAAGAAAAGGGAATTAAATGTTGTCACGTAATCTACAACTGGGTGTGCGGCCAATCCGACGAACCGAAACCGAAAGTAAGCAAAGAGGATAAGATACTGATCAAGCAAAGGTTGACAGACATTGGGGAGTCCCCAGACGCTAAAAAGCTTCTCAACATTTTAGCTGCACTGGTCTGTGTGTTGACTGTGTTTTTACTTGGATTTTTTGCTTAAAACCAGAGTGTTGATAAGTTTTACTAATTCACAAATTCGTTTTTATCAGTTATTTTTTCATTACTATGAACTATTTATGCAATGCCAAAACTGCAGAATAGTAAATTTTGTATAAACTTGGATAAATAATATGTTCATCCCGATCAAGCTGCATTTTATTTTAAAATGATGGATCCATTTGTAAACTTGCTATAATCCTCTTTATAATGTTGTTGTGTTGTTTAATTTGTGTACGTTTCTGATATGTATACGAAAGAATAATATGTATACCAATATGTTTGTGCAGTTAGTGTTGTTAGTAAAAAAAAAACACGTTATTGATTCTTTAAAAGTCATTACCACAACCGTGTAAATTCAATGAGCAAGTAAAATCCATGAGGTTCTAGACATTTTTATACGATATCTACAGACGTTTAAGGAATATCAATAGGGCCCTATCAAAATATTAACGAGTATAATTAGTTGTTTTCTATTCTATCAAGAGATTTGACAAAGCCACGGTGCTCAACTTCGCAGAGTTCATGTATACGTGGAAAAGTGGATTATATACATATATTTTATCACAGTAACTGCGAGACAAAATTAAAATGTTATGTATCAATATGCAATATCAATAAGTACGTCTCGTCAAAGCAGTAGTCTCCTCATATACAGAGCTTCATGTCCAATAGTTATAAGCTTCCCCGGTAACTTTTAGCATCATTATTTATAAGGTATGTTCACACCAGAGATGGTCTTATTATATCTAGAGTCTCTGTTCATACCATAGGTGCGCCCGTTAATTGAACAAAATTGGTATTTCATCCAATTATTTGAAAAACAGTTTCCCTTGATCTCTAATATAATGTTTACAATTACAGTGTTTTATAATCACTATCGAAAAAAAACCCAACAAGTGTGTATTTAATCTGTTGCTTTGTCTTCATGCTTTATTAGCTACAGTATTGAAAATAATATAATTTATAATTATATGTTTGCTTGTAGACAACAGAGTAATAAAAATAATATTACAATTCTTTATTTGTCTCAAAAAATGTGTTTATGGTAATAAAAATTTCAATTAATGAAACGGTAATTGCAAAGTATCTACTTCTTTTTATTTCTGAAGAGTGGGTCACGGGAAATTTATAGTTACTGTACTAACTACTAAATTCTTGAGGCAGTCTATTTGATTTCTTCAGATCACCATTTTATTATATGAAAAGATATGTAACATACCAATTATGTTATTGTCTTTTAAAAAAGTAAATTATAATATCTAACTCGCACGAAAAAAAAATGTTATTGAAAGTCAAATAAAAAAACAACAGCGGTAGCTTATAATAATGGAACTAAGCCTAAAATCGATATGGTAAAGGCACATTAATAGACATGTGTAGGTAAAGGCTTTAAAACTAGCGAAGGGACAGAAAATTCTATAAAAATGGGCGAGTTAAGTTTTATAGATTTATGCGGGCATTACCTTCAAGTTATAAAAACATTCTCCATTTTTCTCATTTAAGCATCTTGAGCCGAAAATTGAGAAGAAAACTCTTAGCCACCCGACATTTAAATGCACCAACCAGACGGAAACCTAAAATTGCTGCAGCAAATTAGGCATAGAATAACACTTTAAAAAAGGACAAAAATAGTAAAATGTAAATGAATTGAAATTATCTAAGTGAAAACGGAAGACCTAGGCTTTAGAACAAGCATAATTTATGTGCTGTAATGCTATTGAGGGTTTAAATAAGTACGCTTTGGTGGAGCCCAACAAATAGTCGGTCCGTCAACGGAAACTGTTATCCAACGTGCGACAGCCTGTGTATTGCGAGGAACGAAAAACCACAAAATGGATCTCAGCATGTAGTCTGTGTCTGACTGGGATGGATGTATGAATAGATATAGTTGCTCCCTTTTAAGCCATGCATCTTCAATTTCACCATTAGAGTTTATTGACTTCACCAACACAAATGTATCTCCCTCCTGGCAGTTTTCAAACTACTCATTATTATTATTTCTCTTCTTGGATTAAAAAATTTAAAAGGAATCTTTACGTTACGTTTTGGCGAAAATCGATTCCAGAGGAAACCCTTTCCTAACCAAAGTTTCAGTTTATTGATGTTTCTCTCTCTCTCTCTCTCTCTCTCTCTCTCTCTCTCTCTCTCTCTCTCTCTCTCTCTCTCTCTCTCTCTCTTTTGACTGTCCGGTCTTCTACTGTTTGTGATTTTAAAGCCGTTTCATTCTGTAGGTGGTTAAATTAACGTTTCTTTGATAAAGGGTTATCCACTGTATGAACACTGCAGTTTAATTCTTTATGGAACCGTTATATTTCTTTGTTTATAACTTTCATGGTTGACGTGGGTCGCTGGGCAGCATTTGAGGACATACACATGACAGCAACATTGACTGCAGGATCAAGTCAATCACTCTTGTGGTTTAGATCGGCATGGTAAAGATTTGCTCTGCCCTTCACAGGTGTCAACTCTTATGTTGACTCTTTGGAAGTGGTTTAGATAGAGGATATTAATAGATAAGAGTACCTAATTAAAGAGGGGCAGACGTGTCCTGAATTCGAAATAATATATTATAAAGCAACGGGGAAAAGAGGATTTACTTTGGTAAGAAAGAATGGTCGTATACTAAAAACAAAAATTAGCTGAAAACAGACAATCATTAGACATGGATTAGATCTGCCTCTCTCTCTATATGTTATATTATCTTATTTTTCTATCAATCTATTATACATATTCTGTCAATCCATTTTATAGGCCCTACGTATAGCCGTGATTAGCATTACTTTTTATTTACTATGTTTTCAGGAATATGCACAGATTTTTGTACGAAGTTATATGACAATTTAAATGTATGCATTATAATATCATTTTTCGCATTTTTTTTTTTTTGTAGAATTTTATATGCGCTCATTTCAAATACGATTTTTTCAAAAGTTCCATTAGACCTACCTGATACACGACATTTTCCGTGTAACAAATAATTATGGGGCATAATTAGTATCATAAATTTAGATTTAGACGGAGAGCAGCCGAGCCTGATCCTGTTATTAGTGTTAAACTAGATCTTTGAATTCAAAGTTTAGTTACAATCTAGTTGTTCGATCTATATAGACACCATTTGAATAATCTTTCTTTTATTTATGTGATTTTATCCGCAGTCTTTACCGATTTTATTCCAGGTGTCCGTAGTGTCATGCTGGGCGCTCTGGCCTAGCTTAACATCTATTTTCAATTCTGCCACTCCAGTAATGACCCATCACCGAGGATACCAGATATCATCGCCCTACTACTACTACTACTACTACTACTACTACTACTACTACTAACACTACAACTGCTAATGCTGCTGCTGCTACTACTATTGCAACTGATAATATTGTGAATCTCTAAGTAAAAGATGGTTTTCGATTACAATAATTATGCATCAGCGTTAAATATTGCGGCCCTATGTTCCATAAGAAACCAAGAGCATTAAAACTAAAAGCAAAAAAAAAACAAAAAAAAAAACAAAAAAAAACACAACAACAACAAAAAAAAAAACGAACAAAAACAAAAACAACAAAAAACACAACAAAATTGAAAATGTGAAAATCTTAAAATGATCTCAAATTACCTTTTTTTTCTTCTTGTTCTTTTTTTTATTATTTCATTTGAGGGTAATTTTCATTTTTATACATGTATTGAAGTAGTTTCTATGTCGGTATATTTTTCTTTTACGAAAAATATTTAATGTATTCCATGTTGTAAACTTTGCAACATTGCTTATTCAATTTTGCTTGCACTGTCTTCTTAAAAACTTTCCTTTTTCTCTTGATAAACATACATGTATTTATCTCTCATGTACAATGTATTCATTGCCTTGATTTCATAGCTTACTATATTAACTTTATTAAGTACTCCATGCTTGATTTCCAAAATAGAGCTCAAGGTGGACAACTCTGGAATTATTTACAATCCGTTTTCCCTTGCGTTTCTCCCCTTTGTGCTGTGTTTTCCTGCTCAATCTGTTCGGCACACAGACTACTCAAGCTGTCATAAGACCAGGCGTGAGTGAGATGTAAAACAACAAATACATTTAAGCGCAAAAACAAATAACGAAAAACGTGTCACCGTTATAGACAATAACGGCCAACGAAAAAACGCGTCACTGTTATAGACAATAACGGCCTTAGAACAAAATAATTTATCACATTAAATGCTTTTGCCTTCACCACCTTGCAAAGTCGTTCTTAGTTGTGTCTACCAAATTAGTGGCTCCAGGGTTCTCACACTGATGACTTCTGGACATTTATTTATCTCCTAACCTGACTCACTTCGCAGATATTAAAAGAACAGGATGCAATGTCCAATTTGCTCAACCGTTTTTTATTGATAAGTTAGATTCTATAACCCATAAAATAAAGAAAAGCATACTAATAGTTTTTGGTACGAATAAAGAAAAGCACTCAATTAATTTAAGAGCCGTATAGTAAAATAATTGGTCCTTACCTACGTAGTTCTTGAAGTATTTACAAATGTGTTGCGGGAGGCGCCATTGGGCCCCTCTCATAGGAAAACTTTGGCCCGTTCGTTTTTCTTCTGCTGTTTAGAGGATGCTTTTTTTTCTGTGCATAACAGGGACGCAATGGCACCTCTCAAAATACATGTGTAAAGAGTTCAATAACTACATAAGGATATATTATTTTATTATACAGCTATTAAATTATGCGCTTTTCTTTATTCGTATTAAAAACTATAGTATGTGTATATACTGTATTCTTAACACTAAAAGTAAAATTACAAGCCGCTGTGTGAGTGGCTCGCCGAAGAGAATCATTAAAAAAAAAAGCCTTTATTCTCTCAATTCCAATGATGCATTTAATCCTAAATTTCCTATAAAAGAATTATCGCTACGACCGCAGCTAAGAGTACAAAAAAGTTGTGATAGACTCGCCAATTATGTACATCACCACCTATATCCTTTTCAGTAATTTGTAAACTGATAACCAATTAAGTGTCTGGCACACACATTGGTCTTTTCTAATCTTTTATTGTTATAATGATGAACAAGCCAAGAATTTACCCCCCCCCCCTTTCCGTTTTAACTTTCTTTGAGTATTACTCACACTGTCATAGTGACTGTTTTAAACTAAAAATCCCAAAGGAACAAAAGCTTTAAAATGCATGGCCCAGAAGAGTAAAAACACCAGAAGCTTATCGAAATGTGTGTGATGGTCATTATGCACTACAGATTCAGGGTTTGGCGTGCATGCAAAGTGAGCTCGTAGACGTACTAATTGCATATTTAAGAAATAAGCTGTTAGGGAATATTAAAATGGATCAGGTGTCAGCTTTACAGATTGAGTCCAGTCAAACCATAAACCAACCCAGCCCATATCACTACTTTTTTTTTAATGAATCTCAATTTTCATGGGGGACTCTAAATGAAGTTCTAGTAATAGAATTCTTAAACAAATGCTTCATAACATTCTCCAATAGCTAAGTTATTCCATGAACTATTGGTGTTTTTTTTTATTCCATCTGGCATGTTCTGATCTAAGATGCTCTGACTCATAATAGAGCATTTGACCAATAACTAAGTATTAATTGAAAGCCTACGAAGTTTAAATTTGTCCATGAGACAAACCTGAAATCACACAACGCCCTAAATTTAAAATATATATGAATGTTTGTGACATCCAAGGAAAAACGATCCAATGGCGCATTTTTTGCTTGTTTGTTTCTCAGCGTCCAGCATTTGCACTATATAGGCTTTAGGTCCTGAGACTACCATCTGACAATTTTACTACCTGCCACACAAGTGGGGTGATTAATATATCATGACTCCTGTCTCAGCCGGTCACCCAATGAGATGCAATATTCAGTGTGTCAAGGAGGTAGATCTTGTTATTTATTCTTATAGGAGTAGCAATTATATGAAATCATATGCATCATTCAAAGAAAAAATGAATTTGACAAACAAGATTGAAACGGACATACACAAATAAAATTGAACAATTTCTTTTTTTTTGCTATAAAACTGGCTCATGTATTATTTATTGTAATAATAATCATTATTTAAATCTTTATTTGTAGCAGGATAGCAAGATTGCCTCGAGGTAATAAAAAATTACACACACAAACTACATGAGAAACTTGGGATATTCACACAGCCTCAGTACCTGACCTGGCAAACAATGTGAAGCTTCAAGAGAAAAAAAAAGAAAAGAAAACCAACACAAAAGTTTGATCTTAAAAGGCAGATGACTGTTCAAAATATGACCACCAGAGATCAATGTGCAATTAGACGACTGGCATTTATTGCTTCTCTGCTTTTCCTCTATCCAATGTCCAGTTCAGATATGGCATTTGAACAATTGATTCTTCATAATTATTGTATCAGCAGTGTCCTATATTTTATCAATTTTTGTCTCTGGTCTCCTGAGTAAAATTTGGAAACCTTAAAACCAAAAAACATTATAACATAATGATGGTAAAACATTTCTCATGTTTGGTTGCACTCTACACTTCTCTTTATTTTCCATTAACCCCTTTGTGACATACAACATACACTGTATGTCCAATTTTTTGTGACAAGATGCCTAGCCAACGTACATCATATGTCCTCAAATCCGCCTTTTTCACCATTCCCCATGACGCTCAGACATACAATGTATGTCGTGTTTGACTGCATAAAAGAGGCACTGAATGCAAAGCAATTAAAAAAACTAAGCGCATAGTTGAATTCAGCGATGTTGAAAATGTACAAATCATACCACTAATTAATTTTCCAGAGTAAATTTTGTGTTTGTTCCTACCTACTTTATTCTTCATTGCCTTCACGAAATTCAAACTGCAAGTCACGGTGTCAAGCCTTCAACTATTTTTTTTCCCAAATTTTTTATTATTATTTTAAAATGATTTTTCCTATCTTTCCCTTTCTCAATCCTCTTGAATACAAATAATTGGAAAGAAAATTGTATAATTAGCTTTCCATTGGTGTATCATACAAGTTATATGTCAATTTTCAAGAAAGTTACAAGAGCTTTACTAGCACCACCTATCATTTTACCAAAATTAGGCCTGTCATGGGGATTGAGAAAACATCCGTCACGAAGGGGTTAACTAGTCATTTTCTATATTTGCAAACAAAAGTCTTTAAAAAAGAACAATAGGTGTAGTCCATTGACAATATAAACAAATGCAACTATAAATTGATCAAGCAGTTAAATATATTACTGGCAAAAGAGAGTGGTCGCAAACTAAGATTCTGACCACTCACATACACCAGCCTATGTATGATAAATTGGATAATCATTTGTGAATTGAGCACACAACGTCAACTGAGTATTTCTAAAACTGATCCATGTCAAGACTTAAAAGATGAGAAAGTCAAAAATTAAAACAAAGCTTTTTCATTCCTATCCATTCTTTTTAAAATCTGAAATAAAATTTATATGATTGTATTGTTTTCATTCAACTTTCAATAAAATATAAATAAAATAACTCCAATATTGCTTGAAGTCGTCTCACCGAATGCTAAAATGGCACTTTATGAGTTTGAACAAGCATTATCTCAAGTATTAAAAATTAAAAAAAAAAAAAAGAAAAAAGAAACTGAGGGGTTATTCTTGCCACAAATTTGCAAATTGTCAGAAGTGCATTCTATTGCTCTCGGACCAAAAAAAAAAAAAAAAGAAAAAAGAAACTGAGGGGAAACTGAGAGGAAAAAGAAAAAAGAATACCTTAAATTGGGATGGCATTCAAAGAAGAAACAGACAAGTTACGTGTAAATTTTTTTTCTCCATTGAAGAGTTAAGTCAATGTATGTGGTGACAAAGGCAAACAGAGCAGCTGCTCTATGTAAGCTCCTTGTTTTGTATCATCCAGGGGTTCATGTCAAATTCGGTATTTATAGGAGAAACTTCATACTGAATGTATCTTTCATTATTTCATTGCTTAAAATGAGGTACATAATTGTTTTAAACCTCAGTCAACAGTCTCCTTTTGTTTGTCTTTATTAGTAGGCGTCAAAATAAGTGTGGGTCACATGTCATTTTGAGAGAGGCTCTTTATACAAGAGATTTGAGACGAATTTTGAAATCCTCTTATCTCTTAATATAACATCCAATCATATTAGTCATACAATGTCCTTTCTCGTTTCAAAGATTTTTTTATAAATCCTTAGTATTTTAGAAATAAGATAAGACCATTTTACAACCAATGTACATATTTGAACATGTACTTTCATATCTTAGAATGCATGCAAATTACAGTAATATTCATATCAGTGTGCAAAACATATTGATAGTATGATATACATTGATAAAAAAATAAGTAATTTATAATATTGATAAAACGACTTCATTTTCACGAAGAAATGTCACAACAAGCACCTCAGACGCAAAAAACAATAATTATATATATATATATATATGTGAGTAATTATGCTTCAGACAGAAAATGTTTAGGGGTTCAAGTCAACAATAAACATGATCCATCAGAACAATCAACTATTCACTCATAAGGGCAAACAAATGAATACCACTATAATGCATACATTTGTCCTTTATGTCAAAATATGCTATATGCAACATTGAACCTAATTTCACATAATCTTTGGTCAGTACTTAGTTGTTATCTTTTTGTTTGTTTGTTTGCTTGTTGTTTTTATTTTTTAATCCATTTCTTCATCATAGTCTTCCAAAAAGTACCAACAAAGATTCTATTAGCATACAAAAATTAATTACCTGAAACAAAACAAAAAACGTGCAATTTCATCGCACTCAGTCACTTTGGTTGGCAGTCAAAAAACAACAACCACAGTGTTCTTGAGCTGAAAAACAGAATATCCCTGGAATATTACGCATTAAAGATAAAGAAAAACTATGAGCCTTTTTGTAAAACCATGAAAGTAAAGTTGGTCCTATGCTTTTGGACATACCATTGAGGAACCAAGAGTTAGAGTCCTCATGGTACTAGGGAAACAGCATTTGTGAGGTAGGGTGCCATTCCTATCTTTTCCGCACATTACTTTTGCCATGACACAGCAGCCAGTTACCCTATCAGTGCTGTGTTGATCCAGAGGGGGCTCAGAAAAGAAATTTGTGTGCATGCCAGGTATCGAATCCAGGAAGGTGGCCCAGCACCCAAACCACTGCAATAACGGTTAAAATCACACATGGATCCCAGCCAATCTGTTGTATAATATGCAATTATGTAATTGGCAATGAAAGTGTTTTAATTAGTATCACTGCAATTTATATAACACCCCCCACCCCCGATACTAAAAACCCCCCCCCCCCCGAAATTTGACTAACTGAGAGGTGTTTTTGTTTCTCAGAAAAATGTTTGGGGTTGAAACAGTTTTTTCCAAAATATTTACTCCCCTCCCCCCCTAATACAAAAATGAAAATAAAAAAAAATAATAGAAAGAAAAAGGGGAGAAAGAAAAGTTTCTTTACAAACATGAAATAATGAAAGAGTATTTTCTGATCTAGAGCAGTCGAACATACATTAAACATGCATTGTGAATATAGTAAAAGAGCAAAAACATTATTAACATAGAAGATATTTGAGAGGTAATTGTAAATGTTGTCTAATAGAAATATAAGGTTGTTTTTTTTTTTTTTACAAAAATCAAAGGCGAAATTATTGTTTTCAGTTCAGAAGAGAACATGATGAAGATTGTCTTATTTTTTTCCTTATAATTAGCGTAGTTGATTCTAGTTGTAAACTAGCAACATTTTTCATTTTCAAGTTACTGAGCAAAAGAAAAGCAGTTTCTGTAGAAGGTAAATATTAATTTCTTTATCTGGCTTATTTAAATGTTTCCTTCAAAAATACATTAATAGTCATTTCATTTTATTTGGTCATAATTTTAGAATGAATTTCTATGGGGGAAGAGAATCCCTGAGTATTAGAAATTGAAAAATGAATAAAAAAAATCTTAAGCAGTATGTTTGTTTTTTCCCCCAAACCACTTTTCAACAACACACATGCATTTAACGGAGTTACATTTGTCACTCATGTAGGGGTAGATAATTATCATAATGCTGCCAATCACCATTAAAAGGGAAAATGAACAAAAAATCTCCCAGCAACATTTCACTTTTAAAGCATGTATTGAAGTAATGATTATGCCTTTTCTTTGACTGCTTCTTTGTGAAACTTGTTTTGTATATGGTGCAATTATCATATTTTGACATTAAAAATTTTTCATTTCTACAATCAAATATGTTGATCTATCTTTTTAAACATCAATTTGATTTCATGTCGCAACATTTGAAGATTTTTTTTTCCATTTAAGAATTCTAAAAAAAGCTAGAAAGGAAAAAAAGCTACTTCTAGCTCCTCATGTCATTTCTAAACTATGAAAGACTGATATTTATCATAGTTTTGTCTAGAATCTTTTAGTTAAAAAAGAAAAGAACAAATATCTGTTTTTTGTCCAAATCTAATTGGAAAATCAATTCAAAATTTAAAAATTGCTATGTACATTCTGTTTTGATATCACAGTTATGTGTATTCCCTTCACAATCATAAAAAAAAAATCAACAAAGAAAACTGCACATACACACATAATTTGATTATGAGAAGTTATGAACTGGCACAAACACCAAAGCATTTTAAAAAGGCGATAATATAATGAGGTGAAAAAGGGCAGGATTGGTGTATATCGACAGCTAGGGGTAAAAATCTGCAAACTGTCAAGTTTGGTGAAATCCACTCTTCTTTTTTCTTTTTTTAAAATTACCTCCCTTTGGCCAAAAAGGATCTTGGTGGGTGTATCGAAACTTATTATAAATACCCGACTATTTTGATAAATCTCCCTACAATTTTTCAGATTTTCCATTTTGTTTTCTTGGAGGGAAAGAGCGATGAATAAACACCATGATCAGTATAAAAATAAATACAACAGAAACTGGTTATAAGCTTAACCAATGAGAGACTCCCTTCTGGCCAAGTCAGTGACGTCACAGCTAAGCGGTTGGGAACCCAAGGAACTCTCATTGCCAATAGAAGATTGCAATATAGATATAATCGTTTTGAAAAAACTATAACTCGCAAAAATATCCCTGCAAAGCAAAAAATCTTGCATGAAAATAAATGATAGCTTATAACACACACTGTGTCAGGGGTCCAGATACCAAAAAACTAAACCTAATCGGGAAAGGCTAAGCTAAAAGATTCTTCAACTTGAAACTCCCAACTCAACAATGGTGCATTTGGGGATAGAAAATTCTTGTTAAAAGTGAGCATGTAATTGAATAAATTAAATTCTAGACATGCTGTGAACCCTGGATACCTAAGTTCTATTGATTTTTTTTCTTAAAAAAGAAATTGAAGTATCATTTTAGGTTTCGATCTAGATTTAGATGACCAAAAGGTCTCTTTCCTGAAGAGAACCAAATTTTCCGGTTATCACGTGCATCCTGCTGAAAAAAGTTTGTTTAAAACTGGATAACGGCAAACAAATTTAACAGAGACTACAGTCAAAGCGCTGCTTTGTGTTCTGCTGGAGTGGAAATAATGTATAAAAATGTCTGCGTTTCAGTTGTTTTAACAGTCAAGACACAATATTTACGAACTTTTCAAGGCGCCAATGCCATTCGATTCACAAATTTTAAGACCACCTGAATTTTCTTAGATCCAATCTGCAGCCAAATCCGGAACAGGATTGCAACAAGTGAAACAAATCCCGGAAATTTGGTTTATTCTGGAAAACTTGCACGCATGTTATAGTTGGGAAAAATCAAATGAAAAATCCTGCCGAAAGGTTAACTTAAAATAGCTATTAAGAGCTGTAAAAAAAAACCAATATCGAAAGCAAAACGGGGCAGACTGAAAAAAATCGTTGCCATCGCCGAAATTTGCTGATCCGCATAAAACTGTGACCACTGGTGTATGCCCCTGAAAAACGTAGTTCCGAAATTCTTAAATTTTAAACACTTTTTCATTGGTTCCATATTATTTAGTCAAAATAGGATTAGATAGCATAAACATAAGTATTCCTGGAGAGTCTACTTTCTGTATGTCGGCTCAGAACTGCTTTGTTCCATCTCTATTGAAAATAGAAAGGAGATAGAATAAAGCACTTTTCAAGCGACAATCAAATAGGGTCCAATTTGTAAAATAAAAAGATTTCTTTGCCTTTCCTCAACAATATTTAAAATGTTGGTTAGCAGATTCTTGCTCCCAGCCATCGCTATGAAATAAATGAAATTGTTTAAAGCTGGAAAAATACTACTTTTATCAACAGATTTTTTTTTTATATTGATAGACAACAAAACTTGAAACACTGGAGCAAAAAAAAAAAAAAAAAATTACTTAGTAATATAGCAATATTTTTGTTCTGCTATTTCTCTCTAATTTAATTTTCTTTTCGCCTTATATTAGCCAAAGATTCTAGACATTAATTAAAAGAAAGAAATTTATTAAGGCTTTGGTACAGATTGGGCTACCAAATAAACAAAAACAACCAAACCAGAAAAAACAAAAAGATAATTTTATAAATGATTTAAATTGATCTGAGAGGGAAAATAAAAACCCTGCATTATTTCACTACCACAATAAGAGCTATGTGTTATTCATGGCACTGATTAGAAAGAAAATAAATGTAGTGTAGAATGCTCAACAAACTTCATATGTACACTAGAACTGTGTTATCATTCACACAGCCAAATTTGCGAAGACTTGGTAATATTGATATGATATGTCTAAAAGAGTAAGTCGTAACAATTACTTGCATACAGTTGGCTTATTTTTTTACCAATATCTTTAATAATAATATTTAAAAAAAACAACTTACTTCTGACACTAAAGGGCACCTTTTTAAATCATGGCATCTACCAAAATAATTGCATTAAGGGCAAATTGATAAAAATTTAGAAACATCTATCAACTGCAAAAGCAAATTATTTAAAAAAAAATCAAGGACTTTGCCACACTTAAAGACTATGCACTCTGTTGATTAAAAGAAGAACAAAATTTTAAGACAAAATGTTCTAAACTTACAGGTATAAAAGAAAAATACAAGTTTGTGCACACTGAGATGAATATTACAACAGGAATAAAATCAGCAACTAGGTCAACTTTTTTCAAATAGCTCTGTTCATAATATACACCTATATTGATAAAAAAAATGTAACTTAAATTATTGACATATTTTTAAAACTTTAAAAAATTTCTTATTCAACTTAGGGTGGACAAAGCCTGACTTTAGAGAAACTTGATCACTACTAACCATATTCAAAATGTTCATTATTCTATAAAGTACAAAAAGCTTTTAAATAAAAAAAAATTAAACAAAGGAAAAAAAAAGGTCTTTACTTTATAAAAAAACAAAAAAAAACGTTTCCCCTATAAATTGAACAAAAATTGATTTTGGACCACATCAAAAAAGCTGTAAAATCCTTGTTAATAATTTAAAAAAACACTTGTTTCACATTTTCTTATTTCCTCTCTTACTGAGATTTAGCTAATAATCAATTTACATAATTTGAACAAAGCTTACTCTAAATTGCAGCTTTAACTCCTTGTATAGCATTCTCTTGGTCAATTATTTAGCCTCTTTGGGTGAAGGTGGATTGACAGGCCCATGTATGCCTCCTGAGCCTATGGGGCTCCACTGTGCGCCGCTCCTGATGCCTCCTACAGAACTCACATTGTCGCTGGCCAAGGCTGATGGACTCCAGATGTCTGCCATGGACGTGAATGGGTTGAAGGGAGGGGCAGAGCCGCTAAGCTGATGGCACACCATTCACAAGAAAAGACATTAAAAAATTTAAGTTACATTGAGTTGATATTATAGTTTCAAACAAGGACCCAACAAAAATTACCCTACCATATTCACTTAGGACAGTAATTTAAGCCTAAAATATAGTGTGAGTTTTTCTATTCCAATCTAGAAGGCACTACATTTTATTTTCTATAAAAGTACTTCTCTACTTCTATGTCCCCGTCGTGTATCCTTCTACAGTTTCCGCATACTTTGTAAGCAAAGATAAAGTACCTAGACATAAAAATTAATAGCACATAAGCTGTGAAGGAACTCATTCCAACCTGACTGTTTAAATATAAGCTCCATTAGTGATAAAAATAAGGACAATGCAAGCTGGACAGGTGCAATATTTCATTTTACTCACTAGAAGGCAATGAAACTTACAGCATCACACTCACTGCATTAAATACCACTATACTCCAGTTTGTCTTAGAACTTCCATAATTCATAACCTAATCTAAAAAGCAAGCAAAATTGTTTGGCAGGTTATATTATGTGGGGCACTACAGAAAATTTTAAGTGAAAAAAGACAAGAGTCATTGATAATTTTGGGCCATCCAAACCTGCATACGCATTCTTATATTATTGACAGCTTTTACTAGGCTAAGACGCAAATAGTCTAGACTAATTCCTGTTTTTTTTCCATATGAAATCATATGAAGCTAGTAATTAGAACTAACTTTAAAAGCGATACAAGATTTATGGTTAATGGTTTCTTGAGAAAAAGTCAACTTGACACCACCCACCTGCCTAAGTCATAAAATGTGGCCTACAATAGTACATGTTCAGATGGATGATTTACTAAAGAAACCAAACACAGTGGTTTAGCAGCGGAGCAATTAGTATGCCGTTGACCAGACCTTCCTTTGAGGGATCACGCTTTTTGGGTTACCTAAACCTCGGCTAGCACTCTCGCATTCACTCACTGGCTTCAAACATGTCACTTAAAGCATGCATTTAGCATATAAACTTTAAACATAATAAGTATTTAAGTTACAATTTTGAAAAATAATTCCGCGAACTTTACATTGTTATATATTTTATAAGGAAAAAGTAAAAACATACAAGTACAATTATAGACCAAAGATCGGACTTTGTATTTAATGATAATAATGTTTTGAAGAAATTAAAGCTTATGGCGAAATTACTTTTGCTTTTTTTTTTTAATTGTGTGGTTACATGGGTTTATAATGATGGATCATTTTGCAGCCTATGGGCTTGAACAACGGCCCATAGGTTAGCACTCTTTTCTTTTAAGCCCATCATCCGTCTCTTAATTTATGCGATGCTCGCATGCACCAACTAACCCCCTCCTCTATCAAAATACCATCTCTCAATATGAGTCACTGCAGTGCTGATCTAGCATAACATATTACGTAGTTTTGGTGTAATTGTGTTGTGAGAATGTCGTCTGTACAGTGCCATACATGATGTTATCGATCGATAATTTGATCTCGCCAATTACCAGTGCCGGAAACTAAATTATTATGGACTATGGCAAAAGCATGATTAAGTGCATCAAATATTGCTCTAACTGAAAATGCTCTGTCAATAATGGTTCCGTGGTTAGTTCAGCTACTGTGGTAACTACATGTTTAGTAAGGTCTGTGTATACTTGCGATGTCTATGTACTTGTGGCAGTGGTTACCTATAACTCATAAGCTGTGATATGCCTGTGGAGCTATACTGTATTTTGCTAAGATGTGCTCTAGTTAACAGCAAGTTGGTCCTTTATCTTTACTTATAGTTTTTTTCAAGCCAGCGAGTTCATCTTCACATGTTCTAATCTGAGCCTCATATTTTTCTGTGTTTAGTCTCCCCAGTTCTCCAAACGCTAAACATCCCTTTAAATACAGTAGGTTTTCCTCCAACGTCTCTTTCTTTATATAATCCCTAAACTCTCCATTTCCTATATTAAACGAAATAAAAACATAGTATTAGTAAAACAACACCACCTACAAAGCGGGAATTGTAAACAAATTTTTGGCTACCACAGTAACATTTTTTTTATTTTAAACGTAATTTATCACTGATAACTATAAAAATGTCATTGTTTTTCTGATTTTTTAATACGGCATAAAAACATATACTGCTCAAACGATGCTCAAAGCATATGTTATGTTTGAGGCACAGCAGTACAACTTGATATAAACAGAATAAAATGAACAACTGCATCTTATAGAGAAAATGCATAGCTTTTGTTTGGTATCTTTCAAGACAGGATTTGAGCAAAAACAGCGCATTTTAGAAGGTAGTGAATGTTGTAATTTTATTGCCTAAGTGCCAGATTAGCCAGCTAATAAACAGTGCGCGGGCAGCTCAGCGATGCGCTAGCCGGAATGCTCGCATTCCACCTGTCAGCTGCAATTTATGACCCGGTCAGGTGGTCAGTGGAGGCAAACTAAGTGATCCGCTACTGTATAGAAATGGAATTACCATGCAAAATTAGAAAGAAAAAAACCCCAACAAAAACAAACAAACAAGGTGCAGAAACAGCATAAGAAGCTTCACCTGCTGTCCACTGGGCTGCCCTGCTATTCCTGATGCTGGAGCTGTTGAGCCGGTGCTGAAGCCTGAACCAACTTGTCCCTCAATGCCAGGAATTCCATCCATATCTGTGGCGCCACCCACGCTGCTGTTGTTGCTGCCCCAGATGTTAGCCAGAGACTGCAAGGATGACCAACCGCTGGATGCAGAATTGGTCAGAGTGTTCCAGAAGCCCTGAAAAAAGAAATAGCACAGGATCAAGTATGGAACCGAAGGTCGAAAAAAAAAAAAACCTTAACATTTTCTTACCACAAACTAATCAAACAAAGGTGCCAGAACCTACATTTCTACATGTTTTTAAAGCATGACTTTCTATAACTATATACATGTATACAATGTGTAAAAGCAAAATCATGCGCGATGAAACAAAAAAATCCAATATCAAATTAGGTTTCAAAATTGGTCGCCAATAGCAGTGAATGGTAATATTCTTTAAAACGTTGTAACTCAAAAACTTAAAAGAATATTGCCCTTAACTTTCAGGAAATATTCCCTTATACCCAGAGCATGTCCTAAACCTAAAAAAGTAAACATTTTGGCAAGAATAAAATTTATGTTATTTTTTCCTGTCAGTTAGAAAAACATCAAATTAATTATATGCAGGTATGATTTGTTTTAGCCAATTTAGAAAAGGCAAGAACAACATGAAAAAATGAACATCCTTTACTACATAGGCCCTGGGCTACTCTCTTGGCTCAACTCATTTAGCATGGGATATTACCCAATTTTTAATTCAAATTTCGTGGCGTGTGTCCATTTCTTTTTTTTCCCGTTTTATCTTGACTATGTTTAAACCGAAATTGAAATTAGATCCCCTAAAATTTCGGTTTAAACGTGTTCCACTGTATTTTAATTATTAACATAAATATAGAAAGAAGTGTTTGTGCTTACAGTTCCACCAGGATTACTGTCAGCATTATTGGCCCAGGTGTGACATTCCATTGGGGTATAGTCAGGATCCCACAAACTGTCATGTCGCATGGGTGTGGAGCTGAAGCCTGGCCAATCTTCACCTAGATAAAAAGAAAGCAAATACACTACTAACTCACCAATAAAGATGTGAAAAAGTCTTCACTGATAGAAAGAAATTCTTTCTTACGATGTAGACCTTTACACATTTTTTGTCTGGTTTTCTGTAAAGCAAAGGTAGGATTAACTATCTTATAGCTCTAAGGGCTTCTGGTCGGCTGTTCACTTGGCTGGAGAGCAGTTGAGCCTGAGAGCTGGAATAAAAATATGGAAAAGTAGCCTCCCTAAGGAAAGCATAATATATATAATATATAATGTTTTGTCTCAAAGACTTAAAATTCAATGTTTTTGCTGGCCTGTGAATCTCCAGATTCATAAAATTATATTTTCACATGCAAAGTCAAGTAGTTAACATCTGGATTTCCCTGTATTTCTCTTTCCGCAAAACGTTATAGATTAGTCATGAACAAAAACATACTCACCTTTTTTCACCTTCTGTTGATGCTCATACAATCTTCGGCGCCGTTCGACTTGAAGCTGTTGCATCATGGTCATCTGCGGTTGGTTCATCTGATCCGATCTGGTTGGATACACGGGGTTTCCATACAAGTCACGGAGATCTGTTGAAAATACTTTAAAGGAGAAAAAAGGCAAATAGTAAAAATTAAAAAAAAAAAAACACACAAAGAGTACAAGTTTGTAACATCGTTGGTTTTCTACCAGTCTACTATTTACCATTAACTTTTTTCTGCTTTTAAAATCCTACAACATAATAATATTGAAAGTTCACATGACACTGATCTTAACAATTTTCCTTTTCAAAGAAAACTCAATTTTAATAGAGAAAAGTATGATGAAACTTTAAAAACAAAACTGCAATTAAATTAGACATGAGTGACATGAAGGTTTTACATCTTTTCTTTTTTCCTAAAAACAAACAAACATGAGAGTCTTTTGTTTAGAGATAAATTTATTGAATTCATAAAAAATGTGATTGTTTCTATTGATTATAAATTTACCAATCTAGTTCGGAAATTGCAAAAATATTTTTTCATCTAAAAGAAGTAATGCCACTCTCTTAAATCATATTATCTTGTCCTAAAAAACAAACAAACAAAACCCCCATCCTATTTACCGTTGTTTCCATATAGAAACGAGTCCATGGGTCTATTTATCTGGGATCCATAACCTGAGAGTTCAGCGCCAGGAGGCACACCATAGTTGGGGCTGGAGGAAAGAAAGAAGAAATATCAGATAAGTAACTAACTCTGCCAATAAATTGTTCTCATTGTGATTCAAATCTTTCTAGTAACAACTGTGACCGTGTACATCAAAATTTACTGAATACTTTCTTTGGTGTTAAAATTTTCAGCTTTATTTAAGTGGTCCATAAACAATAACTAAAAAAGAATTTACCTAAGATCTCCAACTGGAGAAAATCCAGTGCTCCATGTTGATGTTTGACGTGCTTGGTTCATACCTGGTGTCACAGAAAAAGAAAAAGAAATTCTCTTGTAACAAACCTTGATTATCTTAAAGAATGATTAGAATATGTTATCCTAAATTTAAGAAGTGATCACCAGTCCTTTGCTCTTTGCACCTTCTTGTGTTGACATATACATATATATATTTTAGTAAAATCCAGGGGTTCTTCGCAAAAGGCTTGAAGACAGCTCAACCTATAATTATGAAATTTTCACAGAAGCTACATCTTACTAAATATTTGGTTTACGGGTCCTTTTTTTTTTTCCCCTCCATAAATTTATTATAATAAAAAAAGGTCGCTTTCAGATTTTTCTGTCATTTTTTAAAATAACTAGATCTAGGCTTGGTTAGACCTATTCGTAGTCCATAGTCGAAGCCCCAAGTTTTAAAGAAGTCAAAGCGTCATAGACTACCTAATGTCCTAGTGGCATTGCTACCAGTTCGTCAGTTCCACGCACTGCCTCTACCGCTAAACTTTAGCAATCTGTCTAGATCTAAAATCTTGGCTTACTTGAGCAGTCTATCTAGAGCTACAATCTAGGCTTAACTAATGAAAAAGGTTTTGTAGATCTAGATTCTAGATCTAATATCAAATTCAGCACCTTCAGTTTGTCATTGCTAGAGTTCCACAGCACTACCACCACAAGCCTAGATTAAGATCTACCGCTGGACATGAGCAAATGCCAGCGCCTAGGCTAGCAGTAGAACGACTTTCACGATCGCTTATCCAGGGTCCCCACCAGGTCGGGAATCTTGTGATAGGTCGAGCAAAATTGGGGTAAAAATAAATAAATCTAAATGCTTAAAAATTCATGATATGTTGGAAAAACTACAGGAAATTTCAGTAAGGGGAAACGACTTATAAAAAATACAAGGGGATGTAACTTGCTACTTAAACAAACTTTTAGTTGAATAGCAACTATTGGGATTATTTTGATATTTCAAGTTCTTAACTTATTTATTAAATGTGAGTAAAAACAGACTTACTTTAAACAGAACAGTTTTACAGGGGACATTTCGCATTAAATAAAAAAAAAACTTTGACTTATACAAAGATTATATGAATTAACCTTCTTACCAAAAACAAATTTGAATTTCATTAACTTTCAATTTTTTCAAATCGTGAGCTGTGAGGAGTACAATCTGTCTATCAGTAGCACCAGTAATAGCGTAGCTGTCTAGATCGAATAATTGATGTATTTAAAGGAGGAAGCAAAAATGTAATAACTGATGGTAAGGAGTCTAGAGGTAAGATGTCACCGATTACTAATAAGTGAAGTATTATAGTAAAAATAATCTGTAGCTTTGTTAACATTCTCTTTTTTTTTTATTACAACACAAAATTTACATGTGCATTGATTTTTTTTTCAATTTGGGATCATTTTTTATATTCCTAGGCACACTTCCCGCTAACGCTGACCTAGCCTGTCAGATCAAGTTAACCACAAGAGATTATTTTTGGCTCCCTCACCACATGCTCAACATAAATTGTCTCCAAAGCAGAAAAGCAGTTTTTGACTGTCACCTTAACTAAATTCCTGCCTGCAGTGCTTTGTAACCTTTAAAACAGGACGTCAAAAGTTACAAGTATAGCTGTGCAGATTTCATAGTACTTCAGGGAACACATTTTTATACAAAAATGTACCCAACAAAACCATTACTTCTGCCTCACCATTAAAACATTTTTATGAATTAAATTTGAGAATAATAATAATAATAATAATAATAATAATAATGACATTATAATAATATCATAAATATGTAACAATATTAACAATAAATAGAAATTTAAATAGAGATATCTCACCTGCAGGCAAAATTCCTTGTAAGCCAGACTCAGAAAAGGGCCCAAAGTTGACTGTTTGTCTTCTGAGTGCATCCTGTTCACCTGCGTATCCAAGCCCCGAGGGCAAGCTTGGTGCAGTAGCGGCAAGGGAAGGTCCCGGCCTTGCGCTTAAGTCAGCTCCGAGCGCCAAGTTGTTGCTGCCATTGCTGCCGTCGTTGTTTATACCTCCAGGGGTGTTGTTGTTGCTGCTGCTCACAATGCTGCTGTAGCTGGAAGGCGATCGCCTGCTAGAGCTCCTCAACAGAGGAAGGATGCTGACACTTTCACTGCTGCCTCCTACTAGAGGACCCAATGCACTAGACCGAGTTGCTGAGTCCAAACTTGGTGGGACCATAGCAGCTGCAGGAGATGGTAACATGTTTTGAGGAGCCCCTCCATGTTTTTGTGCAAATGATTCCGTTTGGAGAGAAAGCTCGCTAAAGTCTCCTAAAAAAGAGTAAAAATATTTATTCAGTTTTGAGAGAAAACTTTCCCCTTTTTTTAAATTTAATATTTTCACTCAAAAGATCAATTTGTGTAAGGTTTAAGATTGATTATGATCACGGCAGTGGCATTTTAAAATATAAAACGAAGGTAACATCTTATTAGGCGCAGAATGGCTATTTCATTTAGGTCTTAAATCCCTGCAACTATTGGTAAAGTTTTTTTAAGATAAACGACATAATCCAATGTATAGTTAAAAAACATTTTTCTTCTAACAATTTACAAAGCAAACTGTGTATGTCAATAAAAAATTATATCTACAAGGGCTATCTTTCAAACTGAATGAGGTTGATTCAAAACATGCTTATAATATATCCATGTACCTTAAATGAAAGAAAATCAAGAAAAACATTTAGTTTAAAAAGAAAGGGATGGAGGGAAGGAAGCTTAAAACAATCGAACTGACAAATTAAGTACAATTAAAAGGTACAAATTAAGCTTGTTAGAAAGAAGTTCTTATTTACTATGGAGAATGATGACAATAAATTAGCAGTACTTCTTTTTCTTATTTAATTAACAATAAGAGAGACTCACTAAGCAGTAAGGCAATTTGAATTATATGGAAGTGCCAGTAATGTTTTGGGCTGCATGGCATTTGGCATTTAATACCATCTTACTGGTTTATGAACTTTAAACTGAACTTCTCAATATTTCTTGAGAAGAACAAGTCTTTCTCATTTCATAAAATTCCTTCAGTTTTTATGTGCTATTTAGTTAAACTACTAATTCTTATTTTTTACATTTGGATGAATAAAATGGTTTTGATGAAGGTTCCAGAGTTGAAAGAGTAAACTTTGGAAGAAAAAGCATTATCTGTAATGTGTATCTCAGTTTTCAATAGTTTTCTTCATCTCCATGCTATATAAAGTAATGAACATGCTTCTAACTTAAGCCTTTTTATTTTCCTATTGAGAATAATCCCGAAGTTCCTGCATCTCATGTCTTTCTTAAAAAGGGTGATCTAAAAAAAAGGGGGAGTGGAGATATAATCAGTGAAATGAATTGAGAGTCTTACTCTTGATCTTAAATGTCAAAAGAAAAAAATTTGTTTTACCCATATTATCTTCCTAAATTTTATAAATAACTTGAAAATTGTGCTATCAACTCGAACTCAAAACGTTTATTGCTTTCTATATATTGATTTTGACATTTAAGATCAAGAGTAAGACTCTCAATTCATTTCACTGATTATATCTCCACTCCCCCACCCCCAATTTTTTTTTTAGATCACCCTTTTAAAGAAAGACATGAGATGCAGGAGCTTCGGGATTATTCTCAATAGGAAAATAAAAAGGCTTAAGTTAGATGCATGTTCAAGACCTGTTCATTACTTTATATAGCATGGAGATGAAGAAAACTATTGAAAACTGTTATTAGATACACATTACAGATAATGCTTTTTCTTCTAAAGTTTACTCTTTCAACTCTGGAACCTTCATCAAAACCATTTTATTCATCCAAATGTAAAAAATAAGAATTAGTAATTTAACTAAATATCACATAAAAACTGAAGGAATTTTAGGAAATGAGAAAGACTTGTTCTTCTCAAGAAATATTGAGAAGTTCAGTTTAAAGTTCATAAATCAGTAAGATGGTATTAAATGCCAAATGCCATGCAGCCCAAAACATTACTGGCACTTCCATATAATTCAAATTGCCTTAGTGAGTCTCTCTTATTGTTAATTAAATAAGAAAAAGAAGCCTAGCTTTCCAGCTTTGCACAGGAAACAGATGTGTTTATACTGTGCTATGAAATTTTGCATCTTTTCTTTTTTTTTTTTTCATCTGTGAAATCTTTACAAAATTTTTGCATCTTTGAAACATTGCTTTTATAATCAAAAACATTTTTAAAAGGTTCACATAACTGTAGTGTAGTGAAAGGTAGTGCTTATTTCAAACATGTTTGGTAGGCGCATTTGAACTCCAAAGAGAAATTTTGTGTGTAAAGAATGTATTCTATAATAATTGGAGGATTCAAACATAAAAGACATATTTTAAGCCATTGTAAAATGGCTTATATCAAACAACATTAAATATGGAAGTTAAGAGGCACTTTACTATTCACCTTCTAGTATAATAATCTGCGACTAAAAATGATTTTAAAAAAAAGAGGGTATTGTCTAATAGATGTAAAGAAAGAATTTCAGCAAATAGCAATCATTTCAATGTTTGTAAGCTAGAGAAAATGTGCATGGCAGCATTGATATTATTTGAAGAAAGCCTGTTTGTCACAGATCCACCCTATAAAGTTGCTAATTACTCTTTTTTAAAAATTATAAATGAATAAAGAATTGTTTGTGTAAATTTTGTTCAAAAAATTGTAAATGAATAAAGAATTGTTTGTGTAAATTTTTTTAATTGCAAAAACTAAATCATAATATTCCTAATATACAACTAATAGACCTAGACTCTTGTACAATGTAAGAAGTCTACATATTATATGGCTTCTGTCTATTTCAAATTAAAATAAACCTAAAGAATCTAGATCTATTATTTATCCATCTTTGACCACTCAATGCAAATTATCTTACAATCTAATATTAGTCTTCAACAGGCCTGTGACAAAATGGGTCTATGAAAAACTGGGTGCCCTCCATATTATCTATTGGCAGTGCCACTTTCTGGTATCCTTACTATTAAATGGCTAAGCAAAGCAGCAAGCATTGGGAAACAATCATAAAAGATGGAGTGACACTAAAAAGGTTTATTTTAAAAGAAATCCACACACTCACACAAAAAGGAAAAAGGATCCCATACATCAATAAGAAAAGCATGCATGTGTTGTACCTTTTATAACCACTTTGATTATCACCAAAAAAAAAATAAAAATAACAAGTTACGTACCAAATATGTCAAGTGGATTTTTAACAATTCAAAAAGATATATATAACTGGTTCTTTGTTAAATGTTTTTATTATTCCAAATGAGCTTTTTAAAATCTAAAACACAAATTTACTTTCCAAGAATTTCTGGGATAGATATTATGCAGTTATTAGTCCCTTTATGTAAATAACTTTGATTAAAAGGCAGGTCTGGATAGTATTTTATGAAGAATTATGCTCCCGAGTTCTAGCACTAGAGTGTCAGTTATTGCTTATAAGTATTGGCAAAAAAGGTTGAAAAAAGATTCTTTGATGCTGACCAGGAGAGAGAAATGTTTCGGCCTGGGCAGGCTCAGCATCCCAGGCAGGGGGAGGCGATTCTCTTCCAGACGAACAGCCTTCCCAGGCTTCAGTGCTGCCGCTGTCCTCGCCAGCTTGAGAGGTGTCATGAGAGGGGCCTAACATTGGGGGAATGGAAGGTGTTGCTCTAAATAGCTTCACTACATCCCTTACTGTCTACAGGGAAGAGGTGTTAATTATTTTTAGAGACAGACAGAAACAGACAAAGACAGACAGAGTTAGAGAAGAAGAATTAAAAGAAGTTAAAAGAAAAAAAAGCATGTAGTTGAAATGACTTTTTTTTCTCATGAAGAACAAACACATACCTACAAGCATAGGAAAGGAATACTAAAATGCTGAGAACACCAATTTATCATGGGAACATTTTTGTGAACTGAACATTTTTTATATCCCCAGGATCGTAGGTGTCGGGGTTAAAAATAGAAGAGTGTTACAAAAAAAGATGGTTTTTCTGCAAGTTGAATAGATTTTAAAATCATATTTCCACATTTCTCTCCTTATTGCAATTATGTAACTTCCTTATTGTTTGAAGTGCATTGACATGTTAGGAAGGCTATTTGTTTATTGCTATAAAAAAAAATAATTAAGATTTTAAATCTATGTGTCAGCTCTGTTTCCCTTACACTTTTCTACTAAGAAAAAATTACATCAGGAATGTGAGAGCAATAGTAATTATTACTTAATTTAGAATAGCTATTATAACTAAAGACAGTAAAATCGACTATGGTTCCAACAAAGAACTGCTGTCCACAACAATTTTGTTAAAAATACATTTAAAAAAAGAAGCATCTCAACAATTTTTTTACATGTAGACATTTAAAATTCCACACCTCAGAAATATGTTTTTCTTATGTATGTGCTGCATGTAATTGCAAATTTAAACATCAGGAGACATGTTTCCTATCATGGGCTTGCAACTTTAAATAAAAAAAAATCCTACATTAATGTTACTTTTAAACAAACTCTGTGCAAAAGCTGTCTCATTATTTAAAAAAAAAAAGTTTCTTAATAACACAATCACTCTGATTCTTATAGTTGTAGCCCCAGGGAGACTTTAAACACCTATTTCTACCAATATCTCTACTGTTCCAACTCCACAATAAGTCCATCAGATGTTTTATATCTCTTTCACAATGATAGGAACTGTTCTCTTTACAACATTAAAAAAGAAAAATTATGCTGCCACTTCTTAAATAATATTGACTATAAACACAGAATCCAGTGATGTCAAATAAAAGGTTTGACTTATTTTAGTTTTTTTTTTTTAATTTCATTTTATGATAGCAAATAAGGGACGGTTTGGAAAAACAATACATTAGATTTTTTATATTATTACATTAAACATTATAGAATTTTAATAATTTATTATAATTAATAATTTATAATTTTTATTTTCTTACATTTCTGAATAGAAAAGGGTATTTTATTTGAACCAAACTTACAGCAATAATTATCAAGGAGATGGAACTCTTACTTTTCTACAAAAATTATTATCTTTTCAGCACATAAAAATGAAACAGTTTTTAAATTTAACTTTTAAATAATAAAGCTGAGAATGTTGGATGAAGGATGAATTTCAGTATTCAACTAAATGTAAGATGTGTAAGCGTAGCATGCAGTGTGTCATTCCAAAATGCTCACAACATAAACAACTGAGTAGAATTATCATGAAGTGACTGGAGAACAACATCAAAAATTCACTTCTACACATCCAGATGGACCAATCCTGCACAATAATTGGCTTATGATTGTTCTCCTATAATTAAAAAAAAAACAAAAACAAAAATTGATTAATCAGGAATGCAAACAAACTTCAAATTACTACATTCTAACAGTAGCTTACCTTTATTTTTTTGGGCTGCCTTCTTTGACCTCTTGCTCCGCTTGTTATTCTCATTTTCTGTCTTTTCCTTTTCTTTTGGCAGACAGTAAGGTAGCTCAATTGTGCTGAGATAATGTAGAAAAAAATTTATCAATTTTTTTTTTTTTTGCATTGTTTGTTGTTTTCTAATTGAGAAATGGACAGGATAGAAATTTATGATTTATGACTTAAAACTTTGAAATAAAGACAGGCTTATATCTTCCGTTGTGTAACATAAAAAAAAAGGTATATGAGAGAGACAGACAAATACAGAAAAACCAGGAGACAAAAAGCAAAACTAAACAATAAAAAAAAATATACTATAAGTTCTAATATCAGTGCAATGTTTAACATAAACACATTTGTTCTTGCATGACCCAGAGCAGTAAAAAAAAATTCTAAAGATTCTTAGCCTTCTGACTTTCAGTCATAAAGAAACTGCATTTGACTGTTGTTCATGGTTCAAAACTGTGCCATAATACACTAGTCCAGTTCTAGTCATAATTCTGCTCTTAACTCAACCACATCTCAAAGGGATGTTTTCTCAAAGAAAAAATGAACTAGAATCAGATAAATTATTTCGAGGGGGAAAAAAGCGCAAAATTAGTAAAATTATTTTCTCACATTTGCTTTAAATCTTTACTAAAAATTAAAAATGACCATATGGCATTGTGCTTTTTTTTAAAACTTTATTTGATGTATTAAGTTACAAGTTACAGAAGTTTCAATAAGATAGATAGAGATTAAAGATATATATTTTTTAAATGTCTTAAAAGAAAAATTTCCAGTTCAATATCAAATGACTTAAAGGATTATCCTCCTCACTCTTGTTGATATTGACAAATCATAAATCATGTGCTGTCTACCATTTTAGGGCGACCACAGGGTGAAAGCCGAAAGCTGATGAGCGCCAATCGGTTAAAGAATTCCCCTATAAAAATCAACTAACCCCACAGAGTCACCGCTCCTTGTGAGCGCTGATAAGTTGGCTTCGGCAGCCTCGGCTTTATCAAAATGGAAAAGCAATTCTTATCCACGCTGAAAACATGAGAAGGGCCCACCGCGACCACCGTCGACGGATGTGTGACGCTTCATAGGGAACAAAACTGATTAGATTTTTGTAATCAGCGTAAAAAAATTAAGGGAGCGTCGAAGGCAGAATATGAATTTGAACTAAACTAAAAAAAATAATGTCTTGTGTGCATTTAACTTTCAACTATTTGTATTTGTATTGTACTTTCGCGTGGTTACACAATCATTTTCATTAGTCTTGTCCACGCACCTGTGTAGATCCAGATGTTGAATTAATTTTGCAGATTTGTATTGGAGTTTCATACTGAACTAGTGCAAGAATTTTTCTTCAATTACTATACTTAGATCAAGATCTACTTAGTTTTGTTATAAAAAAAAAGGATGTTGATACACTAATAGCCTTGGTGTATCAAAGATCACCTATTTGGGATAAAAAACACAAGTTACATTGTAACAGAAATGTTAAGGACAGTTGAGTTGAGTTGGTTTAACGTCCAACATCTGCTCTATATAGGCTATATGGTAGATGGGCCCCGAGACTGACGTCTGACAACATTATGTGCTGCCACACCTTTTGCGCGCAAGCCAACAAACTGTGGCAGAAAATCACAACAGAGATACAGTAGGCTAATTTTGCCTAGCCGGCATACACAGGATCACGGTCTAGACGTCTACTCTGTGGGGTTAACACCAATCATATCTGCACGGATTTCAAGCACTTAAAGCGTTGATAAGTTTAAGCTTCACCCTGTAGGTGGCCTTAAATTGCAAAAATATTTTTTCTTTCTCAAAATATGTTTCTTTTAAAAAGAAAAATGTTCACAGTCAAGTTAGTAAAACCATTACAATGTTCAAATGCTCAGGCAAAAATATCCCTAATTTACCTAGGGATCATTATGTCACCACCAAATGTCTCTTTATTAACACGAATCTTGCGGTGAGCTTTGGATTTTGAGGTGACCTCAAAATTAGACTCGTCCTCAATGGAATCTGCTCCAAAAGTAGCGACCACCATTCGATCATTATGCTTGCTGCCTCCTTTCTTCCACTTCTTGCCACTGAATCCAATAGAAGCTGCAGCCTGGCCCACAGTGGAGCTACCAGTTACCTCTGAGGCTGCTTCTCCTCCCAGAGCAATCTTTGACACATTAGAACAAGGTAGAGGAGAGGGGAAGGGGAAGGATTAAGTTTTTACCATAAACATAGAAGTTAGGCTTCATGGATAAGCGCTGGAAAAAAAAATAATCATAATAACCAATAAGAAAAACCAAATGTGACCAACAAAGACAATAGTTTGTAACTTTTCAGAATGGGCATGAGTGATTTATAGTGATTGCAGTAGCTACAGAGGCATATTTCTAATCAGTATTGTGGATTAAATTGTCACATGCGTCATCTTCATCTAACTGCAAGTCTTTGCATGCTTAGGCATCCGCACCCTTCACATCTTTTTAGTTTCACTTTCCTTTCAAAGCCATCTTTTTTTTCTGTTATCAAATAAAGGGTACAGAATGACAAAGTGATTATGAAACTTTACACAATAATCAGTTAGGGTGATCTGATCACTGTGTACATTCACTCTCACAATACTAAAATTACTCTACAGATTTGAAGTCATATGCCGATATGGTCTTGATTTAAAAACAATGACAAGTTTGGACAAAATGCTCGCAATAATTCGTCATAAGCACTTTAAAGCTGTGGACGCATGTGGAGAGGACCTTATGAGAGAAAATACCCGGCTAGTTAGCATTCGGATACCATCCATGGGCATCTATTTATAACTCCATGATTTTGATTAAATTGAAATGTATGGCAGGTCTGACAAGATTACGAAAGAATTTGTATTTCATATACCAAGAAAGGAAGGGGGAAAAAAGCAAAACAAAGCAAAAAAGGTATCTTCAGCTCAAAATAAACATAAGTAAATAAATAGATGGCTTGTGCTAAAAAAACATTCATACATTTTTGTTATAATGCCTGGGAGCTTTTGAAGTTACAAAGGGAAAAAAAATTCTTTCAACGATTTATACTCAACCAGGTAAGAAGTAACATCCATTTTTTTTATTGAAAAAAAAAAACACAACAAAAAACTTGTTTCTAGGGTAAAGTGGCCAAGTTGGTTAACTATGAGTAAAAATAGAGGAAAGTATAAGACCTTTAAATTTGTACAATAAATCATACGTATCATCAAAAACTTGTAACAACAATCTTACCTTTTCCTCTGAATCTCCACCAGAGGATTCCGTAGTGGTAGAAGATACATCATCATTATCATCCACTAAAGAGCTGTCTCTACGCAGAAGGTGTCTCTCCTTGTTTGCAGCCTCTGGTCTGGTCTTGTATTTAGAACGCTTCATCAAGTTTTTTCCTAAATAGTGAAAAGCAGAGGCTAGGAGTTTGCACATTTTAAGACTAGAAAAAAAAAACACCAAAACGTTAATTTTTAGAAAATACATTCATTACTAAATTTTATAAAGAGCTGTCTCTACGCAGAAGGTGTCTCTCCTTGTTTGCAGCCTCTGGTCTGGTCTTGTATTTAGAACGCTTCATCAAGTTTTTTCCTAAATTGTGAAAAGCAGTTGCTAGGAGTTTGCACAATTTAAGACTAGAAAAAAACACCCAAAAACGTTCATTTTTAGAAAATACATTCATTACTAAATTTTAAACTAAAATTCAACAGATTAAAAGCCTAATAATGACATTTTTTGTAATAGACCAAAAATACAGTATGCGTATGAATAGAAAACATGACCTAGGGTGGGGTGTGTTTGGAGTTTGTGAGTTTGTTTTTACATCACAGCAGCACAGTAACAGCTTTATTGTGACCATGATGTCCAATGACAGTTAATACATTATATAGTAGCAACGGTGACTCCTTTATCTCTCTGGGTGGTAAAAGCACTAAAGTTGTGCAAACAAAGATTGATTCAAAGCAAAGGGTATAAACAGCAGTTTCAAAGATCCATGTGTATGATTATCACAGTTAAATTTTATTTTATATATTAATGACCTTTAGATACTTTAGTAGAGGTTTAGCACTAACATTATGATCTCTGAAGTCTAATAGTTTGGAAGCCAGGTGCAGATTTCTTTCCCAGTGAAAAAGCAGACAGTCAACAAGAATGTGACTTATGGATATTTGGCAGTTGCAGTTAGGCCACTACAAAGGCTCTTCACCTCTTAGAAGGAAGGCCTGGGTAAAGTGAGAATGTTCCAGTCGAACTTGATCGAATACCACCGAGTCTCTTCTAGCAGATCTGCCGATCTACGTTTCTCTAAAAGAGGGACACTTTTGGTGCACGATGACGAAACAATCGGCCACCACAGATGGGAGCTAAACTAGGGGTATTCAGTAGCATGCCCCCGAGTACAAATAAAAAAAAAAAGGCTTCACACAAGCAATTCAAGAGACAATTTTGATAATGCTTTTCCTTTAAAATTAGATTATTTTTCTTCTTCTAAATTTTATACATGTTTCAATACCTACAGGTACCTACACTGTCAACTTTGCCATTAACATTATATGGATGCAACTGTATGTAGGAAGGGATTCTACTAAATGAAACAGACAAGATAGAAAGAGAGGGAGAAAGAGCCAGAGTAGTTGTAGTTGAGTTGGTTTAACATCCAACATCAGCACTGTATAGCAGACCTGCCACTTTTTGGAACTTAGTAGTATTAAAATGTAGGAAACATGCACACAAGGTGTAAAACTCCTTAAAACCTAAAAAGTAATTGAGCGTGTTGTCTCCTTGACAAAATACCACTGCCTTTTACAAATATATAAAGGGACAAATATTGGAAATCTATTATCTAGATGGTTGTAACCAAGGATAATCAAATGTGTCCAAGTCCAAAGAGGTTTGGAGGAGTGTAGATAAATTTAGTAAAACTAATTAAATAAAAGACCACTAGGGGTAAATTGGAAATTAAATAAGGTTCATGGGTGCACACATTTTGAAAGTTTTTTGTGTTGTTTTTTTTTGAAGTAGAAAGATTTAATGCAGAAAAAAAAAATTATATCAGATGATCTTTTATTAGACTCGAGTGAAATTATTGAATGCTTATCAGTGCTGCATGCTTAATGTTAAGCCTTGTAAATGTCTTGAAAGTTAATTCCTCGTTATATTCTAAAAATAAATATTGTTTAAGTATCTATGTCAGTATGTGTTTGTGCTTCATGTGAACGATATAATACTTGGAATTTATTTTTGTTCAAACGGTTGACACTATTGACTTAAAATTATTGCGAGCATAAAAGGGCCACACTCCTAAAATCTGAGGCAGGATCACTCCTTTCAAGTTATCTCACTGCTTGCAAGTGGGCGCAACATGCACATCCCTATGCCCTGATCACAAGCACCAGTGACATAGAGTCGGGTCATAGACCACAGGAACGTGAAGCGCCGTGACCGATTGTTCAGAGAAGAACTAAAAAAGGTAAAATAATATAATGCTCTAGCACAGCTAAAATGTTTTCACGATACTTCAATGTAGAAAGATGTTAAAACCAGTGATATACTCTTCCAGTTATATAATAAGACCTTGACCACGTCCAGTCCACATCACATTTAACCGTGATAGTATAATTATGCAATCTATGGCAAATCCTTACTTCTTCAACTTATACTAATCACTTTCACAATACACACACAGAGAGAGAGAGAGAGAGAGAGAGAGAGAGAGAAGAAGAGAGAGAAGAGAGAGAGAGAGAGAGAGAGAGAGAGAGAGAGAGAGAGAGAGAGAGAGAGAGAGAGAGAGAGAGAGAGAGAGAGAGAGAGAGAGAGAGAGAGATGGCAATGGGTGAAAACGAACAAGGAACAGAGGACGAGCTAGATTAGACCTATGCTGTTTAATCGTGTTATTTGGTCTAGAACTAGATTTCGGCAAAAGAAAATCGAAATTGTTCCATTCATCATCTAATATAGGTTAAATATCTGAAATTTTATGCCAATTACATTGATCTGTTAAAGTATGTCTTGTGGCAGACAATGGCACAATGCCAATACAGTGGGGCTTTAGTTTCCACTTTCATTGATATACATGTTCCCCACTCTGTCCCAAATAAGATTTTAATAAGATTGAGTGCTTTTTGACACTTTTTCTTCAGATATTTCAGGTAGGGGATAAAGGAGACTTTTTTGTCAAATATAACGCCTACAACTTTGAAGCCGTTTGAGTCAGCCCATTTCTGAAGAGGATTACACTGCAGTTGTGAGTTCTGTAGCAGACGAAAAAATTGCCTGCCTACAACAAGCAGTTTACATTATTTTTCAAAGTCTCCGTTCTTGAATTTATTTAAATGCCAAAATTAATTGGCTAGAGAAAGCTGCACTGGGGGTCTCCCTGCTCCTGCCCAAAACAGTCAGACAGAGATGATATAAGGGGGAGAGACAATTTTGGGGCTTTTGAAGAAAAAGTTATTGGAGGGAAACAACAACACTCACCATTTTTAGTATTTGCCACATCATCGAGGTCATCAATACCACACACAGAGCTGTTGTATATGGAAATGTCATCAAAGTCATCCAACATTCCTATGGAGCTCCTCTTACTTGATCCTCTGTTATCAGCAGGGGATGACTCTTTACTCTCCTTGTGACCTTTTCTGTTTGTTGTTTCTGAGTTGGTATCTCCTGAGGCATCCAAGACAATCTGTCTTCTGTTATTCAGACGACCTTTTCTGCCTCTATTGGAGAAGTTATGCTGACTGTGGTTTGTGTTGCCCAATTGGGATTTCTCTAGAACCGTGATGGATTCCTGCACTGGCGCTGTCACTTTTGGTTCTTGTCTCAATGCTGACACTGTGGCGGTTGGCTTCTGCACAGGGCTTGGAGGGGAGGTCCCTGACTCCTTTGTTTGCGGCTTTTCATGCACAGAGGTTGTGGCTTTTTTATCTGAATTAAAATATTTATGTAAGCTAAAAGTCTTGAATATGTTAAGCATAATATCAACCACTGCATATCTCCGACCTTTATTGATATTACCACTAATTGCACTGTTTTCTTTTGCTACCGAGTTAGAACATGGAATGCTATCATTATTGCTATTGGCAATAATTTGCTGATGTTGTTGAGACTGACAGATAATATTTTTATCTATTTCCACATGGCCATTTGTAAGCAGCCTATTGTTGTTACTAGAGCTAAAACCATTCAGTTGACTATTGAAGTTATTCTTTCCAGATTGCACATTGGCTATGTTTGAAGGCAGGTGTGCAGATGAAGCCCCACCACCAAATCCTGATACATTGCGCAGGTCAAATACTTTTCCTTTATCAAATGTTTGAGTGCTATTGCTAACTTTCAGTTTTCTGCGAATATAGTCTGCCATGACTCTATCTGACTCAAAATAAGCCAGTATTAAAATGCACAGAATAACAAAAGCCATGAAGCAAACAACAAAATAATAAAGAAGAGGCTCCCAGCTTGGTCGGGGTAGAGCAGCAGAGCATTTTGAAAGCAGATCATATGGAACCATTGCTTGAAGTGAAAAATTGGCTCGAAGTGCAGGTGGACTCAGGCTTGTATGTATCGTAAGCATCCTTTGAATTTGGGACATGGTGAAGTCTGGTGTGAATCTGAAGATGGAAATATGGACACAATTACTCTGTATACCCATAGTAATACAAAAAAAGTTCTGTTCATTTAAAAAAATTTCTTCAATATCAATGAAACTACTTCAATGTGCAAATGATAAAAATATATCTACATTAACAAAAAATAATTGAAAATGGATTCCAAGAATTTTTTGTCATTTTCCTTATTACCTTCTTTGAGGAAACAATTTTGAATTTAAAACCAAACATTCTCACCACACGATAAAAATGTTGTGATCAAGAAATTTTGAGAAATATGATCAGTTTTAAAAAAAGTTTAATTCAATATGACATTCATCAATCATAGCTGGAACTTTGAATTTTTTCTCTACAGGACTTACGCAATGTTGATTTTTTTGCTTGAGTTGGGAGCCATCTCAAAACCTGAACAATCCAAGACTTTGAAGCCATAACCCTCACAAGAGAGATCATTAATGCTGAAGCTATGAACGTAAAAAGGTAGTTCTCCAGAATTTCGCAGAGTAAATGGTCTCCGAACAGTAAAGTTTGGCATCATATTTTTGTTGGCTTTTCTTTCAGCCACTGAAAAGGAATCGAGCAATACTGATTATTGATAAATTTGCTGATAATTTTCATTGACAGTTAAAACTCAAATAACACGTTAATGTTTAACTAACTGTATTTTTCCTTTATCATTAGAAAAAAAATCCAGACGTTTAACTCTCAGAAGGCCAGATAAGTTTTTTGGTAAATCAAAAAATTGCAATACGCTCCAATTTATTTCCAGTTTTTAAAACATATTTTTATACAAATATTAAGTTATTAATGTAATCATCTGCTCTGTAAATATCAAAACAAAATTTAACAAGATAATGAGAAATCTTACAATCACAATTCTTCAAATGCTTCTCTGTCATCTCAAATGTGAGAACTGAGTGAGAGTCTGGCTTTTTGTTATTAAATCTCAGCTCTCCATGCCTTCCTTGCCCTTGAATGACAACAGCATCTATGATCGTGAGGTTGTTCCTTTGTAAATAGATGCAAGAAGAAAAAAAGATGTTTGCATGAAACCCAATATTATAGATAAGACAACCAATATCTTAAACTACAAAATTATCAAACACAAAGACGAGGTTAGTAAAGTATGGTCATTTCAACATACTGTTCATTCTAAGAAGCACTTTGTAGTAAATTTCAACCTACAAAGGATCTTTTTCAGATCTGTCAACCCTCCTAAAAGCCAAAGAGGGAAATGAGAAATATCCGAGGGAACTACTCGTATTTGCAGCGCAGATTGTTGAGATGAGTTTACATTGTGTGAAACGATTATTTATGCTAATCACAATTTTTAATTCTATTTAAATTTAAAGTGTTAATTTAGTGAAACATAAAAAAAAAAAAATTGAATCACCAAATAACATAGTTGTCTCCAATAATATCATTTTGCAAACCTACACACACACACAAACAATCACAGTATCACATAAAAACAGTGGTGGTAGTAGTAGTAGTAGTAGTAGTAGTAGTAGTAGTAGTAGTAGTAGTAGTAGTAGTAGTAGTAGTAGTAGTAGTAGTAGTAGTAGTAGTAGTAGTAGTAGTAGTAGTAGTAGTAGTAGTAGTAGTAGTAGTAGTAGCAGCAGTAGCATTAGTAATGAGTTAAGTAGTTAATAGTTGTAATAGTATTAAAAAGCAAAATGTATATTAGTAGCAGCAGCTGCAGACAAAGTTGTTCTTGTTATAAACGTATCACCGTCTCAGCTAGAAGTCCTTTGACATAAAATCCAATAACATCATTCGGTTCAAGAGTACACATGAACAGTTCCTAGACCAATGATGAAATCAGGCCTATTTTTCATCAAAAATTGTTTTATCTGTCCTTTTAGATCAATGCTCTTTGCATCACCGCCATACTGCACTTAGGGCCTATTTGCGAGGGGGGAGGGGGGTGTATAGAGATAAAGTTCCCTAAATCAGACTTAGATTAGATTGCATGATTCCATTGAGCCTATTCAGACTGTTATTGCTACAACAATTTTTTAAAATCAAATTTTCAAGACCAATAATGAAACCAGCCGACCCACATATACACGGCTCTTTAGAACTAGATCTAGCAATCTCCATAGAGATTGAGTTGAGTTGAGTTCGCTGCCTAACGTTCAATGTCAGAATTTTATAGGCTATGTAGACCCAGATATTTTGAGATTGGTGAATTTGTAGACCCAACCCTAGATTCTGGTGTCAAAATGATTCACCAGCATTAAAATTCAGAATGTTTACTTTTTCCCTACTTTACTTCATAATTTTATCTTGTTTAGTTCACTTGCAATAGTTTTTTCTTAAATGTGTGTCTGTTTTTTGTGCAGGGCTAATGCCCTTCTTTTTGCCGCAGGGACTTTCTTAGACTGCAGTGGCTTAGGTGAGTTAAATAAATAGCCTACTAGACCTAAAACTTTTTGAGCCTTTAGGCTATCATTTGAAAATGAGTGAGGTGGTTTACTTTGTGACCAAAAATAAACTATGGCTTGCATTCCACTCAAGATTTCAACATGATAAAGAGAATTTCTGGTTCAATTGCTACTACTTCTGATATTTCACTAACCTGATAACTATAAGAGATGAACGTGGCAGATCATCTCTTGGTTGAAAGCCAACCTTAACTTTAACTTTTTCTCCTGGCTGTAGAAGAGCAACAACTGTCTGCTTGTGAGGGGTTACACCTAATGTCTGTTCAACAGTTTTGCGGTGCTGTGCTATGCTTGGCTCTGCAGTAGAAGTACCTGAGGACTGCAAAGGATGATCAAATGTGAGTAGGGCTAGATTTCCTTCAAATTGTATAGTTTTCACAACTTGATCTTGAATGGTCATGTTCCATCACCTACTTCTAATAAAATGCAATCAGTCTTTTTAATCACTAAAAAGCAAGGAGTATATTGAGGAATGTCCCCTAATTTCAGCTTACAACTGAGGAATGGATAGGAGAAATATAATTTAAAAAATAAAAGAAAACCAAACACTATGTTGATAGTAATATTTTCTTTGTGTATTGGCTAAACCCTAAATACTTATAACAAAACAGAAACAAATTTGCTTTCAGATTTTAATTTTATACCTTTTGCTGGTTGGGTGATATTCCAATTCTCAAAAGCTTAAAATTTTTAATGTATGTTTATACCATGTTTCAGATGCGCCCAATCCTACCATTGCAAATTTAAGTTATACCACACTTGATGACAACCATTTAGCGTTATAACTTATAGAATAACAAATGTGTCACACATTTTACTGACTTAGCATGGACTTTTCATTTTGAATACAAACTTACTACTTTTGCCTCCAAATCATACAAAACAAAACTGTTATTTTCATCAGTTTCCATGTATTCTGTCAATTCTGCTGCAAACCTGTAAAAAAATTACAGGGGGAAAATTGAATATAATATTTGCACAGCAAGCCATTGAGTTCCTGTAACTTAAAAAAAAAAAATCTTTTTATACATAATGTAATAATAAAAATAACAATGAAATCACATCACCATATATCTTCTATATTATTAACAATTTCCTAGTGAAAATTACAAGGAATCCCCATGACACATAATTTTCAAAGGATTAGATGACAAGAGGGTTGAAAAGAAGGCTTTATTATGGCAAGCCTCTTTTTTTTTATTATAAAAAAATGAAAACAAAACGAAAACAAAACAGTGACATGTCAAGGTGACTGGGGAAATGAAAAGAAAGCTTTTGAAGAACACTTATTAATATTATAGTACAAGTAATACTTTAGAAGGGAGAGGGAATAAGAAAACATACCTGGTATTCATAAGGTCTAGAATTGTGTGAGGATTTGGATAAAGAGACAGAGGCAGAGCTTGAACAAGCACTGGTTCATCTCCTGGGTTTTCCATGATAAAGTCTGATACCTGACATTGGATGAGAATCCTTTTAAATGTGATTTTATAAATATGAAAAGAAAAGGTAAGATACATAATAATAGGTAACCGGAAAAGTAAGACATGAAAAGCACAATGTAATATCAAACTCAGTCCATTTTCAAATCTCAGTAGCTAGATTAGAGTCTGATAGAAAGCCACCAAGTGACCAACTGTGCTATAGATGAATATCAACCCCTTTTTTGTGTGTGAAAATTAACACTATAATACTTCAATTTAGGCAAACAAGAGAGATTTATGATTTTCTGACATATGATCATATTTATTCAAGCGATATACTTACAGACATGTTTCCAATCTGTGTTAAAGGATATTTTATTTTATTCTTGCGGACTAAAATGGGCCACTGGAGATGGGCCTGAGCTGAAAATAAAAATCCCCGCACTTGGGTTGTATCCAACTCTATGGTCACATTTGCCCTAGATTGAAACAGGAAATTAAAAAGTATATATTTCAATACAGGCTTTGCACTATGGAATTGGTTGATTTGTGAAATTTTATGTACATTGCATGTCTATTTTTTGGCCGTATGATGCTGATCCCACAGTTTATTGTTAATCCAAAAATTATCTGGTTTAGTTTTTCTCCAAGCTTGAATGTATGTTGTGCACACCAGGATTAGAACATTGCAATGATTATGTAAATATATCTGAATTTGTTATATACAAATTTTGAATCATGCCATGTTTTGCGACAGAGTTAAAAAAACGTCCTTACCAACTTGATCTTTAATTATATAATGTACAGAATCAAAACGGAAATGCAAATACTGGTGTGGAAACGTTTTTTAACATAAATTCAATTAAATATATAAACATTTGTCACAAAGGGGTTAATGAGAAAATAACTTTGAATTGTCTAGATGAGTCTTTTGCTTAAAATAATTCGATCCATTTAAAGCAGGCCAAATGTACTCCTGATACTTGTTAACTTATCCCCTTTATCACTTTTAAGAAGTTAATTGTCAGTCAATAGTATTCTCTCTCTAAAAATATTTTAAGTATGAAGTACAGAAATTGACGTATTACAACTCACATATTCTGCTGCAAATTCTCCAACTTTTCCCATTTTTGGTAAAATTTGGTGTATAAATACTGGTCTGTATCTGCTACATCTTTGTCTAACGACATTCCAAGCAGCCATTGATGACCAGCTTTAAACAGAAAAAAGGTGTGATTTTTAATATGTTCTCACAATTTGTTGACATTTTGCAACATGATAATGATAGTATCTTTTCTTTCAATAACCATCAATGTGTGGATGTAAAAGCATCACATTTTTTTTTATGAACAGTAAGGTTATGTAGCTTATAGTGCAATGCAGATTGCCAGTAACAAAAATCTCTTACTTTTTCATTTTAATTTAACAATATTTTTTTCTCCTCAAAAGTACAAAAAATGAGCAAGTGTAGTCTAAACTTTTCAAGAGTGGTGTAACAACTTTGTTTCTGCCAATGGTGTTTTTCATTAAGCAATGGTGCCTGGCACTATAAAACACAAAATTGTTTATCTGATCGTGCCAGAGTAAGAACTGTGAGGGGACCGGCGCTTGACAGCGAAGATAGTTTGAAGTCTAAATCAGTCTGCGAAGATCGTTTAAAGTTTAAATCAGTCTAACTGGTCGCCACAAAACTGGATTCTTGGAAACAAACTCTCTGCCTAGCAGCAGTAAACAAAGCTATGGGATTGCTGGATAGACAGATCGCCCATGGCGGAAGCTTAATTGTCACTATTAGTGGCGCACTATTTACCGCATTTTTTACAGAAAAGAGCTGCGAGTGAACGATAAATCAGCAAGTTGATTAGAGACTCGGCCGATCCCAGTGCCACGAAGCATAGGGGTACTTATGAGACGTTAAAAATTCGAATGGGCCGAATTAACCTCTGGGCTAATCGGGTGTTATTGTCGAAAATGGCAGCAAGTACTGAGTGATCGACGGGACACCCAAATTTTAGCTGAATACCGTAAAGTACATATTTTTCAACAGGATACGGACGGACGTACTAAATATGTATTATACATACTGGTTGGCAGCTATGCTTTTATATTCTTGCTAGCGAATTTTCAGCCCTCATATCTGAGGTTTGCTTGTTTTTTTTCTCTCCCATGATTCCTTAGGTGCCAAACAGTTAGAAATAAATAAAAACAATTTCCCGTTCCTACATCAAAGAGGGCCAGGCCAAACCCAAAGCATTCTATTTTCGCACGAGTAACTGATGCTATTAGATACACATATTCGCATTGTGTTAACAGACACGGGTCCAACCTGTTGACACTGTAGACCTATTATCGATATCGCTCAAAGGTAACATTCCGCGATTTGCCTTGTAATACAGTGACACATTTTCTCCCGCCTGGGCACGATCGGGTAATTTTATATCATCCATACCGTTCAAAGAAAACCGTGATTTGAGTTGTGTTCCGATGACATATTTACATCACTAACAGGTCAGATCGATAACATTGTGTTTTCAATTTAGATACCGCTCAAAGGTAAAACTCTGTGATTAGCAGACTTTGAAGGATAGGAGGAATAAGAATATATACGGAAAAATTTGCGGCAAGGTCAAAATCATGGAATTCGGCGGAAGATTACTATCCCTGTTGTTGTTTTTTTTTTAAGTATTTAGTGAACAAATATTTTTTTTCATCTAATTTCGGTACATAGCCATTTTCAAATAAATGTTCTTGTAAAATAGTTACCATCTGAACTGCCTTCAGACTAGTGAACATTTTGAGGCAGCCAGGGAAATCAGGCCAGGGTTGAAGATGTACATTTTGAGCCCGAGTCCTTAAAACATACAAAAACTACTATATGTATAAAAAATTGAATAATTAAAATATTACTGGACTATGAATATCTAAGTCGAGTCCTACTTCCAACTTGCACCTGATTCACCCTGGGTGTTTCTCAAATTCGCTTAAAAATAGCACATATATAAACTGTCTCTAAAAAAATAAAGAAAGACGGTTATGTACCTGGAGACAATGATGGCAGACCTACATAGCAGTCTTCTTTGCAATTTTTTCTCACATCAAAGAAAATTTTACCAACCTGTATAAAATGCAAAAAAGTGCTCGTTCAAAGAATGAAGATCTATAAAAACAATTGTTAAAAAGATGAATTTATATAAATCCAAAAACAGTTTCGAACTCAATTTAAGAGATACAAACAAATCATAAGATACAACAGCAGACTTGAAAAACAAAAGCGTATTTCAGACATCTAGGACTGTTTTAAAATGGTCATAATTAAAAAAAAATCATAACAATAACATTATATTAAAAATGATAGATGTTGGTAAAATAAAAATATTACTCATCATGCTGTATCTAAAGATAGGTATATTATATTAAACGACTTAGCAAGAGATGTTACATGACTTGGAATTTTAATATATTATTTATTTTAATAGACATTGGGGAGAAAAATTTACATTTCTATCTGCTTAAGCCATTTCTGTAGCTGTACTTTGACTTCAGTAGCATATCCGATTTATATGATATTAGAAACGATTGTGTAAAGAAAAAAGCACCTCTGTGATATAAATATTCTTCAGAGATAAATAGAGAAAGCGAAAAACATTTTTTTCTCTTATTTTTTTTTAGAAAATTGAACATGAAAGGGGCAACTCACGCTGCTCAACTGGTGTGGCTGTAGCAGAATCTTGTTGCTTTTAAGTGGTACAAAGAAAAACCTTGAGTCTGGTGGTTGAAAAGTCACCTGGGTGACCTCCATGAAATCATCAAATGTGCTACGGATCTGAAGGACCTTATGAGGTGCCCGGCCCTAGTCAAAAAGAGAGTAGAAATACATTTCAATGTTGATGGCACTTCAAAATCCTCAGTCCTCTATGAACTGTTTATTGTCAAGCCATACTTTTTTTCTCTCTAATATTACAGTAGAGTCTATTAACAACCATTTGAATCAATGTTCACAATTGTCTGAATAAAGCCTTTCATTAATCTCACCACAGGTTGTCAGAGTGAGGATAAAAGTAACAATAGGCTGAATTGTCTTTTCAATTGTTCGTAAAAAAAATGTTTTAAGTTTAATGCAGCACCTTAAAGCTTACCGGGTATACTTTGTCAAATATAAACTTGTCTGGAATGGCGTGAAGACTGCCCTCAGCAGCTCTAAATGTAATAGGTATAAAAAGGTCCTGAAACTGTGTGAACATCCAAATCTCTGACACATACGCCCCTTTCATCTCAGGCGCAACAATGCTTACATTAAACACTGCATAGTGGTAAGGCTTGATATACAACTGAAACAAAATAAAGGAAAACACCATTGATAGAAACAAAGTTGTTACATTCCTCTTGACAAGTTTTGGCCACACTTGCTCAATTTCAATTAATTACACATGTCTCATCAATATTTCAAAATTTATTTAATAGGGAATGTGACTTTACAAAAATTGTAAATAAATAAATTCTTTCTCATGATGCAGTTTATGTTCTCTATTAAAGACTAAAATAAGTCATTGTTTGGGTGATAGCAGCAGCTATTGCTTGACCAGCTAACTGAAACCAGAAGTAAAGCTCATGACTTTCAATGAAGTCACAAAATTCCTGATGAAATCAGATGCCTAATATAAAAAAGAAAAAAAAAAGAAAATGAGATACTAAAAAAAAATACTCACAGGATCTATATTAATCTCAGACTGATTATGTTTGCGGGTAAGCATGGTTCCATTCCCTTTTTCCATGCCTAGAATCTCTACTGATGCCCATGTCATATTAGTTTCAAACTGAGCTACAACAATCTGTGAAAGAATAGAATCACATATATTTGGTGACATAGCATATTAAGGATATTCTCTACATGCATTTAGCAGTTAGGCGTTATTTGATTTTTAATATCAAACATCTGCAATTCCACCCCATTGTATGTGGTATCTCAAAAAAAAAGATCAAAACTTAATATATTTCCATAACCCAATCAAATTTAACTACTGGTTATGCAGATATTTCAAACCAAAAAGATTGCCTATACATTCATTCCAGATTCGTTTAAGTGAAGGATTTGTAAAGAAGGACCAAGGTCAAGGGCTGGGTGTTCAGATGGTATTCATCAAACAAATAAACGATTAACTAGATCTACGTTACTTGTTTGTAATAGCATATTGAGCTCATGATAACGCAAATCAGAATCATTACTTGCTAGTGTTAATGACTGGAACTGCAAGTTGAGATAAAGAGATTGGTATGAATTATGATTCAGACGAATGAACGCAAGAGAAAACAGCGAGTTCGGACTGATCGATATCGATGAAGTTGTTGACTAATCCGATCTCAATAGCACTGTATAAGAAGTATAGAAAGAAAAAAAGAAACTTTTTTGTATTCATCTCTAGTTTCGGTCGCGTGATTGAGAAGAAAACCATAGCCCTGCCTCAAATATGTGTACCCTTTTTTCTGAAAAACAGCGGTGTTGCCCGGAAGTTTGTGTATTTCAATTTTTTTTTTAACGTATGGGTATATTTGGGTAGAAAAAGTTAGCTAAAATAACAAAGCGTATGGGTTGGCGGCTTCGAGATGTGTACTATTAGTACCCTTTCGAACAATCAGAAACTACAATCTAAGAGAATAGGCTTTGATAAAGAGCGCATGACCCTAGGCCTATGACAAAATATGTAGTTAGACGCACTGGGCTAAAATGTAATAGGTGCGGGTCATGAGCTTTCTGTCACCTCTGAAACAGGTTTCTCACTGTGAAGAAAATGAAGGAAAAAACTACAGCCAAACTATTGCAGTTGCTGATCATGAGCCCCATTTGTACATGAAAAGATGTTTATTATAAAATCTCAAAAACATTTTTACAGGTAGTGAGACCATAACCAAATTATACACATTGGTCGAAGCCCTGTTATTGAAACCAAGAGCTGTCCTAAACCTAATAAATATATTTTGCCATAACAATTGTATTCATAATAACTTTTAACTTCTAAATTAAAACAGAAAGTTCATATTAAGAATGCATTTATTCTTGGTTTTTCCATTGACATTAAATAATTATATATGATTATGAATTAAAACAATACGGAAATTAATTCCTTTTTGTTTTATGTTCAGTCCAGGTAAGACACATAATGAGGCATTATAAATTTTTTAACAAGTTTTCTACTTACATCAACCGGATTATCATTTCGGATGGTAAAAATCATTGATCTGTGTTCTCCTACTCCTAAAGTACCAAAATCCAGCTGACCCTCAAATTTCTCTGGTCGGTGGTGAATTACCTAAAATTAGAGAAAAGTATGAAATTCATTACTGCGTTCTACATGCTTCAATACATGTAATAAATTAGTGCTTATTGAATCTTATATGTATTACAAAACTCTGAGAGAGTTAACTGACAAAAACCGAACAGTACTTTAAATAAAGCTTCAACTAACTAATAAAAACTTAAATATTTCGATGAAAACAGTTTCAAATAAATGAATGGAATACCATTAAATATCAAAATATTTTGGTCAACATCAATTTACGAAAAAGTTGAATAATGAACTGACCTTCATGAGCCCGTTGTAGACAATGATGGGAATGCTAAAAGTGGAAGCGTTTGTGCTTATCGAGAGAACTGTGCTAAAATGAAGTTGAGTCTGGTTAGGGTGGAATTGTACCAGAAAGGCTGCAATGCTCTGCTGTGGTGCTATTTTGACAGGTCTAGTAAAGTTCAAAATCTGCAGAAAATAAAAGAAAACAAATTCACATGTTATGACAGCATTCGGAAGATAAAGTAAAAGATTTTTAAAAATTAAAGAGATGACCAATGTTTAAGGGTGGGTTTCAAATTATTATTTACGAAAATTCTTTGAAAATATTTGGATTCAAAGGGCGTCCAAACCTGCCAACCCTCCCAAAGACCAAAGAGGGAATTTTAACCACACGGTACGCTGAGATGCGTTTTTTAATTGGCTTTGTATAAACATTAAAAATTTCAAGAATATCCATATGCCAACCTAAAAACATTCAAAATGTCACCAAAAAAATTAATAGAAACAACACACACATTGGAAACAACACAAAGACACAAACACTCTCCAGGGATTTCTGAAGTTGAAGCCTACAAGCAGTGAAGTAACATCATTGTTAGCCATTGCATTCTAGTAATATAAAGAAGCAGCAGTGGTGGTAGTAATTGTAGTAGTGGTAGTGGTAGTAGTAGTAGTAGTAGTAGTAGTAGTAGTAGTAGTAGTAGTAGTAGTAGTAGTAGTAGTAGTAGTAGTAGTAGCAGAAGCAGCAGTAGTAGTAAATAAGTGAGTGAGTGAGTTTGTTTTTACAGCACGCCAGTATAGTAACAGCTATATTGTGCCCATGATGTCCTAAGACAGTTAATACATTATACTAGTAGCAATGGTGACTCCTTTATCTCTCTGAATAGTCTGAAAGTGTAGACACCATTTTGAAATTTAATAGACCTTACCTTAATATTAAAACTGCGTACCTACTTTTTATTGTGGATCTACATTTTAAAAAAAATCATTAAAATTTCGTGAATGCACCATAAGGTGTGCCGAAAATGGTAAAATTAAACCATAAAACCACTGAAACTTTACCAAAACAACACAGAAATAATTGCAATTGATAATATGCTTCAAAAAAACTTGCGACCAAAGTTTAGCCTTTAGTCCTGCCTCAGAGCAGGTGTTAACTTGCATCAAAATTTAGTACTAGAAAATTTTTATGAATAGGTCTTAAGACTAAATTTAAATTTCGAATGTGAGTCATGTCTGACTTTTAAGCCTTCAAAATAATGAATATGGCCCCACATTTTATTTTTCTGTTATGTCTAAGAGGTTTTCATGTTGCATGTTGTGTAACTGAATATATTGGAGACAAACCTGTAAACAAAACAAAAAAGCAGGTTTTATGTACATTCTTTACCTCCATCAAATGTAAGACATGTTTCCACAAAAAGCAACTAAATCTTCATGGTAAATTTTCAACAAATATATATAACAGTAACTCAAATAGCATTGAATTTAGGTAGGCAAAATACTTACAGTAAAATATGGAACCATGTCAGCTGGAAAACTGACATTGTACACAACCACCGAAAAGTTGAAAGTATTTGTAAAAATCAGTGGCCTTGTCACATTCCACAGCGCTTTTGCACTAAAAAAATATGTACTGTTGATGTTGTACACTAGTGATCTGAAAAAAGGTGTGAAAAAAAAATGAGAATGAATAATATCAATACATGTATAGGAAAACATATCACTTTCATAATATCAAATATTATAGTTTTTTTCTAACCATCATCACAAACTAATTTGAAATGCGCTGACTCGCGGCGTGTGAGTCTACAAAGAGTTTTACATTGAAAGGATAACCAACAAACCTAAGTAAGTAGGGCCTGCCCTCGAATAAAAATCACAGCTGGGCAGCAGTTGTTGCGTTACGCCAGAGTGGGAGGTATCTAATCATTGAGGAGTAAACGACTAAAAGGGACTTGAGCACACCAATTTTTTTTTCTAATCCCGCACACCTATCCTCTCGGCTACTCAACTAGTCTGTAAATCACTAAATTGTTAGCAGTCTATGAAAGGGTGAGCTCTTTTTCTTTCTTTCTTTCTTTCTCTCTCTCTTACTTGTTGTTTTCCTTATCTCCTCCTCTCTCTCTAACTCTCGCACCCCCCCCCCCCCCCCTCCTCCTCTCCCTTCCCCCCCCCCTCCTCCTCCCCCCCCCCCCCCCCCCCCCCCTCTCTCTCTATCCTATATTTACCCCTTCTCTATCTCACCACTCATCAAAAGTCTGATGAAAGGGTGAGCGCTTTTTCTTTTTTTCTTCCTCTCCCTCTTACTCGTTCTTTTCCTTACCCCCCCCCCCCCTCTCTCTCTCTATCCTATATTTACCCCTTCTCTATCTCACCATTCTGTCTTTCTCTCTCTCTCTCACACAGTGACACGGATGTCAAAAGGAACGCAATATCCAATTTTACAGCCGCATGTTAGATTTCACTTAATTTTCTTAAATTGGATAATGATCCCTTAACAAGAGAGTAGACAGTTTCTACAGTTTTTAAGACGGTGAGAAGATGTGTAGACTGCTGCATAAGTGCGGTAAGGCCGATAATCTACCGGGTCGAAATCAAACAAATGTTTCCATCCCTATCGTCAACTCCCCGCACTTGATAGTCTATAGGCAAGGAACTCAAAGAGTCTTACCCAAGTGTGAACATCTGGCTTCTCTAGACTGAGAATCGTGGTTCACTGACCAGAAAGTAGGAGTTGACCGTTCCCGCAAGGTGCCTTCATACAATTCCTTGTTAAACTTTTAAAAGCTGTTTGTTCACTCTCCCCCCTGTCTATCTCTATCTAATTTTTTTTTAACTTGCCAAATCATATACTTTTCCCTTAAGCAGAGTCTTGACTGTAGAGCTAGAAGCTATGCACATATCAGTTCGTGTGGTGGGACTCAGGGGAAGAGTCATCTGGTGTTAATCAAGAAAATTTCTTCCGTCATAATTTTGTCACATGAACTCCCGGCACCTATAAATCTAGCGGCTTGAAAATCAAAAAGTTTGACATGGAGGTGTGAACTGTACAGCTGTCTGCTCTAGACTGAGAATCATGGGTGGGCACAATCGTTTAGTTACGAGAGACTGGGCATCCAATCACTGAAGAGTAGGTGGGACTTGAACAATTACGAAAGGTGCCTTCATGTAATTCGTTGTTAAGTCTTCATTCTCTCTCATTCGTTCAACGCGCATCAATCACTCCCTCGGTTGATTTTCAGCAGACCCAATCTGTACTTGAGCGTTCATTACATACCATTGCATTTTGTGATCATATTGTAAATGATGAAAAAAAAATTACCCATGCAAAACATTTGCTTGATATGGTATAATCAACCTCTGGATGTTATTTTTTGTTTTTATAACAATTTTGCCAGCCCATTGTTTTGGGTTGAGAGCTCTCACAGCTGTGGAAATAAAAAATTTAAAAAAGTTACAAAGAAGAAACATAAATTTTTGTTTGGGAAGGATACAGACCTGCCAACCTAAATTTTGTCTCAGAGTCATATCAACTTAGAGTAATTTTTGGAACTTCCTATGAATAAAATGCCTGAAACATGCAACCGCGGCGTGAGACTCCTTGACCAACTTAAAACTTAAAAAGCAACTGAATATGATGTCTCTTTAATAAAATATCAGTGCTTTTTACATAGAAAGAAAAAAAAATTGAAATGTATTATCTCGATGGTTACGACGCCATTTAAATAAAGTGCCAATAAGGGAGAAACATTTAAAAATAGAACGCTTAAATGCACAAAAAATCTTATGTTTAATTAATACCATAGAGGTCCATAATAAAGGACACTTTATTTGTACAAACCCTGTTATAATGTTATAATGGTGTATGTTATTGAGAGCCAAATATAAATACAGTTGACTATAGAGATAATAAACCTACGACTAGGAGAAGTAAATCATTTAGGCTTCTGTGATTGAGCTTTAATCTAGAGTAGAAATCTAGATCTAGATGTAGATGTGATCGTTGAATGCCTATCAGTGATACATGACAATGCCTAAAGAATGTCTTGAAAGTTAATACTCATTAGATTCTAGAAAAAAACATAGCTTTGAGTATGTGTATGTATGTCAGGTGAAAGATAGAGTACTCAAGCTTTATTTTGGTTCAATAGATCGACACAACAACCCCCCTGCTTTCTTCCTGTTCTTTGTTACTAGTTTAAACATTACTTTCTGTTTCAATTTCATTGTGATTTTTTGCCTGGTGCATTGAACATTCTCCTGATCCCACGAGAGTATAATAGTCGTAGGGGTTTATAAACGAAGCCAATAACCATAAAATTTAAGGAATAGTAAGATGGTGAGAAAATAATTTCTCCTCAAAACTATAGTTTTCTCAGCCATGTATCCCAGTTGCATGAAAAGTTTTGGTTCAATGGGGAAAGCTATAATAATAATTATCCGCCAGCAATTAAGCTGTAAGTAATAACGCAGACGAGAGGCCAATTTTTCATAACTAAGATCTACAATTAAAAAAGTAGGTCAAATGAAAGATTCTAACCAGTAGTTCATAGGAATGAAGAAATTAATAATAGATTTGAGTATTGGTACTTAATTTTTGTAGTTTTAAAGTAAGTTCTATTAAATTTCAAATTGGCGTCTACATTTTCAGGCCGTCCCTCCCTTTTTTAAAAGACGCAGCTAATCTGGGACAAAAATTTGCCACGAATCCCGGTTTAGTCTGCATAAAAAATGTAGTACTAACTACGTACTAAGTCAGTTTTTTAGGCCTATAGTTTTCTATCACTCATAATACGGTTCCAGGTATAGCCCACATCAAATTTAACTGAGATCTTATTAAAATTATTATGCAATACAATGGCAAATCCTTACTTCCAAAAGTCACTGACACAACGTTAATCAATGCATATTGATGCTTTGCAATGCAGATATCAACTGGTATTACGCTATTTAACACAATTCAAATGACAAATTTGAAAAAAAAAAAAAAAAAAAATTGACTATCGCTATACAATATTGATTGTATAAAGAAATTAAATAAATTAAGCCCAAACAGTAATATTGTCAGGTCTGGGAATATGTAGATAATAATTGTTCCTGTTTAAACTCGTTAAAATTTTAAAAACATTTTTTCTCTTCAATTAAAAATAATCTGCATGGCTTTTTTTGTGGTAAGGCCTACATCAACATTTTAGTCACAAACCTGTAAAAGTAATGTGGGCAACTGTTGAAGCAGTGCTCCCATCAGGCTGCAACTTCAAAGGACGGAAATCCACACTCACTGCATCATTAGGTGGTGAAATACTAACACTCTGTAGAGAGAGGCAGGACCTATGTTATTGTCTAAAACATTTTTGATGCAATGGAATTGAACAACTATGTGAATATACATCTATATGAAACTTTAACTTTCAGGACTTTACATGGGTTTCCTATGTAAAATAAAAGCTTTGAAAATGATATTATACATGTCTTTGTTTCTAATGCTTCAAAATTGAGCTAGGTAGGTTTCTCAAGAAGAAGAAAAATGTTTCAATTATCATACATTTACTTATGTTAATTAGATTAACGCTTTCCAGTGCAGAAAAGCAAACAAGTCCATAGAAATATTTGAACATATAAATAAGGACGAAAGAGGGATTAAGTACCGTGATGTGAATAGCTTTTGGCCCTGTATTGATGAGGTTAAGACGTAATGTTTTGGGCTCATCCAGAGTCCGTAAGATACCAAAATCTAGTAACTCCACAGGTGAGTATATACCAGGATCTGCAAACACAATATAAGGTGAATAATAATAACAATAATAAGAAAGAAAGCCTAAATTAAACTTGTATGAAAAAATAAGATATAAATAAAGGGAGAAAATTGTTGCAAAAATTTACTATCTACATAACTACAAAACCTCTTGTTCAATTTAGAAGCACGTTTGGAGGGATTAAAATTGTTGGTTTTCTTTTTGTGATTTAAGCCATTTCTCTTTCAACCCTTGAACGTGAAAACAGGCGCTCGCCAGGATTGTTTGCTCTCAACGACGATCTTCCTCAGCTTGATGGTACATTGGATATTGCGAAAGTCAACTACATGCCAAAGGACAGGTATCCAGTGGACCTTCATGAAGCAGCTGGAGGATCTTGACTTTGCAGATGAGATCAGCGTTCTCTCACAGAGACAACAATACGCACAAGAGAAGAATTATCGTGTGTCAGAAGAAGCTGGGAAGACTGGACTCCAAATAAATATAGGAAAAACTGAGGCCAAAGATACCAATAACAGACAGACAGACCCACTGAAGCTGCATCAGGAAAACATCAAATAGGTTAACAAGTTGGTTATCTTGGTTGTGTTGTAAGCACAAAGATTTGGGGGTGGGGGTGGGGGGACAGATGAGGACATCAGATGCCGAATCAATAAGACACGATACTCTTTCAACACCATAAGACCAATCTGGAGGTCTACAGAGATGCTTCAGTAAGAAACAAGACCCGGATATTCAATACCAATGTGACGTTGGCTAAGAAACCAAGGTCAACAGCCATAAACTGCAAACTTCCACCAACAGATGTCTCAGAAACATCCTAAATATATATAATAAAAAAAAACCTTAACACTACATATTTAAAATTTTTGATGCATAGTATTTAGCACACACAAAAATAAAAAAATAACAACAACAAAACCAATAAAATAATCTTTAAAAAATGTTTACGCTATACCTGAAGACACCTCAATCTCCAGGGGCAGTATAAGCAGCTCTGGTGGGCCTGGATGCTCTGATTCTTTATTGGTCTTGATGCGTATGAATGCAGAATGATGATTCTCCACTCGAGCAATAAACTTGGCCTTCATGACTGCTTTTGTCTCAAATGGCTGCAGCTCCTATAAAACAAAACAATAAAATAAAGATGCAATAACCAGATCTGATATTTCTGTCCATAAGAGCCTTAAATAGAAATGAAAGCCCTATACAAAATACTTTGTTAACAGCTGGGAAATGCAAAACTAAACTGACAAGAACAAAAAAGCAATTTATAGTATATTCACTGATTCCACTATTTCATAAAATATGATGCCTTCCATCCGAAATCGAACATGGTTCTTTGATTTAAAAAGAAGTTCTCGCAAAACATGATGCAGAAGTCCAATTATAACATTCTAAACAAAAAGATTGAAGATCATTGCTGGAAGGGCAAGACAGGAGGCATGTACTTAAGGATCTGTTTGGTTCAAATGTATGAAATAATTGTACTTAAATAGTCCATCAATATTTTTTAAAAAGCTATTTGTATAAAAGAGGTAAAATTACACCATTAAGACAAAAGACTATTCTAGGCTACAGAAGACATTTATTTCAATGCTATTTACTGTCATCACCAGTAGTGCTGCCCTTATTATCAAGGCCACTCCAATCCACTTCCAGCCTTGGCACCCACAATGCTACCTAATCTAGTAAACTTATGTCCAAGACCAAAGCTTACCCAGAGCTCTCTTAGTGCTTCTCTCTCGCCAGTGGGCAGCTCTAGATGTAAATCCCCCTCACTAGCAAACATTTCAAGCACCTAGAAACGAGAATGACAATGAGCACCAGATTAAAATATAATTATATTTTCTAATTTTACACACATCTAAATCAAATGGTACATAAACCATTTTATAATACAGTGATTTTGATAATTTAACCTTTCAAAAACAAATTTATAACATTTACCCCTACTTATGATAGATCAAATGACACCAGTCCATTGGTAAAATCAATGTCTTTGCTAATTTTCTTGGTTTAAAATACTGAACAAATCCAGCAATTTTATAGACCATCTATGATTGAAGCTTCTTTCTTGTGATAAATATTTGTTTTGTAAGACAAATTTATTTTATCAACAGTAATTGGGATTACCGCGTACAGTAATATAAATTTATTTAAGTAAAATATACTGCATTTTAGCCAATAAAAAATATATGGAGGGAGCTGTTCAGAAGTATTCTCTTCTATCTGTTCTCTTTCGAACCTGGGTGAAGGTCCATCTTTAAACACAGATTATAGTCATTTTGGTTTGTATTTCAACCAGCATCCTAAGCTCATCCCTCTCCTATTAGCATTTTTCCTTTTTCTTTTAAATAGGACAAATCATTAGACTTGTTATCGAATGTCACTAAAGAAAGTAATATTTCAGCTGTCCTATACTTATAGTTTCCATCCCATATATCTTTATAACTTGGTATTGAATAATTAATTGAGTCAGCCATATGGTCTTCACATGAAAGAGTCATTCATGGATCCAGGATTTACAAAACCAGTATATATCACAGACAAGCATGATTCTTGAATAAAAGATAAAAAAACAGCAACTCATACTGCTGAGTACTACTGCTTTCCTCTTCCTCCTCCTCTACCTCTTCCACCCCTGCCTCCTCATAATAACAATGTTTTAATTGTTACAAGCTAAGATATCTCTCTCAGCTGAACCAATATGGAGTAAGAGTTTGTTGTTAGCATTATATAAAAAAGCCTTGCTACTCCTGACATAGAGCTTTTAAGTCACTATACAATGTATTATGAAAATAAAAATATTACCCCCCCCCCCATTCTTCTCCCCTATGCACCATCTTCATACATCCCACATTGGACGCTATCAGTATTACCTCACAAACCCAACCAAATTTCTTGAAGAAAGAGACAGTTATGCTAGAATACTTTTTATTGATTTTAGTTCTGCATTTAATACTATTATACCACAGAAATTATATGACAAGCTTGTACACCAATTATCATTCCCTATTAACATTTGTAATTGGATTCTTGATTTTCTACTATGCCGTCCTCAGGTAGTAAAAATTGGTAATATCATGTCATCGTCTATTACTCTTAATACCGATGCTCCACAAGGCTGTCCTTTATCGCCTAAGTTACTTTCTCTTTTTACGTCTGACTGTAAAGTCGAGTTTTCAGGTTGTCTTATAATAAAGTTTGCCGATGACACTACTGTCACTGGCCTTATAAAGAATAACAATGAAGTCGAATACCGACAGCAAGTAAGCTCGCTCACAGACTGGTGTCAAAATAACAACCTTCAGCTGAACGTAAGCAAAACTAAAGAAATAATTGTTGATTTTCGACTTACGGGTATAGCCCCACCTCCTCTCTCTATTAATGGTATTCAAGTAGAACGTGTAGATACATTTAAATTTTTGGGTACACACCTCTCCAATAAATTAACATGGGACGTTAACGTTCAACATATTTTAACTAAAGCAAGACAAAGGTTGTATTTCTTACGAAAATTAAAATCATTCAATGTTCAAGGCCCTACACTTGTCAGCTTTTATAAGGCAATAATCGAGAGCGTTCTATCACAGTCAATCACTGTTTGGTTTGACCGCGCCCCAATAGCTGAGATTGAAAAAATAAACTCAGTTATACGTAACAGTGAAAGGCTGACATGTGTAGACCTTCCTACACTTGAAACTATTTACATCTCTCGTATGGAAAGAAAAATAGCTAAAATACGTGATGATAACTCCCACCCTGCTAGCCGTTACTTTGATCTTCTGCCCCATGGGAGAAGAATGCGAGCCTTTAAGGGGTGTGGCCGCTTCGTCAAGAGCTTTTACCCACAAGCAGTCAAACATTTTAATGGCTCAAGAGAACTTAAAAATTTATAATGTTACTAGGTGTACATTTACATTCTATGCCTTTGTTAATAATTTAGAGTAATTTAAAAGCGAACTTAATTAATACATTTATAGTGCATTCTACCATCATTATTACATGTGCTTCACTTAATCACATTATTGAAACTTTTTATGCAATGCGCAATCAGTTGTCCATATTGATAAGGAATGTATGCTAAGTTCTTAAATTTAATTTTTTCTAAGTTTTTTATTTTATTTTATTTATTTTTTATTTATTTAATTTTCTCCCCTTTAATTAATGTGTAATACTTAGATGCAACTATGTTTAAGTAAAACTTTTTGCTAATTGTGTTGCTGCACGTATATTTGCATAACTGTTTATATGTATTCATCTTGCAAAGCCTGTGCTTGACAAAATAATTTTCGATATGTATGTTCTTAATATATATATTGACTGAATAAACATTAAATTGAATTGAAGCACACCCCACTCCCCCACCCCCTTTCTCACCCCTTGTTACTTCATGTACCATGTAGGCCTATTCTATGTAGTATCATTAATAGACCATACTTTCTACTTTTGTTTTCATTAGTCTGATGAAGCCATTGAAAGCGAAACGTTAAAATGTATTTTTCTAACTCTAGTTGCCTTTGATTTATTCTGTCCCTCAGTTGCTAAGTTGTGCGTATTCCTCTCTATATTATTATTATATTACTCCTATTACTTGCGCACATGCATCTACTGTTAGGTCCTTAGCAACTGAGTAGGTCTACTCTTAGGTGTTGTGCTTTTGATTCCTTTTTGGATACATTTCTGTAGTAGTAGTAGTAGTACGCAAGGCACACAAAAAAATGTTAAAATAGCACCCGCTAACTCTTGATGAAATCAGATTCCCTATAGTTATAGCAATAGATTTTGGTTTAAATAAATATTTCCATTAACCTTCCATGTTGAAAAATTGTAGTGAAAACTTTTTCCATGTTAATTTTAATATTGGAAATCAATTTTTATGTGTAGTTTTGTGGAGTCTTAAGGTGAAAAGTATTTTTTTCCTTTCTTTCCAGGTTATTGGGTCTAAAAGATAAGAAAGTCTCAATTAATGATAATAATAATAGTACAAGTTGTTCAAGGCAAATGTTTCCAAAATCATATACTTTTAAAGCATTTTGACAAAAATTTTAATGAATTTACTCGATCTTTTGGCTTGTTTAAATTAAAGTAACATGACCAGAATAATACTGGAATATTCAAACCCACCTGTAAGCGAGTGCTGTATGGATTGTGCATTTGAATAACAGGTGTAAAACTGCTATTTATGGGCACCCGTGCACCTAAATATGGACGCAGCCTGTATGGATTTGGGATGCCAACTCCAAAAACCTAAAGATAAGAAAAATAGAAAGGAAAAAAAAACTGAAAAAAGTTTCTCTGGCTTTTAAAATGATCATAGCATATTTTATAGTTCCTGGTTATCCTTCTATAGCTACATGGGAAAAAACTAATCCCTTTAATAGTTAGAATATTGCTCTTTTCAATGCTTACCTGATACCGCAGAGTCCCTATGGAGGTATGAATGTATAAAGTGTTTTCGACTTTGCCTTCCTGGCGAGCCAAGAAAACAACGTCAAAAGTTGTATTCGCCCCTGCTGGTACAACCTAAAATAAAAAGAAAGTTAAAAAAGACACCTTTTAAAATTGAATATAGAGAAACTATTTTGTCTATCAGACCTTGTCCAAAAAACGAAACAAAATTTTTATTCTTTGAAAAAGGAATAGATGAACTAGTTCAATCCCTCCCATATTGCACTATTTGAGCAGGTTAAAGTCAAATGAAACAAGGAAAGATGAAGAGCCAAACCATTGTCACAGGAAATATAAATAAGTATGCAACAATATTTCACGGCAAAGTAAAGAAAACACAAATTTCAAACACTGATGGTGATGTACTCGAATTATCAAGCCCTTACTTTTTCTTGGAAAAAGGAGCAATGAAAATGTGTGGTGCTTCCTGATATTGAATAAAGGTGGACACTACGTCTTGGGTCCATGTTTTGAACCACAACTTTCTCCATTCGAGGCATCCCAACAGGCCTGTGAAAAAAGAATTGCTATATAAAAGTATCTACAATTGAGCAAGAACATACCAAAAGATATACTCAGTTTGAAAAAATAGAAGAAAAAAATTAATAAAAACTGGGAAATGTTTTAGTTTTAATAACGACATTGAAATGAATTTTATTTTAATAGAATCTTTAAAAAAGTATTTCTATTTCATTGAAGACACGACTTTATCACTATTTTTTTAAAGTTTACCAGAACCTTGAGTCACAGAAAAAAGATTTATATTTATATACAAAAAGGCCAGTTGTTTCCTTTCATATTAAGGATGTGCCTGCTGCACATTAAAGGGCACCTATTATTTACAATATTAATCTGCATGAGTACGCATATCACCCAGATAGTCACCATGGATTGTGTGTTTAAGGTACTCTGCTCACAGCCTGGAAAGCCCAGAGTCTCAGTATCATGCTCAGAGTGCCACACATTACTTAGTAGTGTTTAGCTCTGATCAGGAACACTAAAATTAACTACGAACAGTCTTCAAGATTCTGAGAAAATGGACCCAACCTGTATAATGTATAACGTTGTTAATGGCTATTTCATACTTTGCCTATGGATGACACTAATACTCTAAAAAAGGCAGAAACCAACTTAATTGTTGAATCAGAAGTTTTTGTTTGGTAACACCCTTTACACTGGCTATTATTTAAAACATTTCATCAAGAGTACAAAAAGGGATATTCTCTTTTATTTCAAGAGTACAAAAGGGGATATTCTCTTTTCTCTTGAGAGAAGTATTGTAAGTTTCTCAAAGAGCACATACAGCTCTAGAGCTTCCTAAAGAGTGATCTTTAAATAAAGGCAGTCACAATTCAAAAGCTTCATACGGTATACATATATGGTGTATGCAATCTTTTTTTCTTCTTCACTTAACAGACTAAGGATGACAAGTCTACTTACTGATCTGGAAATTCAAGCCAAGCAGGATCCAACTGCATGTTATTGGAAAAAAGCCTTTCATCTTCAAAACTGAAATGTATTTGAATAATAAAAGAAAATTAAATTAATGTGTCCATTTATATAACAGAACATGGACAAAATTCAGTCATGAAAACTAAATTTGGTAATTGATATAATTTGCTTCTGTTGGTAATTTTATTCTTAGTTTCAATCTCAAGAATAAACGTATGTTCGTACAAGTTACATGTTCAATCACAGTGACATCCAATCAGTCATCAACAAACTAATACTATTTTTATCAGGGAATCCGATAAACAAAATCTTATGACGTTTTTAAAATATTATTTGTGTCCAAAAGAAAATAAAAAAGAAAAAGTTAAATTATAGTTATATTGATGACTATATTTGGAAAACATTGTCCAGACTTTTGTCTCCTGCTAGGATGAAATGAGTCATATTTGTAAAAAATAGAGTCAACAATTATAGCCAATCCAAACAAAACAACATGGTGATGAGGTCAGCGTATGTAAGCTGTGATTCTGTTGATGAATTGTCGGAGTCTGTACTCAGTAGGCCTCCTATATTTTAACCCCATTTAAAAGTATTTAAAATGGCCTTTCATACTATTTTATACTAAAATATCTCATAAGAAGAGAGAATTGAATTGAGTTGGTTTAACATCCAACATTAGCATTATTCAGGCTGAATTGTGGACAGACCCCAAGACTGACGTCTGACAATTTTTTGTGCTGCCACACAAGACAGAGCAGCGATATCATGACTCCATAGGAAGAGAGAGAGAGAGAAAGAGAGAGACGGACTGACACATTTAATAACTCTTTCATTAGGTATAAAGCAAATTATTTCTGAGTCTCAAAGTCATTCGGTTAAAAATCTTTGTGTTGTCGTTGAAAATCTAAAAAAAAAGTGTATTGAGGAGAGATTGGGAGATCCAATTACATAAAGGTAGATAGATAAAAAAAAAAGGAAGAGAAATAGAAATGTACTGAGGAAGGACACCATGAAAGGTAAATAGATTAGGTAACAAACAAAAAAAAAGATTTGAAAACAACAAGAATGACGTAACTTGCATCTAAAATTATTCTTGGTTGAGGAACCCTGCTTACAGAATGTAGAGACAACACTGTATTAGAGACCGTCTATTTATGATCCTGTTTGAATGGGGGACACTTCTCATTGCCCTTCTTTCACAAGCAAAATTAAACAGAGCTCTAGGTTCCAGGAAAAACAAAAGACTCGCCTCTCAAGAGCCTCAAGAAGACACACTTGACTGTCTACGGAATAAGCTATAATTGCTCACTTAAGTTTGTTATGTGTACAATCAATGCGTCCCAAAACCACCCTAAGGAAAGGGAAAAACAAAACGAAAATAAACCTCTAATTGGTTATATTTCTACGCAGAAAACAGCAGATTTCTAACAGGATGTGCAATCGGCAATGTGGTTTGTAACAATATGAAGGCTAGAGTATAGACGGCGCTAAGTTTGAGCCAGACAACCATACCACAACTACACACGTTGATTTTTATAAAACAAGAGTGAAAAAGGAATCAGGGTTTCACTTAGCGATGAAAAAAAAAAAACAGCAGAGAAGAAAAGTGCCATCCTAAAATACATAAAATTTGAGACAGATGAACCATGTTATGAGGGAAGATGGAGGGGGAAGGAAGAAAGCTCAATTGATATAGCGTTTGATAAACAATGCGATACCCCATAGTCGAATCCTTAACTGGACAATCTAGCTCTTGGCGTGTGATTACCATGTCAGATAAACATGGTTACATAATGAAGTAATTGTTTTAGTGACTGTAGTAGGAGTTACAATAAAATTAACTTTGGTGCACAAAGGACTTGGACACTTTTTGACATACCATCAACAACTAGTAATAGGCCTACCAGGTCCTGGTAAAGCGATCGATATCTGACATGGATCAGGTAAGATAACCTCTCATGATTCTAGAGCCTTGAAAGTAAAAGGCACTTAACTTTTAGTCTACCACACACAAAAGATATAGAAATGGTCACTACCATAATTGTTAATGTTTATTGTTAGGGTCATTATGAGTGCTGAATGGTAAATTAAGATGCAGGCCGCATAAAGCCCTTTTTCTCCAAAAACACAAAAGGAAATGACTTCAGGGTGTTTTGACCAACACAAAAACTCGATAGTTGACCAATCATAAGAGAGATTTGCCGTTCCTTGGAACTGGTTTCCAGAGGAGCTATACACTGTAATCAGCAGCCTGCTTCCACACACCTTACAAATGCTTCCCATACATCATAAATGATAATTATCGGTTCATTTATAAAAGCCCTTTAAAAAGTGCACTGAATGTCCTTCAGAGAGAGAGAGAGAGAGAGAGAGAGAGAGAGAGAGAGAGAGAGAGAGAGAGAGAGAGAGAGAGAGAGAGACAACATACTGACGTTCAAGTACAAAAAGTTTGCAGGAGATGGGTGAATGTGAGAAAGCAAACAGGTATTTAATACAAAGTCTAGCCTCTTCAGCTATTGCTATCAGTCTTGCTCTATATTGATAAGATGTTTATCAGTACAGAATGATAACAATTAAATTTAAACAGCTAGGAACAAGGATTTAACACTGTAAAGCCTTGCAGAATTAATAATCAATCAGCACTGACAGGGTAAAGTAATATTATTGTTTCATTGAAAACTCAAAGCTCAAAATAAGATTGTTGACTAAAAACAAAGGTGCCATGAGTTGAGAGAGGAAAAATAGACACAGACCCTCGATAACTTTACTTTCTTTGACTGTTTTCAGGGCCGATTGTCTGTGTAAAATTAAATGTTCCAGAACATAAAATTCTAATCTGTCTGCTCGTGATGATTTTTCTTTGTCACAGTCTATCTATCAGATTTTTAATTTTCCCCCTACATTCTTAGACACCCTGCATCATTTTTCTCAGCTCTCGTATTCATATTAATTAAGATGCAAGAGGCATACATTCCCATGTCGCAAATGTTCAAACAATACAATCATATAATAATGACAACAGTTTACTAACGCCTACGCTATATGCTCATCATCTAGTGCCTTTCTGAACAGGTCTGTACTTTCAATGACAATTATCTTGCTTTGGAGTTCCTTCCAGTTCGAGATAGTTCTTGGAAAGAAACTATTTTTGTGCATTAGTCTGGGATCGGGGATATAGGAATCTTTTTGGATGGTAGTTTCTTGGCAAAAATTCAACAGCTCCAGAGACACCACTTCTTTTCAAGAGAAAATCTCTTTAAAAACCTTATGTCTGGGGCAATCAAACAATCAGGAAGAAAAACAAAACATATCTCTGGCTAATGAAATTTAACACTAGACCTTCAGCTGCTTTATTATCAAAATTAAAACAAAAGTATCAGGTATGATACAAAACTTTCCCACACAGGACAAAGAAAATACCAATCTGCAGTTCTTTTGTGTATGTTCTCTCGGACATTTGGACCTTACGCTTGATTTTGCATAAACAGACAGATTTATGTGCTCAAAAACTGTTGCCAAAGTCAATATTATTTGTAGAAGCCCAATAACTTAGTAAAATTATTCAGAGTATAGAATCTATAGATTGCACCAAAAAAAAACAAAAAAACAACAAAACAGATACTTGTTTTCCCTAAAAGCACTACATACATGTATTCATCTCAATAACTAAACAAGAATAAATACACCTGAACAGTATTTACAACTGATAAAACAGATTAGCTTCAGACACCCCCATTTTGCCCGACTTGTTTTTTAAGGCACGAGCCGCCACTGGAAAATACCAATCTGCAGTTCTTTTGTGTATGTTTCTCTCTGACATTTGCAATAAAGTTGGACCTTACGCTTGATTTTGCATAAACAGACAGATTTATGTGCTCAAAAACTGTTGGCAAAGTCAATATTATTTGTAGAAGCCCAATAACTTAGTAAAATTATTCAGTGAATAGAATCTATAGATTGCACAAAAAAAAAAAAAAAAAAAAAAAAACAGATACTTGTTTTCCCTAAAAGCACTACATACATGTATTCATCTCAATAACTAAACAAGAATAAATACACCTGAACAGTATTTACAACTGATAAAACAGATTAGCTTCAGACACTTAAAAAATGTTAATGCATTTCATGAAAAGCAATAAAAAAAAAAAAAATTTTAAAAAAGGGGAAAAAAAAACACCCAGAATATTCCATGACTGTTAAATATTAATAAGTAAATAAGTATACATCATAATAGAAAACAGATAATTATACAATGGGAAACCAAATCGACTGTAAAATTAAACGTTGAATTGAAACAATGCAGTTAAGAAGGCAACACTCACTCTTCATTTGAAAAACTTGATCCTGGTTTAATCTGAAAGTGTTAAAAAGAAATGAAATTCAAATACTGTTTAAACATTTCTAATTTTTTTTTAAATTTAAAAATCATGTATATGGTTTTATATTAATGAAAAAAACCTTATAAATAAATAATTTTCTTCTGTGTGGGTGAAGGCTTTGCACATGCGAACTAGTACACATGGTACAGTGTACAGGTATTCTCCTAAGAGGGAAGTCCTTGAGCCAAACAATTCGTTAAAAAAATGCATCTGTCCCCAACTGGTGAGTGGTAGGGTCGGTGTCAATATAATGTGATTGGCTGAGACAGGAGTCAAGGTCTCTCCGCACTGTCTCTATGTGACAGCACGTAAAATTGTCTTGGGGACCGACCCACAATTTGGCTTATATAGTGCTGACATTGAGCATTATGCAAACTACATAACTAAACTTTTTATTTCCCTAGGCAAAAAAAAAACAAAACAATCATAACAGTATCATAAATAATTTGATATTCTTATTGATCTTTCCATTCAAAGTTTTGATTCATTTTTAAAAATGTGACCAAGTATCAAATTATAGCAAATGCACATAGCTGCCAATTTTTGAGAAGGCAAACAGGTTTTTAGCATGATTATCACACAATTAATGGTTTAGATTCAATTATCAATATTGTTTTAAACACGAGTTTAGATATTTATCCAATAGATCTGGGTTTTTTTTTGTATTTTCGCCTGACAGTAATATATAGAGCCTAGCTTTATGAAAATATCTAGGATGGTTGACTAAAGAGCCTCTCACGCTTAGCATTGTAAAGTGGGGTTAAATTAAGCTTTCTAGCATGCGGAAAGAATTTATCTGCATGGGTTTGCTCTAATCCTTATACCAAATAAATTGGATTTCTCACAGGGTACCTCCCTATTGAGACCAGGCGCTCTACCACCTGTGCCAGAGTGCTCCTCTAGGCCTTCTATCAACAATTTAAAAGAGGACACTAGTACAAATCACATGTTCCCATAAAGATCGGAACAGTACGAAAATGATCAAAATGGCTCAACACGAACTTAAAATATTCATGAAAAACTTTAATATACATGTGACCAGTGCTCCACCGTTGCAAACTACTGATTCTCATACTGCTGGGGACCAGGGCCTGTTGAAATAATCTACATCTAGATCCCTGTACCCGGTAACAAAGACATAGGATGGATAGAACTGGCTATCATCACTGAAGGCTTTAAACCCAGAGAGAGAGAAACAGACAGACAGAGAGAAACAGAAGGAGGAGCTCTATAGAGAACAGGATGGACATATCGTTGGTGGAAACATGTTGATATCAACCGCATTTGCTTATAGGGCTTGCCAGAATATGACATCTAGAAGATAGACCTATGCAGGGACACATAAGACTTAAGACTTTTGGCAGATTTTTAACACTTGAAAAAGTCTGCAGCAAAGTATTGGCATGTATTGTTGCGTCTGATTAAATACTGCCAAATACATATATTTTTAGTTCTGACACGGACAGACATACTTAGAAGCCCAAATATGTACTTAATATGTATCATATGTACTGGGTGGCAGCTATGCATGTACAACTCGCAGTTGAAATGTACATGAACAAAACAAACACAAAAAAGGCACTGGAAATGGGGTGGAAAAAAAACCTCACGAAAATTGCATGATGAAAATTGGAAAAAAGGAAAATCAAATTTAAAAAAAAAACAAATCAGTGGCAGGTCTTCTAAATGTATCATTTGCAGTTAATTCTTTCCTTTTGAGTTTTTTTTTTTTTTTTTTGGTACAGGCATTATAAATAAAAATTAATAGCTTTTAAAATAATAAAGTACACAAATACAACATATTTGACTTTACTTACCTCTAAAGGAACACCAGAATCACTAAAGCTGTCACCAATGATGTAGGTTAGCTGTTTGTCTGTCTGGATGAAAGCTGGAAAGACGAGGAAGATAAATAAATACAATTTTTGAAAAGAGTAAAAAAAATTATAATTCTTGTTTTTATACACAATAACCTCTGCTTTATAAACTCACTCACTGTGAATTGAATACTTATCTCTTTTTTGTAAATATTTATTGAACAAGAAATATTTCTGCAAGTACCAAGATAGTAAATGGGGAATAATACCACTCATATGACATTGATTTAAAAGAAAATATTCTTGCAAAGAAATTTTTGTTCCTGTTAATTTTAAGAAAATTCATTTGAATCATTATTGGATGGTCTTTTGTTTGAGTGAAAGTCTGATTGAGATTCCTATTAACCTCACTTTGAAGTAAACCCCAACTTTGCCACATTAGAACATAATGGTCTCTGTCAAAGACGGGGATCTCAGTAAAAAGTTTTCCCAACCCCTGAACTTATTAAAGTGAAAATAATAACAAGACTAATTTTAAAAAGCCTATCAGTATCACTATTCTACATCTTGCACTTGCGAGGAAAAAACCTAGTAAGGAAATCCACAGAATGAAAGACAGATAAAAAGAAAGAAAAAATGACAGGCGTGAGAAAGAGAACAGAATCAAAAGAAAATTTATGCAATCTCTGGCAAGACTGGTGGAGAAATATAAACATAAAGGTAGAATGATAGCAGTAAAAGAGGACGGCGCAATCAGACGTAACGTTTTAGATTTAGATCTAGATCTAAAAATTAGGCCTATCTAAATCACTAATGGAGCAGACCTGTGAATAGCCATGGGATTCTGAAAGTTTGGTGGTTAATATGTGATACTATTTGGGAAAGCTTATCTGTATATTTCTATCCACTGTTTCACGACCAGCTCTTCCGCATCTATGTTGTCTTGTGTAACAGGCGGAGCATGGGACAGGGCTAAATGCATTTTTCTTAAGCCGTCATTGAGTTTGTGATGTACTTGGAATCTATCTTACAGGCTTGGTCTATTGTTTGATTTTGTGTGCCTTTGGCATCTGTGTGGAGCATATGATATCTGTTGTTAATTCTTTGTATCAACCAGATGACGATGGTAGTGGTTGCCGATGAATTTGTTAGGTCTGTCTAATACTGACTGTAGAGCTTTCGTAACAGGTCCTCTGGTTTTATTTCTGTGCTCCTTTATATTTAGAAACTTCCTTATTGTTGTTGTTGATTTTTTACACCCAAGAGATTTTTTTCAATTTTTTATATACTATTTCTCTTCAATAAGAAGCATAACTTCTTCCCACCGTTGTCATTATTAATTGTTTGGTTTGAAAACATGATTACACAATTCCTACACCACAGTATTATAAAACAACCATATATTTACTCAAACCGCACAATAGACTCCTGTAAGGTAATTTCGTGAATGTCTGCAAGTATTCGTTGTTTTTTGCAAATTTTTTTCCTGACAAAGTAGAGGTCATGTACTGATTATCTTGCTATGAAAGAAATATTCAATCATGGCTTGATTTTTTGTTGTTCAACATATAAAGAAATATCTTCTGAAAGGAATAAGACGTGATAGATCACGATCGGTTGTATAGTTTTTGCACCGGCAAACAATAAAAATGTATATAACGGACGTCATGCACTTTGTAAACAACACACAATGAAGTAAAAGCCCTAATACTATACATGTTTGGGGCCAATCCCGCAAATTCTCGCGAAAAACGTGAATGGCAATCCATGCCAATTGTAAAAATACCATTGAGTGTGCCCCCGAACATGGATTGAGTAGTGTACGCTCAATGCAGACAAAATACTGTAATACTTTGTAAAAAAGTTACGTCCGTAAGATGCATCCCTAATTCTTTATTGTTTATTCTTTTTCTCCAAAAAGTGTTTTGAATAATACCATCTGAGTGCATACAATAAAAAATGGTCACAAATTTCCCCTTGAGAGAGCTGTTTGTGATAGAAACGTATTTAAAATGACTTTGTAACTTGACCTAAAGAGTTACGTCCGTAAGATGTTTTTAGATTACCATTCTGTTCACAAGTCACAGACTGTTATTAAATGATCCCATGTAAATCTATTTCTCGTGGCTGAAGAAAGATAGTTATCTTTATGAATGAAATATTTTCGCCAGCTGGGCTTTAATATGTTTACCGTAAAAGTCATGAGCTCGTAAATCAATACTTAGTAAAATAATGTGCGATATGGCTCAACTTCAAGTTAATTTTTGTAGATCTAAATCATAATAACTGGTATAAAACAAAAGCTGTGGGAACAGTATCATGTTTTAATGTTCGTTTTTATGCTAGCTTCTAATAGAAAGCGATTGGATTTCTTAAATTATCATATAATTTTTTTTTTATGATGGTTGTTTTATTTTTTCTTACGGACGTCACTCTTACAAAGTTACAATCAGTATTGTCTTAAACTGGTGTAAAAGAAAAGCTGCTGGAACAGTATCATGTTTTAATGTTCGTTTTTATCATAGCTTCTAATAGAAAGCGATTGGGTTCCTTCAATCATCATGTAATATATTTTTATGATGGTTCTTTCATTTTTCTTACGGACGTCACTCTTACAAAGTTACAATCAGTATTGTCTTAAACTGGTATAAAACAAAAGCTGTTGGAACAGTATCATGTTTTAATGTTCATTTTTATGCTAGCTTCTAATATAAAGCGATTGGGTTTCTTCAATCAGCATGTACTTTTTTTTAATGGTGGTTGTTTTATTTTTCTGACGGACGTAACAGTTACAAAGTATTTCTTGTACTACATGTATTTTTTTTATAGAGATAGATTTGACCCTGAAAAAAAGCTTATATTGTCTCAAAGCATATAGAGATAATTGTGGTACCAAACATAAAAGTAAAGGGCATATATTTTGCAATTCTTACAAAATGGTATGTAATGTTATCTAACGGACGTCACTCTTACAAAGTATACAGGTCATATTACCACAAATATGAATTTTTTTTAAAAAGAGAATCAGTGATTTAGAGTACTCTAAGGCTAACTAGAAACAGCATCAAAGCTCATTATAAGGTTATTCAAAATGATAAAGTTATTAAAGAAAACACTTTGTAACAGTTACATCCGTTAGTTTTGGACCTTCCCCCTTGCAGCCCACCTAGTGTAAAAATCTATCATTAACTTATCTTCTTACTTTGATTTTCTATAATTTCAATACATTAACTATACAGGAAGTCCGAAATTTAAGGATTTTAGTTAATTTTAAAATTCAGTTGCTTTGTCAGGTTTCAGACACCAATTTTTAGGAATGGCTCATATATATTATCTTAATCAGCACCAATGTCTGGATCTAAGAATTAACTTCACTTTGACCGTATAAATCTAAAATTTAGGTAAAATGTTTGCCTCTTTAGACCTAGATCTGGATTGGCCGCGATTATTCCCAGGTTGTATTTATCCCTGAAGGATAACCTGGATGTGACCTTAAAATTTATATTCCCAGGCTCTTTTGTCTTTTTTCATCTAAGAAAAAAAAATCTAGATTCTCTTGCGGAAGAGCAAGACTGTGAAATGTTAGGAATATTATTCTCAGTCTGTTTCATTCCTTCTTAGGAGGAGGGACGGGTCCTGAATTGGTCAGTAAGGTGTCCGATCAATTTCCTGATTATAAATAGCTTCTGCAGTCAGTTCATCCATTTGTGTGGACATATGAACCAAGAAGTTAGTGTTTTGAATTTTGCTTCCGTTATAAATTTGTGTTTTTGGAAATCTAGTCACTACTCTGAGTGCCAAAATTTTGAGTAAACAGCTAAGAAAAGCCCTAGTTTGGACGGTTCTTCCGATTATTTTTTTATTCATTCCGCTCTTGTAGAAATAATCCATGTCTAGTAATTCCACTCATAGAAGATCTAGCCAGTTTTAGGTATATAAATACTGTAAATTGACGTGCATTCAGCTACGCCACCAGACAGCCTGGCCAAGCGTCCTTAGGTGACTGAGAACCTTTTAGATAAGCAGAAGGTTATGTGACCAACTCTTTTCAAATATCTCAGCTCACAGTCACAGATTTGTTTTTTCAGCAAGCACGATTTAATAGTAATTTTGATATTTTGAAACTGGATTATTAGTTTCTGTTGTCAAAGCAAGCAGAGAAAATGAGTTTGATGAGAGATGACTAGCACATAAACTGCTGGAACAACTGAGGAGGATCGATTTGGCAGCAATTTTTTAGATGCGCTACGTTCAAAATGCGATTTTCTCAAAAGTTACATTTTTAAAATTAAAAATCTATTGATCTCCTAGTCCAACACCAATTGAACAATGGTTTTGAAAATTCGAATGGTGTTGGTGCTTATCATGTAATAAGCAATAATAGAGGCTTTAAAAAAATTTTGAATTTGTTTTTTTTAATTGAGATTTTGTAAAGAAAAATGAGTTTTTCTGCTTGATTGCTATATAATTGAAAGCAAAATATTTGTAGAAAAAAATCTATTTCAAATGGGCAAAATCCCCTCTATAATTTTATTTTTTAGATAGGGCCTACAGTGTCTGCACATTCACTGATTTTAGGTAGGCTAACCAAAATCCAATGGCGGCTCCACCGTGGCAACTACGTGACAAAAGTTTAAAAATTATATTGTTTCCTCCAATTCTTGAATGTGCTTATTTCAATATTTGCAGTTAAAGCTGGATCAAAATAAAGTGGAACTGTAAAGAAAATCACTCGGAGTCGGACCACGATACTGCACCACCCCTTAATTAAAGGTACCCTGTTCCATTTCGTGAGGGACCGCCCCGCTGGGAACAATTCAAAATATTATTACCAGCCTGTTCCTCATGAGTGTGATAAGAGCAACTGGTTTAATTTGATAGATCTAGATCTAGGCCTTTCCTGTCAATTTTTTTTTTTTTGGGGGGGGGGGGGGGGGGAGGGGAGATATAGAATACTAACTAAGAATCTATATTTTTCCTCCGAATCATTAGTATAAGAATAGCATTTAGCCTAATTATAAACAAATTGAGTAGATTAGTACTAGATCTAATCTAGATCTAGACTTACATTCTGAGTCAAATCACAGAATGAAAGATAACTGGAATAGGTTTGGCAAAATACAGGCTGGGATTTATCAGCCTGATCTCAGATTTGGATTATATCTAGAATCTGGTTCTCAGAGCATACAGAAATTGGTATAATATGTTCTCTATAGAGGGAGGGAGAGAATTCTCTCCCTCTCTCCGGGTTTAAAGTCTCCTAGGTTCCCCTGGGGGATCCTATACGGCGACAAGCGGCGTTGACAGAAGACAAAAGATCAAGAAGAAGGCAAGACATGATAGATCCTATGCTTAGGGGAGATATAGAATACTAACTAAGAATCTATATTTTTCCTCCGAATCATTAGTATAAGAATAGCATTTAGCCTAATTATAAACAAATTGAGTAGATTAGTACTAGATCTAATCTAGATCTAGACTTACATTCTGAGTCAAATCACAGAATGAAAGATAACTGGAATAGGTTTGGCAAAATACAGGCTGGGATTTATCAGCCTGATCTCAGATTTGGATTATATCTAGAATCTGGTTCTCAGAGCATACCGAAATTGGTAGATTATAGTTGAGATGAAAAACAAATTCAGAAAATTCTTATGTAACGTGATGCACCCCTCGAGTTTAAAACTCCTCTAGATCTAGATCTAGATAAAATCAACATTATGAGTCATCGGACTAAAACCCAATTATTCCATGCTATTGCGTTACAAGTTTGGAATCATCAGACATGTCTCGAATCCGACTTCTTCCCTCAAATCTCAGAGATGCAGGTGAATCTTACCCGTATATGATGGACAAAATATGGATGAGGAAGTTCACACAAAAGCCTATGAGCAAAACGATACATAATGCTATAAAAACATAATCAGCCGGTTCCATCCTTTCATCACAAATCTAAGGACTTCATCTCAGACCTATGCTCACTCATTCTCATTCACTTCCGCCTTCCTTTATTCCATCCCACAACCCAATGCGAACTTCATCGTGCAATCTTTATGGCGGATAAAAAGTAACGCTAAATTTCAAAGTACTTAATCCTGAATTATTAATTTTAGTTATTAAATGAAGCCTAAAAACTAATAACTTGATTTATGTATAGTAACGTTTAGATAAATTATGAATACATCAAAAAGTACTATTTTTTGGAGTGCCACCAGTAAAAGATATAAAAATATAAAGAACAAAAAAATGGAAATGACAGGAAAGTAAAAAACTGGCAAAAAAGATCACACTTACTAGCATGACCCGCTGCCGGTGTAGCACGCCACTCCGACTCCCTCACCAGCGCAACTCTATCCTCTCAAAAAACATTTTTTTTTATTTATTTATTTAAAAAAAATTTTTTTAGAGGATCTTCACAGTCGTTTTGGGGTAAATGTCCCCCATTATGAAAAAAATAATCTTTGACATCTTGTTACATAATGAAAACATTTCCAAGTCCATCCTCCATTATATTTTACATTTTGCTGTATAAAATCCAAACATAAGCAATACGACTGCATGTGTGTGAGCTTGAATTTCTTTATTTCCAGAGTGGATTACCGTGTTTCCATTGGCTAGTCCAGTTCTTCCTGTGGTAGCTCAGATGCTCAGTGCACATGAAGCACCGGTCTACAGAGCTATTCTAGTTCTAGTTCGCTGTGTCTGGACTAAGGAGACCCACCTGGTGATCTCGTCTCCAAAATTATCGTTGGGTTTATCGGGAAACCAACTCAGGAAGTAACCTCTCCCCTGTTTTAGTTTATCTATGTATTCATAGAAGCTCCTACTCGGAAGGTGATGGGTCCCAAAACGTACGTCTGAGGAGGTACGTGCTGCCACACATATACATTGCGAGGATATGATGACTCTTATCTCTGCCGGTCTCTGTATACTGGCACCGACCAGACATTAGGGACGACATCCGACTCAAAATGTACCCGATCATGGGTTCGAACCGGAAAGCTCCAGATTGATAGCCACCGCTCTACCACTTGCACTAGTATGCCCCTTCGCCATTCCCTGAAAACCAAAAATTAATCAAACGACTGGGTTTTGTCCTTCTGTTTGGGTTTGTTTGTTGCTTGGCATCCAATGTCAACACAAAATTAATGTAGGCATTGTGGACGGTTCCCACGACTTACGTCTGACAATTACTTATTTCACGTGCTGCCACAAAGAGACAGTGCGGAGAAACTGTCTTAGAATACTGTCTTAGACAGTAGGGTACATCATTTGGATATTAACAACAACAGCAACAACAAGGACAAATACAACAACAACAGCAACATCAACAATAACAACAACAACAACAACAAAAACAACAAACAAGCCTGATATAATTTCAATATTCTTGAAAAGGTCCTTCCGCTGAGATGTAGCCAAACTCATTTGCCTGAGGATCTTCTATAAATTGCTGCTGCAATGCGTGTCCACTCTTGTTATCTCCGAGTAAAGACCCTACCCATTTACTCTTCTCTAAGCTTCTTTTCACATTTTTGTGTGTATTCGGTTAACTAGTGTAAACGAAGAGTCTCACTTCAGCTTGATCTTCCTGAATCTTTTTGACGTCGGTGAAGACTGTCGTAGAGACGAAGTTCACGTCACTGGAACCAACAAACTCTGTGCTGACAGGGCTTTTCTTGAATAAAGGATTTTCCAGATACACGATAAATGATACAGTAGTCAAGCTATCACCCTGAGGTGTTCCAATCTTAGATTTGAAAAAAAAATGCGATGACATACGTTTTATAGTTAGAGCTGTGTTACCAAGGAGTTATTTGCTTTGTTTTTTCAATGATTATTTTTTTTTCAAGGCATCCAGCAGTGCAATAGGTTGGAGGTTGTTGACTAGCCCCTTATGTTTTACCACAGTTCTGTGACCCCCCCCCCCACCGGAAAATCCTGTTGGATATAGTGCACAAGACTTGGTTAAGTCCTTCAGCGCAATATTTGAGTTCTGATGGTATTCCATGTTCGCCAAAATCTTAGTAAACTCGACCCACTAAGCATCATCGGCGACAACGGCTGAAAATAGCATTCAATGTTTACACCTTTCCGTCAAAATCCTGGTAAACCAAACGAAACAAAATAACGTCCAACAACTTTTGCATCTTTAATTTTGACGGGGTAAAAGAAATAAAAAGTAGACATTTAATATGGGATAATTGTGAGATATCACAATCAATTAACAATATTCAGAAATAAAATATTTCCCTTGGGTTCCCCCAAGAGCTTTAACATTACTTTATAATACATCAGGGGAAAACGTATTGGCTTAGTGGTAGAATGCGCATCTTCCAATAGGAGACGAGCTGTTCTCTTCCATGTTCAGACAATATAATTGTTCACTACTGGTTTGGTTTGTTTCAGTTTTATGTGACCAACTGTGACAACATTCTTGGTATCCTGCTCTTTTTCTGTTTGGTATTAATTAAACAATTGTAAGACATTTAAGTCCTGGGGCCCGTCGCTGCATGTTATCCTCTTTGGCAACAAAGGAATGTTTCGCTTCTACACAGCACGTTTAAATTGTCCCATATTACTGGTAACACAAACACTTCTTTCAAAATAGATATCTTACTATAATTATATTCAAACTGTTATTTTTTTATCTCGACACATCTCCATTTAATAAATCTTAGACGGGACGTATAGCAGGAGGCCTAATTGGAAAAACACAATGGCATAACTATAGACACGTTTTAAAGTTCATATTCTTGATACCAATACGATTTAAATACGGATTATTTTCTGTTTTAACACAAAAAGGCGAAAGTCCAAAGCTAGGAAAAAACGTTTAGAAAACAACATATGTATTTTATTTCCGGTAAGCTAGGAGTATCAACACGAGTGCGAACACATAATTATTTGGTGAAAAAAGTACAGAGTTAAACATTGATTTACATTTATGACAACATTATTTTTTATTCGTTCTAAGCGATCATGACATTATCACAACAATGCAGCTGGTCGCTAGTTTCGATTCTTTTTGACAGGATTTCACAATTATACGATCACTTTTCTATCTTCTCATGTATACTGTTTGCTGTTGAAAAATGGCACATGATGATTTTATTGTTTAAACTCTGCACATTTTAATTCTTGGCTATAATATGTATAGAATGTATAAACCCTATTGAAAGGAAACGTTAATTTTGATATCAAATATATTTGGGTATTTACATGAAAAGAGTGTTTTAAAGTGTAAAGTTTGTAACAATGTTAGTTCCACTCCTAGAAACAAACTAAAAAAAAAGGATTATAATTATTTTGTTTTAATGCATACGACGTGCCAAGTCAGTACCCTAGCAGGACATGTCAGTTATAAGTGAAATCACTAAAATAATGGTGTTTCTTAATTGCATGTAAAAATCACAAAATTTGATTTCAGTGTGTAAAAATACATGTTAACTCTTAAAAATAGTAAACAGCCAATTCAATTCATGCTTTAGATAACAGTTTGGATTCAACTTCAACATAATATTTTTGCTACGTCCGTTAGTTGCTTTTTTACCTCCTTTAAAACAATGAAAGACGAAAATTGTTTTCACTGAAAATACAATTTCTCTGCTTCTTTTCATAAGTTTGGAAAGAAACAGTTATACATTTAAGGGACAAAGAGTTATGGCTTTGTTTGAAATGAGTGAATGTGTTAAAAAGTGTAATTTATGAATAACATATCCCTCACGGTGGAGGTGCCCAGATATTGTAAAATCAAAGAAAAATATTTGAAAGCATAGTACATTGCTGTATTCAAAACAAACACCAATATTTGATTTCTCTTAAGCATTTCTAGGAAGGCACCAGTTGAATCAGCCTTTTTCCATGAACGTGAGGTCAAGGCAATAGTCCCCATTTGACGTTTACAAAGACGGAACTCATTAAGAGCCCTTATGTTAATCTTCTAATTCCCGCTTTCCACCCTCTAGATTATCAGCAAAGTGTTTTTTTGTATTTCAATACATGTACATCTAGCTTAAACTGAGCTATTTTACACAGGCAACTTAAACGCCTCTGAATAACTACTTTTTACATAAAACCGCTTTTTCAAATAAGCAAGGTACATCTTCTCATCGATGATATTCAGGGAGAACGTTTTATTGAAGATCCATTGGTCCAGGCAATGGAGGGCCGCAGGCTGATGGGTGATGTGGAATTTGTTGGCGAAAAAATTCGGCTTCCTCACCAGCATGGGCAAGTCGGCAGGGCTGAAGATGCACACTCCCCGCACAAATTTTGACAGACATCGTTTCATCGAACCTTTTGCAAATGCCCATTCAGAATAGGAGGATAGCCATGGATTCTCCGATACATTTCCTGAAATAGAAACGCATACAGCAAATTATTATACATATATGTATATTATAGGCGAAGGCTTTTACAAGATTAAAGATGGAAATTGCAATTGTTTGTAAAACTATCAGGTACATCTAAATTATA
>RQTK01000399.1:193897-227050 GCA_003991915.1 Elysia chlorotica
TATATATATATATATACATACATATATAAGTGTAGCAGTTTACTTACCAGAAGTTTCATTGTTCACAAGAACATGGACATATTTGTATTTCCATTTCTCCTCGACTACATGTTTCCCCAGGATGTCATTGGTTCCAGCGAATAAAGTTAAGATTTGAACCATCTCTAGGTTGGTCCTGCGACAATTAAACAAATACTTTAATCAGGATGTTAGGAAGCATCTAATTAATAATCAGGGTACAAAAAAAAAAAAAGAAAAAATCGCAATCTCTTAAAAAATGAGTCGCCAGTGGTCAAATGTTTTCTTTTTATTTTACTTAGGTTTTGCACCCTTCTCCAGTTGCTATACATGTTCGCTTGACTTATAGGTGATCTTTTATCACCAATGTCTTAAGAGAGAGAGAGAGAGAGAGAGAGAGAGAGAGAGAGAGAGAGAAGAAGAGAGAGAGAGAGAGAGAGAGAGAGAGAGAGAGAGAGAGAGAGAGAGAGAGAGAGAGAGAGAGAGAGAGAGAGAGAGAGAGAGAGAGAGAGAGAGAGAGAGAGAGAGAGAGAGAGAGAGGCTCTTTTATGTTCAATGTCTTATAAGAGAGAGAGAGAGGCTCTTTTATCACCAATATCTTATTAGAGAGAGAGGCTCTTTTATGTTTAATGTCTTCTAAGCTACAAAGGGAATCTATGTGGCAACGGATCCCAAGACCAAGTTTTGATTGCGTGCAAAAGCAGCATCGCCAAATTCAAAATGAACATACAAGCCTTGAAAAAACTGCCTGAGGACATAGCAGCTTGAAAATCATCTGTGCCAACAGGCACGGATATCATAAGATTACCATCATCTCAGATCTTAAGGCAAAGTGTAAGAGAAGCTGCAAGCGAGCCTGGCGGCACAATGATGATCTGCACAACATGTAACAGAATGCTTCTCTTCATTAGCAGAATCAATCATGAAAAATGCTGCATGATTTCTATTACCGGTACAAAGGCAAACTGCTTTGATCGCCAAGATACGAAGAACCATTTTATATAGACAATTATGTATGTGTTACCACACAACCAGGATATTAGAACATGTGCACCAATGTAGGGATCATGACGGCCTGATGTAACTTCGGACCTCAGACTTCCTGATTGAGTCATCTCGATTTTTTCTCAGTGCTATTAAAGGCTGTTCAAGCTTTCACGCCTATCTATTCATCTACAGCCTCTTTCCGTGTACTTGAAGAGGTACAAGAAGCATCGCAGGAAAGGATCTTTGGCTTAGAGGATCCCTGAAATTGCTGTAGCGATACAGGAGGGGACTATTTTGAAGGAGTTCACGAGGAATAATGTATAAAGCATTTAGTTTAGATCAACCAGCTCTTTAATACAAACTGTTATTTATCTGAGCTCGTATATGTGTAACTCCATGTTTTGAGCAAAAGTAGCTAGATCATTTTAAAACTTTTTGAAGCGCATGCTTTTTTTTGTTTACTCTCGCATCTCTCTATTCATTGAAATAATATTCATATCAAGTTGATCTACTCGGATTTGACCTTGTGAAGAATAAATTGAAGCATTTACATGTCATGATAATGAGGTTGGTGTTGATAATAACACTTTTTATGCTGATTCAGCTGACGCCAGAAAAAGCATCTTTCTCTCCCTTAGATTTTAGCCTTCATTTGAACATTCTTTAATTTATTAATCGCACATCAAAAGAGGCTAGGGTGAGATCAAACTTTTTGCACGATTTCAAGAGGTCCATATTTTAATAAAATTTTTAGGTGCTGAAAGGAAATTGGTATGTATAACAAAAACTGAGACACTGTATAATTTTTCATTAAAATATTACACAAACATGCGTAACAACTTTTAAATTATCAATTCATAGATGAGGCACGAGATGTTAGAAAAAGACAGAAAGTTATATGATATCCTGAGAGTAATGAGTCATCGTGGTGGACAGAATGAACCTTACTAACCCTACGACTTAGACACAAACATTGCCCTACGTATTCGTTACAATCGGTGTACCTGAGTGGAAACTGCTGGCCAGGGGTGTTGATGATATATTTCCACTTCACAGGATGCTTCATCAAATCTTTGAAGCAGTTAATGTCTACCATTAGGCGCGACATGCCGCCGTAAATGACGTCCATGAGCTTGCTAGACACGAACACATTCGGCAGACAGCGGACTAAAGCCCTGGAGAGAAACAGATACCTTGCAATGACCGTCTATATAAAAAAGCGCATAAGGTAAAATATTGAGCTTGGCATCAGAGTAGATAGATTCAAAGAACTTTGCTACATGTTGTTTAAATTCATAAAACTTTGTGCGTTTTACGTCGTCTGAGTTTCTTAACTAGCTTTTATACGTGGACTAGAGTTGAAATAATGTTTAGAGGCTGTTCTATGTATGAACTATAAAGGGCTTCACCCAGCATTTTAACAATGCATGTACATGAATCATTTTGCGCAAAGATCTATATTGGTATTATATAATGGCTTCTCAGCACGTTTTCTCCTTTGGATCAAGAGTTAAACGGTTTCGGTGCTACAGCTGCCACCATTTTGTAATTCTGATATAACTCTTATTAAAAAAAGGGGATACCTTGTTGCAGCATGGAACCTCAGGGGGGACTTTGTGTCTATTGCAAGGCAGTAGGCATTGTGTGGTCGGTAGATTGCGCGCAGGAGGAACAGGAACTGTTAGAGTTGAGTCATGAAGGAAACAATAAATCACACATGAAAGAGGTGAAATATGTTTGACAAAGAGATAGCGTGGAACTATAAAGGGCCAGCCACATCTCAGACACGTGTTCAGCACATACTGTTGTTTTATGTCACCATAGATCTCTTTTGGTTTCTTTTTCTTCGGATGTGTACATGCTCTGACTATCCATTGTTCATAATTATTTCAACACGAACAAGAACATTGTGACGGAAAAATTTATGTTAAACAGCAATCTGTTTATACATAAACACACACACATACACACATAGACACACACACACATATATATTTATATATATATATAATGCGTTCCAGAGGTCAGGCATAACCTACCCCAGCTTTCTACCCCACCTGCAATGATAGGTGCAGCTTTCATTTGCCATGAAAGAAAAAACAACGAAAAGGAATGCGTTCCAGAGGTCAGACATACAACTTTTCAACCAGTCAAGAAACACAGTATTACATTTACTGTTAAACTTCAACCCAAAGCCGCACCTGATCCAAATCCTTGTGGAACAGAACAATGTAGGCTATTGGAAAGTCCTCCTCCAACCTCACCGGGCGCGGGTACCTGCTAAAGCCGTATTTCTGGACAAAAAAGCTGCAGTTTTGGGCGTCCTCATAGATGTCCTGTGTGAAGGTGCGGTTCACGTGCTGCGGGTAGACCCTGTTGACGGTCCGCACCGACAGCGCCATGGGGCAGTTCACGCGCTCCATGCCCTGAAAGCCGACCCATTTGTTGAGGTAAGCGGCCGACATGTCAAGGTCATCCAGGTAAAACTTGATGTTCCTGCGACAAAGTGGACACTTTTTTTGTTCAGTTTGACTAGAACAGGTTTAACAAAAAGATACGCCTATCTCAACGGAGAATACGCTTTATAGAAAGAATAAAGGCTACAATGTCCCCCATAAAGATTGCGTTTGCCCTTCCATAAAATAGACAATAACAAGGTGACTGTAAAAAAAAAAAGATAAACGTTGCACTGAAATGAAAATAAAATAATCGTGTATGCAAAGAAAAATCAAATTTTGGAACTATATTTTCATTTAATAGCAATTTTATGTACGCAGAAGTATACTTATTAATAACATCTTCCCCCTCTAGCGTCCCAGCAACTGTGACAGTCTCTTAAAATTATTTTACTATTTTGGGTTCTAAACTAGGCATAATGGACAAGCATAGCACTTAGTTTTATTTATTCAATAGAAGAAACACTGACTCCAACTTTGGTTTCAATAATAATTATTCGTGTGTAATCCACAAGAGCCTTAAAAACCGGTTAACGCCTCTTAAGATAACACCTTATGATATAATAAAAATACGTTTGGACACAGACTTACTCCATGGGGTCTTTGTCCACGTCTTGAAAATGTTCGTCTTTTTGAGCGTCGAAACATCTCAACTTTGTGTCTTGCTGCTGCAGGGAGGGTTTTAACGACAGAATGGGTGATGATGCAGAGTTGACCACGAATAAGTACAGTAAACCCACGAGAGCTATCAAGCTGGCAAGGGCGATGTAAGGGCGGCAAGCCTTCCTCACTAAGAAAAAAAAAAACCCAAGATAAAAACAACTATAACAACAAACCAAAACAACAACAACAACAACAACAACAACAACAACAACAACAACAACAACAACAACAACAACAACAACAACAACAACAACAACAACAACCAAAACAACCCCACCCAAAAAACAACAACAACAACAACAACAAACAAAAACCCCCCACAAAAACAAACAAAAAAACAACAACACAAAAAAAAACAAAAACAAAAAAAACAACCCCACAAAAAAAAAAAAAAAAAAAAAAAAAAAAAAAACAACAACAAAACAACCCCCCCCCACAAAAACACCACAAAAAAAAGAACCGATAGAGGTAACATAAAAACTAAAGAAAAGTCAGTTATGTACATTTGTTATTTTTAGTTACCGTGATACTATCGATTAAGGTGCTAAAGAAAACGCTCAAATTACGACGGATATCACACAAGCTGCACAATGACATACTAGATGCACTAAAAACCAATGTGCTTTTTAAATTACACGAAAGAGAGGAAACTTTAATATTAGCTTGGACGCTTGAAAAGACACAATAGTTTAGAAAAACACATTTTGGAAGCAAAATTAAGAGAAAGGGCAGAGCGGCAAGATGATTGGTGAATGAAATCAGCGGCTGGCGACAAATGAGGCCCGCCGATGCAGGAAGGAAAGGCCAAAGATACAGGGAGCTTCTCAGACGCACATCTCTATAATAGAAAGGGAAAAAGAGAAAGAGAGAGAGAGAGAGAGAGAGAGAGATAGAGAGAGAGAGAGAGAGAGAGAGAGAGAGAGAGAGAGAGAGGTTGGTTGGTTTAACGTCCAACATCAGCAACTTATGGCTATCTCGTGGACGGGCTCCAAGACGGACGTCTGACAATTTTATGTGCTGCTACACACAAGACAGGGTGGGGATACCATGACTCCTGTCTCAGCCAGTCACATTATACTGACACCGATCCAACTAGTAGGGATTGCAACAGCCAGGATTCGAACTCGGGACCCTTTGCGTCGGAAGCCGATGTTCTACCCCTGGGCCACCGCGCCCAGAGAGAGAGAGAGAGAGAGAGAGAGAGAGAGAGAGAGAGAGAGAGAGAGAGAGAGAGAGAGAGAGAGAGAGAGAGAGAGAGAGAGAGAGAGAGAGAGAGAGAGAGAGAGAGAGAGAGAGAGAGAGAGTGAGAGAGAGTTGAGTTATGCTGGTTTAACGTCCAACATCAGCAATATATAGAGAATCTTTGCATACATACATATATCGCGATGGCACGAAGTCAAAAAAGAGAAAGAGAAAAAGTAAAAGGCTTTGGACATTCTCTCTCCCAATCCTCCAGATATACATTTCATCAGAGCTGTTTTGCTGAACCAACTATATATAGATACTTCTTAATTTTTCGAGGCCAAATATATATTTAAACGGCTGTCTCTATCTACACTGCGTGTATCTTGCAGGCCCGTAATGTCATGCTCCGGACAAGATCGAAAAATAATTTTATGATGTTGTCTAATTTCGATTTTGCTCTCAGCGACTTGAAATGAAGACTAGGCCTAAGTACGCACGACGCGCGAAGCATCTCCCGCTCCTATCCTCGAGCTGTACGGCTGGCACCATCTCACTGTTGTACAATGGGTCTGACAGTTTTTGATCTCGAATCATTGTTTTCTTTACTTGCTCATCATCTTGCCTTTCTGAACTCTGCAATCAAGAGGCTCATGAAATAGACAAATAAGTTTTGGGGGTGGGTATTTGGGTTGTGTGTGTGTGTGTGTGTGCGGTGTGTGTTTGTTCGGGTGGGAGCACTAATTGTTGTCTCTGTGGTCTCACTCGTCTTTCCTCTGCTTTACAGCGTGAGAAAAACTTGCCTTTTTCCTTCCGATTTAAATCTATATGTTGCTTCACTTTGACCTTCCAGCTCCGAGTTTGCTCCGTGTTTCCATCTATATCACTTCCTCTTGATGTTTATTGTCAGCCACAATCTGTGTATACTTAAGTATAGTTTCCCCGTACCGGCGCCTTAAACCACCTCCATGAAAATCTTTATTATTTCTACACATTTTTCAGTTACCCCTGTGTCCTCATTGATCCTTGAACTATTTGAAGTGTTTCTAGAGTTGTGTTTTAGCCATTGTGTCTGTTTTCCTTAAAATTTAACATTCTAGAAACATTTCATTCGCCAGGCAGCAAAGAAAAAAACAACAAAACAAAAAAACCCAACAACAACGCTCTTTCGCTGTACATTTCACCTACCAAACTCCCGCCTGTTATTGGGAATGACATTTCTTAGAAAGTGATTCCACTATGTTTAACAAGCAGACACGCCGTAGTGTTATTTTGTTGTAGTATTATATCTCACATTTTTTTCTGTTTGCACACCGTGGATGCTGTGTAAAATACTAGAGCAAGGCACGCCGATATGCATAACGCACCCCTCTCGCTTGATGGGCCAACTTGACCCAGCTCATGACTTCTCTTGGTCAAGTCACATTGCAGTAAATTTTATAGCACTTAGAGTCGTTTTGAATATATCGTTCACTTTTTTGTGAACGATTCTAATTTAATAAATTATGATTCTATTCTTGTTGAAGAAACGAAACCATGTATCACCAAATGCACGCCTCATAATCTAATAAATCAACACTAACTCTCCTAGCATGGTCGAGATCGCCAAGGCCATTTAGTCTCTCAAGTCAGGAAAGGCAGCAGATCCAGACGGCATACTATCTGAGGACTCTTAAGGCCAACATACAGACGTAGACCTCAACTGACATGCTGCACCCATTCCTACGCAAGTTCCAGAAGACTGGAAAAGAGGACACGTTGTAAAACTGCCCAAGAAATGGGACCTATCATTTTGTGGTAACTGGCAAGGAATCACATTCCTGGCAAAGTTTTGACAAGAATCATGCTAGAGAGTCTGAAGACCACCCTGGACAAGAGATTACCAGATGAGCAGGAAGCTTCCGACACAATCTTTCGTGCACAGACCACACAGCTACCATGCGCATCATCATCGAACAGTCACTGGAGTGGCATACCCCTCTGTATGCAGTGTTTGTTGACTTTCAAAAGGCATTCGACAGCGTCAGCCAAGATGTCATCTGGAGACTGATGTACCACTATGGCTTTCAACTAAAGTTCGTCACTATAATTGAACTGCGCCACGTGTCAAGTTATCCACGAAGGTAAACTAACGGAACCCTTCAACGTAAAAACTGGAGTCCATCAGGGTTGTGTGCTCTCGCAACTGTTTATAACCCCCCCCCCCCTTTTTGTGTGTGTGTGTGTGTTGGAGAGGGGGGTCTCGAAAGGCCGTTAAATTGAACGATGATGTGTATGTAATATTCTCCTTTTTAACTTGAATCGGATCAAAAAACCTGTTGAACGACTGAAAGATAACAAAAAATCAGGAACAAACACCTCTTACCTTTCGTAAGTCTCCAACGTTTCTGAAGAAAGATAGGAAGGACGTTTAAAGTTTTTAATTATATTCGTATATAAAACTAAATCTGAATGCTTTGGCGGCCTCAAAACACACACAGAGAGTCGTGTAATAAATATTTTCTGCGGGCCTTAGCACTCCAAGAACAAGAAGTCAATGCATCGCTTGTTCTGCGCAGAAGAATTTAATGTAGGCCTACACGTGCCAAGGAATTATGAAATCATACACGAAATTTATGGTGAGTAATTAGCTGTTTTAGTTCTTAAGCTAAAAAAAGAATCTGAACAACCTCCATGAAAATCAACTTACCGTTGCAGCTCTTGGTAACAACCTTGCGAGCCAGTAGCATTTCTGTCTGAAAATAAGCAACATGACACTGTTACCCTTGCCCTATATTGCACAACCAGATCTACATCTAGATCTACATAGTTTGTGAGAGCTGAAGAACAGCGCTCTCCGCGAAGTGCGCAGGTGGAAGGATTATTGAACTTCTCCTGAACAGTCATACCGCAGTGGGAATCATTTTCGTTGAACCATTATCCTCACCCCACTCTTTCTATCCCATCCCCTCTCTCTCACTCCTCCTCCCTCTCTCTAATCAATTCCCTGATGTTTTTTCATAATTTTCGCCAAATTTACCCAGTTTGGTTCGGCGTTAAAATATCTGTACCAATTATCAAATTTAAACATTATTTATGACTACAAGTTACCATCAAAAGCTTCATAGATTGGATGAAAGGACCGAGAGTGCTAAATCGAACGCGATTATGTTGCTATTCTTTGCACATTGTACAAGTTTAATTCTTGACAAGTTTGTATCGGCTAAGAAGCCTGAAAAAGCAATACACCTCAATCAATCAATTTACCCTCTCTCTCTCTCTCTCTATCTATTGCTCTCTCTCTCTGGTTGGTTGGTTGGTTGGGTTGGTTTAACGTCCAACAGCAGCACTATCTCTGAACCCTAACTTAATGAGCGTACTTTAAATAATTATATTGAATAATAATTACCACCCAGTTTCTTCTGATGATTGCCTATTACAAGAAAAACAAATGAGTCAGTGGATTCAATGCTATCCACCGTTGTAGATTTTGGTTGGTGGCAAAACGGATTTACGGTTTGAAAAGATTTTCACTATGCTGATGCTGATGTAGTTACTAGATTAGGCCGCTCAAGAGGTTGCTGCAAAACGGTTAACATGGGCAGAAAATGGACTTGCCAATTCCAACAGTGCCCAATTAGCCAAGCGCTCATTATTAATTTTGTGTAGAAAAAAATGTAGCTGATAGGGCCTACTAAAGCTGTCCAATGTCTTGAACAAGTTTCGTATATTCTTTTATACATTATATTCCAGCCAATTATTCGTCAGGGTAGTTGGTAGTTACGTAAATAAAGCATTAAGCGAAATATGTAATCGGGCACCATTATATAAACCATATTGTCCATGTATTCATACCATTTTATGCAATGCAATGGTCTATCATGTCCAATATTTACTTTGACAAAGTTAGTATTGATTTAATTTATTCCTTTAATATGAAGACAATGTACCTTAGCATCGTAAATAACTAACTTGCTCATAATCTACAAATACATGATTGTATTGCGTTCTCATTGGACAAGATTATCTCCACCTGCCCCGTTAACCCATACCCCCAACCCTGCCAGCACAAACTTATGAACAAGCATCCTACTGCCCCTACCGAATGGTCGAAAGCTTCATGACATCTGTTGGCGCTTTAGGCGTCAGTCAAGCTTGTTCAGACCGCCAAGATAACAATGAGGGAAGACCAGAGACTCTGGAATATCGAGCAAAAATGGAAATCGTGTGAGAGGTCCGGGTGTGCCATGCCAAATCTACACTTATGTCTGATGTAAAAAAAACAACAACAAACAAACAAACAAACAAACCGCGTTAAAAAACAATCTTTGTTTTAACATTAAAGAAAAAAGTTAACTCCCTTTGTTTAAAAATAAATAGAATACTGAGAAAGCTGGCTCAAATGTAGATAAAACATCGTCAGGCAAAAGCACTGCTGTCTGAACTACATGGCGTTCAATAAAACGCTCAGTGCTGAAGGCGGCATCTTAACACATCCATCGGCGAATGTACTCAGATCGAGGCCACATTAAGAACAGAACAAGTCGCTGAAATGCTTGAATTGAACACATTTTTGCAAAGCAAGGGCAACAGTGTTCTTTACTTCTTTTAAAATGTTATTAAAGTAAGGCTACAAAAATACTCAAAGAGTATTTTCAGGTTCAGCCTACAAGACTACTAGTCCAACGATGTAAACTGTACCAACTGTGCCCAATAGTGATACTTTGATGGTATAGATCTAGCTCACTTTGATTTTAAATGCAAATGTTTCCGTTTAATTCAGTGACTTATTTGTAAAAGGTCCAAGTTAGAACTTAGATCAATGAAAACAATAATTATACTCTTTTTTTCTACACAGTGGATACTCACAGAGCTTTAATTTGATTAATTTTAGATCTAGACTACATGATCCTAGTGCCTAGACCTAATCTAGATCTAGATCTTTAATAATGCTATGAATTACAATGTTTTCAGTCAAACAACTTTATTTTTTACAAACAAATGTCCCTCAATAAGTCACTTGATCAAACAGTATGTATAGTGTATGTTGATTTGAATAGAGACTCGTTATATATATCGTTAAATATGATAATAATTGAGTCAATTGAAAAAATACATCATGGATAATTATCTAGATCTACATCTTGACCAAGATTCAGGCTAGATTTAGACAAGATAAAAACAGTAACGTGGCTGTCACAAATTTCTAAGCTAGTTACAAAACTATCCAAAGGGCTTGAGAATTTGGTGGAACACCTTGTTTAGAGACAATGGGCCGCATAATGAACGTGAGAAAAATAATTTCCGATTACGGAAAGATAAATTAATGCTAAGTTAATAATAATAATAATAATAATAATAATAATAATAATAATAATAATAATAATAATAATAATATCATTGCCTTGTCAAATGATTAATATGCTACTGTTACTGCTAAGCCTTGTATAACTCGTAATAGAATCAGATGATTTTGATGCTCTCAGTCGCTATTCTACGCATAGATTGGTGAGCTTTCCAGGTCGTTGGTGATGATGGGGCCCTTTTGAGGCAATGACAAAATATGTAAGAGCTTTAATTCTTGCACTTTCTGTGGCAGCGAAAGTAAAGGAAGTAGAGTTGCTAAGTCTAGAAACAATTTTTTTTATTGGACTTCGCTTACCAAGAAAGCCTCCCGGGGCAGGTTCAGCGTGATTGTAATTGAGGATACCCCAGTACATTTCATCTGGGCTGTAAATATCTTTGCTCCACTCCAGCACGTCTTTTGCAAGTTGACTTTCCAACGTGAAGTTGACAAACTGCCTGGAGAAGGCACCGTAGGCGCTACTCTTGACTGCCTTCAAGCCGATTGGAAGCGGACTGTGTCGAATCTTGGTGATCTTCACATCTGTCTTTCCTGCGGCGGGAGGAGAGAGCATAATTCAAAATAAAAATAATTCCCTACAGCTTGAGGCCCATTTTCATTTTTCCACACATATACGTACACATGCATAATTACATTTTTCACGACCTTCAAGAAAGAACCTATTCCCGTCCTCGAAAAGGGTACGTACAGTATATACATTACTCTAAGCACGTCCCGTCTTAACGAGGTTTGGTATGAAACACAGTTCTGGCTTCAATTCATAACATATTAATGCACATATTTACAACGCTTCCTTGTGCAGCTTGTATTATTGATAGCAAACTGATGAACATAATTATTTTGTGCCACCTTGTGGTCATGTACATTTACTTAATAAAAGTGTCATTGATAGAAATAATTATTTATCTTCATAAGTCGGACTCCTTCTATACTATTCGAAGAGAGAGAGAGAGAGAGAGAGAGAGAGAGAGAGAGAGAGAGAGAGAGAGAGAGAGAGAGAGAGAGAGAGAGAGAGAGAGAGAGAGAGAGAGAGAGAGAGAGAGAAGAGAGAGAGAGAGAGAGAGAGAGAGAGAGAGAGAGAGAGAAAGAGAGAGAAAGAGAAAGAGAGAGAAAGAGAGTACTTAAACTATCAGTTTACCACAGCCACGCGTCCCTTTTTGGAAGATAGGGAGAGAGATCGACAGAAAACGAGACAAAGATATGTATCGAAGAAACATCATCGCTTTCAAGATTCTGATTCAATCAATAATACTTGAAGTGGAATATAACACCGAAGGCTTCCACACTATGCTATACTAAACAAACGAAGCTCGACGACTATTATTTCATATTGATTTCTTGAACAGTTTGTAGGATAGGTAGAATACACACGACATCCCGAGCATTGTTGAAATAATTTTCACCACTCAATATTAAGACCTCAGACGGATTTGCTTATATCTTTCAACATACGAACCAGACCTAGACAATGATTGAAACTTTAACTTGGTGTCAGCCATACTTGTAAGGGGATGATAATTATTGAATGTTTTGGTGGGTATGTTTATAAAAGACTTTTGCTTTAATTTGTATGATTTCATCTCACAGTATTGTTACCATGCACCCCCCCCCCCCCCAAAAAAAAAAAAAAAAAAAAAAAAAAGCAGTTACCTATTTGTTAAGATAAGAATTTTATGCCTAACAATTTTCCTTAATCTGTTACATATCATGTTAAGCTTCTCTCTAGTACGTTAAAAATAGTGAGGTAGGCGTATCATAATTATAACGATGCTCTCACTCCCTCTGTATATTGAACTCTGCATCTCTCTCTCTCTCCGTTTCTCTCTCGCTCTATTTCTCTTTCTCAAAATTCAAGGATTCATCGAGCAGAATTTGATTTTGCATATTTTCTGTGATTCCTTGGTGGGCATGTGTCAAATTGAGGAGTGTCCTGTGTCCTTGCTAGTGTGTATGCATGTGTGCATGTGTTTGTGCAGTGTGCAGGGGGAGTAGAGTCAAATCTCGCCGACAATACGGGCTCTGTGTACAGCTACCGGTATGTTCGGATACAGAAGAATTATATCACCTACACGCCGAAATAAAAAGTTCGGTAGTTTTCTGTGGGGACCATGGGGGTCCTTAGTCTGCCGGTCAGAACGTGCGACGTCCGAAGGTGCCATGTTCAAATCTCACCTAATGCCCCCGTCTCCGTGTAAAATTCTTCGGGAGACCCAGAACGTGAAACTGTTCCATTTCTTCTCCTTTATTCTGTTTCGTCTCATTCGTCCACCAAAGTTCTCTGCCTCTCTCTCTATCTCTCTCTCTCTCTCTCTCTCTTTCTCTCTCTCTCTCTCTCTCTTTCTCTCTCTCTCTCTCTCTCTCTCTCTCTCTCTCTCTCTCTCTCTCTCTAGTTCATCCTGCTCCCAACTCAATTTTCTCCCCATCCATCTTCTGCTATTGCTCGTCTAATTTTAATTGTTCCCCTCCCTGTTCCTTGTTTTTATCTTCTATCGCCTGCTCCTACTGCTCCTTTTCCTCTTCTAGCTCCTAGTCCTAGTGCTTTTCATCTCCCTTCTCCTGTTCCTCCTGATAATCCTCTTCTTGGGGGCCACTGGGGGGCGCGGTGGCCCAGGGGTATAACATCGGCTTCCGACGCAAAAGGTCCCGAGTTCGAATCCTGGCTGTTGCGTTCCCTACTGGTTGGGTCGGTGTCAGTATAATGTGACCGGCTGAGACAGGTCATGGTATCCCCGCTCTGTCTCATGTGTGGCAGCACATGAAATTGTCAGACTCCGTCTTGGGGCCCGTCCACAATATAGCCTATATAGTGCTGATGTTGGACGTTAAAACCAAACCAAAACCAAACCTGCATAGCACTAGGTTCGCGTCGACTTTCAAATAATTTTTTTTTGTTGGTGCCTCCTACTGCGGATCGTAATTCCTCGGAAAACTTAAAGAACGTTATATTCATTCCTTCTCAAACTTCTCTTTCTTTATCAGGTTTTCTGTCTGTTTGTATGTTTCTCTTTCTCTCTGTTTTCGCTATGTTTCTATATATCTTTTTTGTATCCTTGTTTAATTCCACGCCTTATTAAAGCTTTTCGAAGATTGTTGTTTTTCATCAATCTAAGGCATGGAGTAGAAGAAGCAATGGGCTATATATTTAAATGCAACAACCAAACTGACCCCATGAATCGCGTATTCACTACTGTGGTCGAGACATTTTTCTGCTCACCTCAAGTAGAAAGCATCTTGTGTCCTTGACAACAATATTAATGAGCGTAAAATTAAAATACTGTAGTTTGTGAAAAGGTAACATAAATGTAAACCATCAAAACGTTATGATCATAATCATTTGCACTGATAATAAGATAATAATATACCTTTTATAAGCCTACACACAAACACACACCATTGGCATCGTAAAGTGATTATAGTATATTGATCTATGGGAAATCAATTAATTATTATCTAAGAAGGTGAATTTCGCTGCACCCCACCTGATGTAGAGATACATGTATTTTTATATCTCTCAGTACGGATTTTATGTGAGAGAAGTCTACCACTCCGTTATGAATCTTTCATAACGGGGCAAGAAAGGGTGTTTGTCATCTTTCAGTATGTATTTGATTACTGAAGAACAGTAAATATAGTTCACAGATAGACAGGAGAAGGGTATTCGATGCCTTTCTGGCCTTTTTCAAAACCATACCCAATTGATTTTTTGCCACACAGTGGAATATTTCCACCCCAACAGTTTGGGATAAATTTAAGGATACTTTGCAGTATCGCAGTGTAGAACACGTTGATCAGGTAGATTTGGAATTTTAAGTTTTTTCTTAGAAAATAAAAATCTTTGGTTTTCTTTTTTGTATATAGGCTTTACATGATTGTGACAAGAGAGTTTAGTGTCTTTGGTTATACATGTAGATACTTAAAGGGAGAGACTTGTTCTACTTCCTGATCTTTGATTGTAAAATTATGATGCAGCGAAGCACTCATAAAGTCAATAAACAATTCCTTGTCCCATTGCCATTCAATTACATATAATTGCCATCACTGGAGACAAGACATCTTTGTGGCGCACACGTCTATGGGAGATAGGGAGAGAGATCGACAGAAAACGAGACAAAGATAGGCATCGAAGAAATATCATCGCTTTCAAGATTCTGATTCAATCAATAATGCTTGAAGTGGAATATAACACCGAAGGCTTCCACACCTTGCTATACTAAACAAACGAAGATCGAGGACGATTATTTCATATTGATTTCTTGAACAGTTTGTAGGATAAGTAGAATACAAATGACATCCAGAGCATTGTTGAGAAAATTTTCAACACTCAATATTATACCTCACACGGATTTGCTTACATTTTCAACATATGAACCAGACCTAGACAATGATTGAGAACTACACAGATACATTGTATTCATTATAAAAGTATACACCTAATTCGCACATAGCCTACACGCACACACACAATTGGCATCGTGATTTTTGTCACACAGTGGAATCTTTCCACCTCAACAATTTGAGGATACTTTGCAGTATGAGAGTGTAGAACATGTTGATCAGGTAGATTTGGACTTTTAAGTTTTAAGTTTTCTTAGAAAATAAAGTCTTTGGTTTTCTTTTTTGTAATTAGGCTTTACATGATTGTGACAAGAGAGTTTAGTGTCTTTGGTTATACATGTAGATACTTAAAGGGAGAGACTTGTTCTGCTTCCTGATCTTTGATTGTAAAATTATGATGCAGCGAAGCACTCATAAAGTCAATAAACAATTCCTTGTCCCATTGCCATTCAATTACATATAATTGACATCACTGGAGACAAGACATCTTTGTGGCGCACACGTCTTTACATTTAGAATTATTGTTTAGGAAATTAATGGTGTTATTTTTCTGAGATCTTGTGGAGAGAAAGTTTAAACAATGTATTTCTGAAGATCAACACTACCATTCGTTTTTGAATTTTTGTCAATCATGAACTGAGGTTATAAGGTGCTAATTGGAGACGACTAATCTACAAAGTTCTATCCCAACCTTTTGGTGTTTTCGGATGCTTATAGTTTCATAAGAAGAATTAATACCAAATGGAACAGTTATAAATAATATAAGACGACATCACCGTGATAGCAAACAACAAGGAAGACCTAAATATTTTTAAAGTATGTTGTAAAGAGTAATAGTAAACAAAAAGGGCTTTTTTTGACATAAACATAAGCAAAACCAAAACAGTGATCGTTAGTAAACAGAAATGTGTCCAAGTCAAAATTGAAGTAGGCGGAAAACAACTTGAACAAGTTCAGTATTTGAAATATTCGGACAAACAATAACCAGTAACGGCGAAACCACCAAAGAGATAGAGCCAGAATAGCAGAAGCAAAATCAATGTTTATGTAACTAAAGGACTTATTCGTGTCAAGATAAATTTCAAGAAAACTGTCTTATTTTGACCACATAGCAAGGCATTACATTTACAGCCTCGTTCAAAAAAATCTTAACAGGCAGAATAGAAGGAAGAATAGGACAAGGCAGTTCCAGCAGGAAGCGGTACGACGACATAAAAGAATAGACATGGACCCAGCTACATGTGAACCTCAGACTGGCGCAAGGTCCTTTGGCGTGGAAACATAAGGCATACCAGCTCCGATTCGGGAGGGCGCAATGAACATAGTTACACTTCATCTAGTGACAAAAAAAATCAAAATCTGTGCTTTGCGACCTTTTTATAGGCAAATTGGAATGGGTATAGAAAATTATCAACCTCAACTAGAAAATTGCGTAAAACTAATTTCACCGTACACATCCTGACTTACTATGCTAGAGCTACAGATCGTAGATTGTTGTTTCACATTATTTTGGAGTTTTTATGAATAGGGGTTTTATGTTTTCCAAACTGTAGGGATCTTAGGCACAGAAAGAGATCATTTGAAGACAGAACTGAAAACAGGGGCCGGTTGATCTGAGCAGCGTTTTAAAATTTTTCTACTGATAACATCAGGGCCATAAGTTTTGCATAAATATACTGTTTCAAACTTAGTTAGCCCTTACGTATTAGTCAAGGTTGTCGAGCATGGATCACCTGTACCCAAATTTTACGAAAATTTATCAGAACGTGCATAGATTTTAATCTGCAAACTCAAACTCGTATGTGCAAAAAGAGACAAATTAGTACCGCTATCATCGACCAACTTCAGGTTCTTCAATCCAACTATATGTATCTTTTTTCTTATGACTACAGAGTATTTAAGTCATAACATAAAAATAATAAAACTTAAGCCAACTTCAACAATTACTATCTTTCTATTACATACATAATGAATCGCTAACTTATCTCCTAGAAAATATACTTTAACGCCAACAACTAAATTGATTAGTAATACATAAATCTTGGTGTTCGGATCTTAGCTGGAGATCCTTTCTCCGTACAGGCCTTTTCGATCGAGAAAACTTCCAAAATTACAATTTAAATGTTTAAAATGTGGCCCTCCGATGGTCCATCACCAGCAAGGAGAAAATAAATCCAACATACTTAATACATTGGCTAGATAACTGCGTGGTGTGTTATCATTAGTATAAAGGAAACAGATAATTATGGTTCAGATCCGGGATCAGTGTATGTATGTTATCATTTGGGAAAACCAACACATATAGCCACGCACACACACACACACACACACGTAATCACATGGACACCTCGCCTAAAAACCATATCTGAAGATTGGCCAACCTCCTAATTCCACTAATTTAATATAGTGAACATGTGCCATGCTAGATTCCCGTATCAAATCAATGTGAACCCATTTGGTGAAACGTCTCAGTGAATCTATAGTCTCTGACGAAAATACCAACAATCGTACGATTCGTGAATTTAAAACATGCCTGCCTCTCTGTTCACGTCAGCCTGCTACGTGCTATTTCCCCATCATAAGTTTCAATGTGCTAGGGAGTAACTGGTTCACCCCTTAGACTAAAAGATAAACAAACACAGGAACATAGGGCTTCAGTTTTTACTTCAGTGTACCTATAAATGAAAAAATGCATGTTTCATTCTTTTAACAGGTCTCTTTCAAATTCCGTGGCTTCCTACTTATTGTTATGTTTCATAAAATGTACAGGCAGAAATGCAATACGTAATGCAATGCAATGCAAAATTTGAATTATCTTATTGCTGATAAATGTTACACATTTACGTCAATGCAACTGATAAAAAGACATTGTTAGGATAAACCTAAAATATTTTTAACCACCCTATACATCACCCATGATGGTCTCTTCTATTTCACAAACCCAAAACCTACAGAGCTTCAACAAAATAAATTTTGTGTAACGTAGCTCTTAGATAATGCAGGCAAGACATGTAAAGCAATATAATATCGACAACGCTTTGAAACAAGTGGTGATCTGACCAGCACAGTTCAAAGTAAAATTTTGACTGAATTAATAAGTGGGCTTATTCTAAATCAGTCTAAATGTGAGTCATCGGTTTATTTTTATCTTATTTCTTTGCTGTATTTTTTTCCAACTTCAAATTTTGTGTTTTATTGTATCTTTATCGCATCTTTTTGTCGTTGTAGCACCCTGTGACCTTTCTCTGTCCACTCTCTTTATTATGTTTCTTAGTTGTTAGATTCGCCGTGATTGGACGCGCGTTGGCCAATCATATCGCGAGGCGCCCCGAGCAATCCTGAATCCTTGACCGAAAACGCGTAGACAGATCAGTTGGTATCAGAGATGGCCAGTGATTGGACGTCCTGGGTCTCAGCCCCTATTGAATTTTTTTTATCTTTCACATTACTTAAACCTTTTCTTGAGTTTTTTTTTTTTAAGTTTGCTGTTTTATGTCCGATGTGCTGTGCTCATCCTGAGTCGAGGCTGCTTCCGACTGGTTTTGTTGTTGTTCTCCTAATAAAAAGTTTAAAACTTTTAACGCCGTGCCCGTGTTTCCCTGCACCTTTTCACATACAGCATGGCTGTGACTACAAAGAAGCTCCGCCATATATTTTTTTGATCACACTCATTTTGAGGATCATGACAACCTAGGTGTTCACAACTGGGACACGTGATCTCTTAGCAACTAATTCAACAACCAGGCAACCTTCTTGGTTAAGGCAGGGTGGGTGTTGGTACTTTTACATTTAGTTCCCCTCGAAACTAATTTTGTTTTTGTTTACCAAGTATTTACAATTTAATACAACTAACAAGCGCACATTAGAAACCATCAGCCGTAAGTAAAACGCCGCGGGAGCTTACAGCTCGTAAGAATATGCGACAAAGAAGGCTTACGACGAGACGCAAGCTACTGTGATGTTGTGCTTACAGCCCATAGCGTTATAGCTTTGGTGGAAATAGGAGCTAGATACAGTGGATAGGTTAGCAGCTTTGGTGGCCGGGAGATAAAGACTGCACCCAGCAAATAAAGGGGCTTACACCAGTAAAAGGTATGGGTGGTCATGAGATGAATTTTGTTATAGTTATCCTCTAGCCTGCAACTCGCGATTGGACCCAGCAATTAATCAAGACTGACAATATTTATGTTTCAAAGCATTAGATTACTTTTTTCTCATTTGTACAATATAATATTTAATTCGTTGTACACCCTCAAAGTTTCTATAAGGAAAGGAGGCGCCCACTGAAACAGCGGATATACTGATTGCCAATTCAGAGCAGTAACCAATACATTATTGCGATAGAGACCATTCTATTTTAATTCTTCGAGATGTATAAAAGTAACATTAATAGCACCGACCGCTTTTTGGTCTACATCCACAAGCTTTGCAAAGACATAATCTCAACAACTTGTTTGAAAACGTGAAACGGATGCTACCGCAAGTCACTAGGTTGGTTTTTTCCTGATTAGAACAGGGCAGGTGGCTTGTTTTATCAATATAATAATGTCACCAGCATATTACGTTTTTCTAGAAACAGTTCAGTTACGTATGTTTCTATGAATTATTCAATGGCCACTTGAGGGGTAGCTCAAGAGACCATAATAAGCTCTATTTGAAGGGCCCAGGAGTGCTGTCTCCATGAGGCTGATAAAATTATATAGGCCGACGTTCACTAAAACACTACCTTTGTTATCAGGTCCACTTCAGAGACATCTCTCAACAAGCAGCTCCACCATGATCAAAATACTCTAACCAGGCGGATTTCCCCGTCACTCCACCAAGCTTTCCACCCAAGATTGAAGTACACCCACTAAACCATTCAAAGTAAGTAAAGCAGTTCTTTTTATAGTTTACATTATAATTTCTTTTCTTCTGATCTTGATCAGCAGAGGGATACAGAAGGTTTTTTGAAAGGTCTTATAGTTGTGTACTTTTAAGGTTTTATATGGATTATCTATCAGTCTGCTGGAAAATGTATATACAAATTATATACACCTGTGTAAAACTGTGTTCCAAATCGTGCTGTAACTTTAGATCAATCAACAGAAGAACCTAGTTATGTTTGCTATCAACCTCCATCCGTGTCAATCAACCAACCAACTACATCTATCTATCCATCTATCTATCTATTTATCTATCTATCTATCTATCTATCTATCTATCTATCTATCTATCTATCTATCTATCTATCTATCTATCTATCTATCTATCTATCTATCTATCTATCTATCTATCTATCTTTCTTTCTATCTAAATATCTATCTATCTGTCGAACTATCTATCTATTTACCTGCCATTTGCTTTGCTTTTTTGTTTGGATTCAACTGTAGATATTTAATCTTGTACTTGCTTCTCTTGGGACACTTTCATTCGTCTTTTTTTCTTTTTGTTGACTACGAGACTTTGAGCATTCATCGTATGGAACACATCTCATATGTTGTGATATTTTTATGCAGCTGCAATGTCCAGATCTCACTGCAGAACTTAAGAGCTGGATTCATATCCATCCGAGAACACAGTTATGTAACATTACGGGCTTGTTTGCTAGATATAACCAATATATTTCATTTTAAAGGTCTAATTGGCTTTTTCCTGTTCAATTAGCCTACTGATCTATTTAAAAAACAAATGTATAGTATAATTATCTTTTGAAAATCTGTTGATTCATAAATTTTATAAGTATAGAAACATATCAAGAGAGATATTACATAATATGTGATAAAAAACAAAATGTAATCTTATTAAGTTTTTTCAAACTTAATTTAATCTGTTCTGTCACGGACATAATTGAAAAAACATGGGTAAAAATCAGAAAAAGTAAAGGTAATAGACTAATACATTTAATATGTCCTAGAATTTCCACAAAAATTTCAATCGAGGTGTCCTGTCATGAATTTTTTTTGTATCACTTTCTAACAAAACAATCATGACCTCAATAATGATCGCCATAGAGCTTGTCTTATGCCATATTTGTCATGTTTTGTTAAGCTTATAAAGCTAAAAAATATATACGGTAAAAAAAAAAAAAACAATTTCAGAGTAACAATCGTTTAACTCTTTCCTTATGCCCATTTTCAATTCATTTTTTGCCAGGTATTATTTCTCTTGTTACTATTTATATTTTTCTCTTCCTCTGCTTTTCCTTTTTATAATTTGTAAAGTTTAATGCATGATCTAGTTTCTTAACTAAGCACTGAAGATTGTGATTTGTTTTCTACCGTTCCATGTACATTAAGATAGTCTTAAAAAAATCAGGCATTGTAAATTTAATGAGCCTCCCGTTCAGAAATATCAAAATCTAACCGTGTTTTGTGCAAAATTTCCTGGATTCATTCTTGTCAAGCATGACTGTCGTTGAGTGAATACATTTAAGATAACACAATTGGGTCTCCGTAACCCCTCATGATTAGGCCTTCAGATGTTTTAACAAGTTACTAAATATACACATATTTATACGATCGATATACGTATGTATTTTCAGGTAATTGTAAAAGATAGTGTACAAATAGAAGGAAAATCCCAAATGTGTTATTTTTATTTTCAAGCGACAGCGTAATCATCAATGGTATTGTATTTTTGTTCTGTTTCTCAGGTACTGGTTATGCCGAGCGTAACCATGGTGTCCTTCGCCCTACTGTGCCTTCTTCTCATACTGCAAGGCTACGCCTCTGGGGTTCTGTTTGAGATCACCTCCTCCCGCAGAGAGCTCAACTTTCTGTACGAGGAGTCACTGGAGATCGAGTGCGCCTTCAACCCTGACCATGCTGACGACGAAGGAGAAATCAAATTTGTTGAGGCGATTCATATAGTTCGAAGAGATAGCAAAAAGAGATGGACTGAACTTGCCAGACTCATGGCTAACGGTTTTTTAGAGGTACCGCAGTCAAACTATACAGCCCAGGGTTTAATTACACCTAATGTGGTCAACAATACATACTTGAAAATTAACTGGGACATTGCGTCGGAGGCAGAGATAGGAATATACAGATGCGATGTAGTTGTCAAAGATGATGATTATAAATTTGACGTACAAGAATCAAACACCCTGAACATCTTAAAGCACAACGTGACCACCGATGAATTACTGGACATATCACGGCGCCAACTAGATGACCTTCAGCTTGAATTTGGCAGATTCAGAAAGAAAACTGTCCAAAAGATAACTGAGTTGGAGAAATCGGTATTGGAACTAAAGAACGAAAGCCGTATTGAAGATGACGAAAATGAGAACGACATATCTGAAACCTATTTAGATCAACTGAAAAAGGACATAACGAGAAGCGTTCTTGCTAACGTGTCTGCTGAACTAGAGGACATGACTTGCTCTCGACTGGCCCAGTGTTCAGTGTCTTCTCCAACTAATCCAAAATATTCCGGCACCACCAAACCAGCATCTATTAGTTTTACGACAAATTTCTCAAAAGCAACATCTGGAACCACAGCACAAAAACTCTCATCCTCGACCAAACCCCCTAAAAGAGCCTTTAGCACCACTCTACTGAATTCTGCAACCACTAGATCCCCCCAAACAACTCGTAGCATTACACCAAATTACGTTAGCACCAAACCTCCGAAAACAACTCGCAGGACCACAGTACCTAAACCCGCCAGCACGCAGGCCCCCAGCACAGTGCAGGCCACAGAAGTGCAGGTCCCCGGGCTGCCCTGGCCCGAGGGTAACTTTGCCTTGCTAAACAGCAAGTCCGGCTGCCCCAGGACATCGGCCAGCCCCGTTTGGTGGGAGGGCTACATGATGTACCACACAGAGTCCATGGACGAGAACCACGACAACGTGACCTACATGAGCAACCTGGCCGAGCCCATCATGCAGGTGGACCGGTTCGGAAACAACTTCCTCATCATGCACTTCTGCACCAGCTACAACAGCACCTCCCAGCCCTGGCCCCCCGGCGCCTACTGCATGAACCGCGTGACCTCCAAGTGCCCCGCCGGCTTCCAGTCTGGCTACATGGACATTGACGAGGAGGACATCAACTACTCCGGCCAGAGCCACGGCACCCTGCCAGAGATGCTCTTCTTCTGTTGCCGTAGAGACGGGGATCCTAACGTGCCAGTGGCGCTGCCGAACTCCAGGCCGTTCTACTTGTACAGGTTTGGCGGCCAGTGCCAGGAGGTGGTAGGCATGCAGGTCAGACCGGAGACCATGCTGTTTGACACCGAGAACGAAAACAACCAGGATGACTACCAGAACGAGAACCACCCAGATGGTAAACTCACAGACGTGGAGCTCGAGCTGTGCTACTACTCCTGACAGCTGGTGAACATAATTTTATACTTAACGCCCGCTGTTATCTTCAAATCTAGTTTTGTGCCCTCATGTCTGTTGTTGGATCGATAAACGATAATAAAAATTGATGACAAAACAAAGACATTCTTGACAGTTACAGGCTCCAATAGGATTAGTATAAGACATATCTTCATTAATCTAACTTATCTGGTCCATACAACTGTAGCATGAGAACATTTTAAAAGGGGTTTGAGTTTGAGCCTGGGTTTGTTTTTACGGATCTGTAACATCTCACCGGAATGAGAATTATACCAAAAGCAGTGTCCACCTTGGCGGCCAATAAACTAAATTTGTTATAATGAATTAATATTTACTGGACCTTGAAGATCATGGTGCATGAACCTAAAATTGCTGTTAATGTTCCAATGTTGTATGTTTTGTGTTGTTAGCCATGTTTTTTTCTTTGCCCGTGTGTCTTTTCTTCGTGTTTAGCTTTTTAGCAAACTTGAACTATGTAAAGTGCGCTGGGTAATCACCTAATGTAACGCAAAGAGTAACACGCCTTTACAAAAAAATGGTGAAACAAAGCAATTTTCAAGCAATTTGCTCAAAGTGAAAATACATGTACTACCCCCCCCCCCTCCTCAACAAAACAAAACAACAACAACACAAATAGTAAAGACATTATGTTTGAGCATTCAGAAAAAAAATGAGCGGTGATAAAACGGGTTTATCTAAAAGTTTACCTGTGCTACGACAAAATCAAAATAAAAGATAACGTATCAAGAGATAAGTCTATCAAACTGTCATCACAGTGACAAAGTGCAATTGCAGTATTACAATTTATTAAAGAAACAATCATCACGGTAACAGCAGTTGGTGTTCGAGCTATGCTACTGAATTCATCATTTCTGTATTTCTTTTTAATTAACAAAGGACAAACCTGTTTCAACCTAAGGGCAATTTTGTTGAAAAGAATGAAAGCTAGTATTTTTTGTAAAACCTTCGATGGCTAAATTTTGATCAGAGCTGTGGAAGTGAGCCAATGATATACTAAATAGTAAAAGAAATCAGTATAAAGTGGAAAGAAAGAAAATATTATGAGATTGGCTGTTTCTGATTATATGAAGCAATTAGGAAATAGGCCTACGATGTACACAAAAATTGTTGGAAGACATGCGAGAATTTCAACGAGCACAAATACCATATAGTCATTTTGTAAAGATCTTAATATTCCCTCTTTTCTCTTTTTATATCTTTTAAAGACTTTCGGTCCCTCACTTGACAAACTACGCTCGTAACTTGAACTTCCAGCAGAGTTTGAGTCTTTCAACAACGTGACAGGAACCGGAAATGAAGAAACCAATACCAACAAAGCAAAACATAAAACAAAATGCATCTAAAAACACAGGAAAGATTCCAACCAGGGGTCAATTACAAGTAGAGAAGAAATTCACAAGGGGGCTCAAGAGGAAAAACTTTTTTCACCCATGTTAAAACTCAGTTATGTCCCTTATATATTTTCCTGCTATACTTCATGGCCCACTGTCGCCGTATAATGATCCCCCAGGAGAACCTAGGAGACGTTTAACCCAGAGAACGGGAGAGAATTCTGTTAAATCGATTTTATCTATTAAAAGAAAACAAACAAAAAAAACGAAAAAAAACGACATGTTTTCCCCCCTCAATTATGGCTCAAATAAAGCTTCAAGCTCAAGGCACTGATACTAAAGTATATTGAGAAATATAACCTAAATAATGGATCAAGTTTCTCTGAAAAAATACTCTGTAATGTCAATTATAGACATACATTGCCCAATAAGAATTAATTTCAAAGCCCCCTGTCTTGGTTAAATACAATCCTACAGAACAGACGTGCGAAATGGAATTCCCAACTAACTGTATGATAAACACACGGCAATGCATTTCCCATTAGAAATTGTCCTTCAAGTAGTAAATGCCACACGGCAATGCATTTCCCATTAGAAATTGTCCTTCAAGTAGTAAATGCCACACGGCAATGCATTTCCCATTAGAAATTGTCCTTCAAGTAGTGAATGCCACATGGCAATGCATTTCCCATTAGAAATTGTTCTTCAAGTCGTGAATGCCACATGGCAATGCATTTCCCATTAGAAATTGCCCTTCAAGTAGTGAATGCCATAATTATGGCATGCATTTCCCATTAGAAATTGTTTTTCAAGTCGTGAATGCCAAATGGCAATGCATTTCCTATTAGAAATTGCCCTTCAAGTAGTGAATGCCACACGGCAATGCATTTCCCATTAGAAATTGCCCTTCAAGTAGTGAATGCCACAAAGATGAAAGAACTGGTACGACATGTTTTCCCCCTCAATTATGGCTCAAATAAAGCTTCAAGCTCAAGGCACTGATACTAAAGTATATTGAGAAATATAACCTAAATACTGGATCAAGTTTCTCTGAAAAAACAACAACTCTGTAATGTCAATTATAGACATACGTTGCTCAACAAGAATTAATTTCAAAGCCCCCTATCTTGGTTAAATTTTACCCTACAGAACAGACGTGCGAAGTGGAATTCCCAACTAACTGTATGATAAACACACGGCAGTGCATTTCCCATTAGAAATTGTCCTTCAAGTAGTAAATGCCACACGGCAATGCATTTCCCATTAGAAATTGTCCTTCAAGTAGTGAATGCCACACGGCAATGCATTTCCCATTAGAAATTGTCCTTCAAGTAGTAAATGCCACACGGCAATGCATTTCCCATTAGAAATTGTCCTTCAAGTAGTGAATGCCACATGGCAATGCATTTCATTAGAAATTGTCCTTCATTCAGTGTATGCCAATACAAATTCAGGGTATAGTGGGAGAACACAAAGAAACATAAAAAGACAGTTATAGATGGATGAAATAAAGACGAAAAGACAAAAAGAGTTAAGATCCCAAGAAAGGAAAAAAGACCCTATAGGAAATAATGCGATAAAGCGAAAATTAGCATTTAAAATGCAAATTGCAAACACCTAAAACTGGAAATGTGCTCAGATCCTTTTTGATTCCTTCTTAATTTTATTTTTTCCTGATTTCGTTTTTTTCATGATATCATATTATCGGCATCGTACGAAATCAAGCAAGATATGTTGTAAATGGTGATTCCCCCCTCCTCCTTGTCCGTGCAATTCTATGACAGGTTATGCGGAAGAGAATATTACAGGGGAATTTAGAGCACGCGTAAGTGGAGCACCACTTTGTATAAGACCCGGTATAGAAACATATGCAAAGTAAAGTTCAGCGTTCCATTCAAAGATCACAATCACTTATCTTTCATTCTCATATAATGAAAATATTGGAATTTCAGACTTCCAGTTCTTTTTCGTCTTTCAAAGATTTCCCATCAAAAAATTAAAAAGAGAGAACTTCACCCTTCTACGCGGCTATTCATTTATGATCTCTCTGTGGTTTTAAGACGAAATTATTATCATATTATTGTAGACCATAAGCTCTGGTCCAGTGTTTCTCGAACTCGTGTACGAGTACTACAAACGCTAGTATTTTGATTTAAAAAATGAAAGGACTGCCACGATGATAACGCACAAACGACACTGTGTATCTTTAATACCCCCCAAAACCAGTCGATTTGTAAATGGCGTATACGCATGTAGAGGCCAATACTGCCATTTACTGACTAGGATGCTTTGAGGAGTATCAAAACCGTGACAAAATTTTAAAGCAAGTTTGGAAAGATGAATGTGAGGAAAGTATGAGTTTTTCAGATTGGCTCCGGGGAGACAGGACGAGAGCTTGGGTTGTTCAGATTGATAAAGGGGAGAATGGTTGAGAGCATGGATGACTACTTCAGTTTGACGAGTGAGACTTAATGCCTAAAAAATTATTGGTATATTTGAAATTTGAGTTCTTTACAAAGCGTCATCTGCGACAACAGATTTTGGTTCAAGGTTTACCTGCTTGCAGCGGCTAAAAGACATAACAAACTTTTTATCTAAAAAAGGTGAGCCTAAACAAATATACAACAGAAGAATTCGTATCTTAGATGTAGACAGCTGTGAGCATTATTTTTAATAGTAAACCATTAGGACATTTCTAGTTTTCAAGTCCTTTCAATTGAGCTTAAACATTTCTAGTTTGCAAGTCCTTTCAATTGAGCTTAAAATTAATCATGTAAATTTTTCCATTCCACTTTCAGATTCAATTATCTTTATTGAAACAACACATTGCTCTTAGAAGAAAAGAGCATAACAAATAAAAACCACCCCAAAACAAATACAGTGTAGGTCAAAACTTTTAATGGAAAAGCTAAGTCTCACTTCGCTACCAAGACAGCAGCGAAGCTTATAACTAAAACTTAATTGTTGTGCAATATGTTCATTGATACAAAAACGCGGCCAAATCATCTACACTCTCTAAATAAGAAAAAAACAACAGCAACCAAAAAGAACCAAATTTATACTGAAAGCAAACCAAGCCCTCACTTTATTGACTTGACATTTTGATTCAGTTGAAGAAAAGTGGTTTAAACCGTGGACGGAAAGACAATCGAAATCAGTGGGAAATATGCGTTTCCACAGAGTTCAGAAAAGTTCTGTAGCGTTGCAAACATGTACGCTTCTTATCAGAAATGTGATTCTAAGTAAACTGTTTTAGTACATAAAGTTTTGATAACATGATAAAGAAAAGAAGTTTTTCTAGTGTAAAAAATGATAATTTGCATTCGCTGAGCACTTGCCGCTTCACTTCTCATTACACACCATTGTAACATCAATTTACAGTTCCATGTTTTCTATCTAAGAAAATATACCCTAGGTATATCAATTTACACATTTTACTTTTCTATCTACAATTTTATACCCTTGTTAACCTTGTTATATCAATTTACCATAATTATTACTTTCCTATCTACAATTTTATACCCTTGATATATTCATTTACAGTTTTACTTTCCTATCTACAATTTTATACCATTGTAACATGAATTTACAGTTTCACTTTCCTATCTACAATTTTATACCCTTGTTATATTCATTTACAGTTTTACTTTCCTATCTACAATTTTATACCATTGTAACATCAATTTACGGTTTCACTTTTCCACCAAGCATATATACCCTTGTAACACCAATTTACAGTTTCACTTCTCCATCAAGCATTATATACCATTAAAATATCAATTTACAGCTTCATAAACTTTCTTGCTAATAATCGAAAACTTGTTCTAGTTAACTAATAGTGGAATTTTCGCAAAAATGCGTGCATGTTTGGTATAGTGTGTAAAAATTTTAATTTATGGTTTTCATCCACTTTCTAATAATTAATGATCTTTGCCCACGCATTGCCTTCATTTGCACAATATGATCCTCATTTATCTCCATTAAAATGACTGTGTGGTCGCTTTAGTACATTTGCCACTTTAAAACGACAATTCTTAAAATTAGATGACAAATAATATGAATATTATGCTAAAATTACGCTGTAAAGCACTCTTCTCTACAACCACTACTACTACTACTACTACTACTACTACTACTACTACTACTACTACTACTACTACTACTACTACTACTACTACTACTACTACTACTACTACTACTACTACTACTACTACTACTACTACTACTACTACTACTACTACTACAACATACTACTACTACTACTACTACTACTACTACTACTACTACTACTACTACTACTACTACTACTACTACTACTACTACTACTACTACTACTACTACTACTACTACTACTACTACTACTACTACTACTACTACTACTACTACTACTACTACTACTACTACTACTACTACTACTACTACTACTACTTTTTAATTAATATTAATTATTCAGTAGATTTTGGTTTTCAATATGCAAGGCATAAAATTTTTTTTAAATAGGTATAGTGCAGCTCTAAGAATACAAAACGAAACACAGACGTAAGCTTTCGAACTTTTAAGTCTTCTTCAGACAATACAACGAAGTATACCTACACAATAAGACATTTAAGAGATAAAAAGAGATAACCAATAAAGTAAAATAGATGAAGATATCATGAATATAAAATATCTAATTGTAAACTAAAAGCAACTGTAGTATAGAAACGAAATCAAGACCCAAATAATCAATCAATAAGAGATCTGTAGAACTAATAATAAAATTATATTGCATTAATTACTTTAGATCTAAAATAACCTAGATCTAAAACGAAACGGTTAAAATAAGTAGTTTATAATTAGTTTATAATCTATGGCTTAGCTTATTTGGACACGGATCGGTAGAAACAAGAATTTAATTTTGGCGCTTCCTATTGTTGTTCAGCGACGCTAAAAGAAAAGCAGATGTAAATTCTACTTCACAAGTACGTGTTAAAGCATTGAAATAATATATCATTTTTTGGCTCAGATTTCTGATCAGGTATGGGTTTTTGTAATAATTAGCCACGCAGCATTCTATTTCGTACGCACTTATATTATTACGTTTTCCTTATTTGAAACAAACATACATACATACATACACACATACACACACATACACACAAACACATAAACACACAAACACACACACATACATACACACATATACATACATACATACACACACATACATACACACAAATACATACAGACACACATACATACATATACACACACACACACACACACACACACACACACACGAAAACTGTGCCTCACGCCTGGCTACATACCCAAAATTTTTTTTTTTAATGAAATATCTTTCATGCAAAGGATTTCCACACATGTGAAATTAATGAAGAAATTTAATTTTCCCCAAAATTAGTATTACTTTCCAGAGAAACGGATGCATACAACAAGGTGAATAGGCACTCAAAAGTTCGGACAACTCATAGCAATGAAACAATGATTAACAAGAAAAAAAACCGTGACGACGAAACTATACATGATGATGTTGTTTAGTGGGAACTGGTTGAAGAATGCTTTACAGGGAATTACATCGCTTCACCAGCAACGGTGCCACTCCAATAGCTTATTAAAATCTTTAATTGGTTCCCGCGTAATCTTTGCCGGTCCAGAAAACTAATGCAGATCGAACTTTAATGACAGATCAATGGAAGGCCTACTCCCTCGAGATAACATACATACATACATACATACATACATACATACATACATACACACACATACATACATACATACATACATACATACATACATACATACATACATACATACATACATACATACATACATACATACATACATACATACATACATACATATCTTTGATTCTTTTTTTGCTAGTTATCCTATTTTTTTCCTCCATAACTTTATGTTTAAAACCCATCGCCCGGAACTGTTGTCTGGGAATGTTCTCTTCAACAGTATTTTAGGACCTTGTTATGGAAATGGATAAAACATATTTACTAAGACCAACCTCACCCCTCTCCCTAAAACAACCAAGCAATTAGGTTTAAAAGCGCATCAACAAAAGTAATTCTTTTTACAAAGATATTAGTTTTTGTTGAGGTGCTGTAAACGTTTGCAAAGAGCAAAAGAGTAACGGTGGAGATTTTTCAGCAACCTGTTTTTTGTATCAAAAAGATATGTCTACTGTTATTGTCAGATGTTATTTTGTACACTGCATTATTCTAAAAAGGAAAAATGTGATTTTAAACATGCATTTAGCTTATACTAAATGTTTGTACAATATTCGACACTAAGCATACAAAATGAAACTGAAGAGTGCAGTATCTTTTAGTATTGTAGACAACGTTGGTGTACGGTCTCTGGAGCTCTGTTCTGACTTGTGAAATAGTTTTTTGTGTGTTCAGACAAAACACGTACACCGTGGAACATCGTTTTCTGTAGTCACTGCTTTGTGCAGAAGTTCAGCAAACTGCTACGCAAAGCAACATTACAATAGTCCTCAACAATTTAACTGATAAACACCAGCTTTATTTGTATATTGCTAAATGTTGCTGACGGGTTCGTATTATTACTATTACACATTGATATAAATGCCCCTGTTTGAATAATTGATTGAAGGAAAGTTATTATAATACACTCAGAAAATGAAGCTGAGAGAAAGAAATGAACCTGTCTATTATTATTTGTAATGCTTATGTTTTGTAAGAGGCAAAAAATCCCCTTTTTCGTCCATCATACATTTATATTACAATACTCTTCTGGTTACAAGAGCTTTGGTGTCAGATACAGTCCCACCAAAGTGTAGGCCATTCGACCGAGGTATCGCAGATAAACCAAATCATTATTCAGAACATTAGAAAAATTATCATCCCAATATTTTTCTTCAATTGTTCTAATAGTCCTAAATAGGCGACCGCTGTAACTTATTTTTCGCGGAGTCAAAGACTAACTAATTTACTTGGCTCCTCTGATCATCAGCGCGGCACTGATAGCACCTCTCATTATGAAACTATGGGCCAGGCTACCATAGCCTAATAAATAAAATAATAAGCTCATGCTCCGAACTAGTTACCGCTTCACAGAGCAAATGTAATGTGTGTGTCTGTGTGTGTGTTAGAGAGAGAGAGAGAGAGAGAGAGAGAGAGAGAGAGAGAGAGAGAGAGAGAGAGAGAGAGAGGTAGGTTGAATTTCTCGTAACAAAACGTACTGCCAGAGTATGTGCTGAACAAAATAAAAACCATATTTTAAAAATTTATTTGGAAAAAAAGATATATCAAAACAAAAGAATTTTCAAAAATAAAACATAAAGTGATGTTTAAATCTTACAATATGGTAGGAGTGCCAGTGATTAATATAAAAGAAATGCAAGACTATTATTACATGGGCAGAAAAACTAATACCAGAGAAAGAGGAAAGGTGGACTTCAATACCAAATCAAATTATGAAAGAACTCGGGGGCCATTAGGATTCAACACAACGTACACCCGAATCCATGTAATGGAAATTTGATAAATGAACCTGTATTTAACATCAAGTATATTACCTATAAGGCAACGTTCTTTTTTAAAAAATTTTTTTTTTTAATAAAAGATTATATCAAGCGACACGTTATATATATATGTAAAGACGGTTGGTTAATAACATACAAAAAGTTATCTAGGCGATACCAATACCATCCGAACTCGCTACTAGACTATTATTTGAGCTATAATGCAACACCTAAAGAATTAAATGGTGAGAAATGGAAAAAACAGAAACCACCTATTTTAGCTTCAACTAAGGACTATGCGGTAGAAGAACTAAGCAGAACGAAAACTGCAGCCCTGATCAAAGAATAATTATGAACTGGATAAAAAAATATATTATTATCTTGAATGAGAGACAATGGACGTTGGTCATAGAATACACACAATAACTAAGACTGTGTATTTTACTCTGGAAGTCCTAAACAACATGTATCCTACTAACATACTGCTTCTTAAAATGGGCATAAAAAGTAGCCAGCACTGCACATAATGTACAGAACCTGATTTTCCTGAACACCTTTTCTACCTATGTGCAAGAGCACAACATCTCTGGGAAGTGGAAAATAAAATAACAGCGTATTCTGGAACAAGATGAAGACTCGATGCCCAGTCTGTTTTGTTGGGATTCACCGATTCAAATCACCTAAAGCTATGAACCACGCCATTTTTCTCATCAACATATTTCAACGCAAATTTTAGTATACGAATGTCCCTAAATGAAAAAAAAACAACAAAAAAAAACACAACAACAACAACCCAAAACAAAATCATCATCATCATCATCATCATCATCATCATCATCATCATCATCATCATCATCATCATCATCATCATCATCATCATCATCATCATCATCATCATCATCATCATCATCATCATCATCATCATCATCATCATCATCATCATCATCATCATCATCATCATCATCATCATCATCATCATCATCATCATC
>RQTK01000399.1:239594-298071 GCA_003991915.1 Elysia chlorotica
GGGGAGAGGGGAGGAGGGAGGGGGGGGGTGGGGGGGGGGGGCGGAGGAGAGAAACACTCTATAGGATATATGATATATTGTGGACGGACTCCAAGACTGACGTTTGACAATTTTATGTGCTGCCACACACGAGACAAGACGGGGATATCATGACTTCTGCTCAACTGATCACGTGAAACTGACACGGACCCCACTAGTAGGGGTGGCTCCTGTGTTCACTGTTATTTTTAATTGGTCGCTAGAAACTTGTTCTGTACCTACTCGTACATGCCTTAAAAACCCTACGATTGTGCCTAAGAAGCAATCACCGCAAACAATAAATGATTAAAGACCAGTAGCCTTAACATCTGTGGCTATGAAATGTTTTGAGTCAATTATTTTGAAATTCTTAAATACTTTACTACCATCAGACTTCGATGTTTTTCAATTCGCGTACAGGTCTAATAGGTCAGTAGATGACGCGGTTGCAATAAATGTGCATTGGGTATTAAACCACCTAGAGTTAAATAAGTCATATGCTAGAATCTTATTTATAGACTACAGTTCAGCTTTTAATACAATTATACCACAACAATTGTACAACAAACTTATCTACCAACTCTTTTTTCCTGTAAACATATGTAACTGGATTTTAGACTTCTTATTAGAACGACCACAAGAGGTTAAAATTAGTAACAACGTGTCAATACGTATAACGTTAAATACTGGGACCCCCCAAGGTTGCCCTTTTTTTACCAAAACTATATTCTATTTTTACTTATGACTGTAAAGCAGAACAGCCTGGCTGTCTGGTTATAAAATACGCCGCCGATACGACGGTTACTGGCCTAATCAAAAACGCAGATGAGCACGCATATCGTAGCCAAATAGACACCATCGTGAGCTCGTGTAACCAGAACAACTTACAGCTGAATGTATCGAAGACAAAGGAAATGATCATAGATTTCAGGAGAAACGAACCCCCACCCCCAGTCTTGGTTATACAGGGATCAAATGTAGAACAAGTATATGATTTCAAGTTTCTTAGCACTGTCCTATTCAATACTTTAACATGGGATATTAACTGCAATGATATCCTTAAGAAAGCAAGACAGAGAATGTATTTTCTTAGAAAACTGAAGTCTTACGGGGTAAATAAAGTGATAATGACTAATTTCTATAGGGCTATTATTGAAAGTATATTGACAATATCTATTGGAGTTTGGTTCGATAGGTTACCTCTAGTTAATTTACACAAGCTAGAATCAGTTGTCAAAAATGCAGAAAAAATTATTGCCTCCGACCTTACGTCGTTAGAAATATTATACCAAGAGAGCTTGAAAAGTAAAATGACTAATATTATGAAGGATAAATCTCATCCCTCGAGACATTATTTTGAATTCCTTCCACATGGCCGTCGCCTTCTAGCATTTAGAGGTAGCAGCAGATTTGTTAACAGCTGTTTCCCTCAAGCAGTTAAACTGTTTAATAACACAAGACAGAAACGTCTTATAAAACAATCATTGTAATATTGTGTTTTTTGAAAGATCTATTATACATTATTTACTGTAGGGTAAATAGGTATGTAGTGACTTAATACTCAATGAAAATTAAGATAAAACAATTTTGATAAGATTAATGAGAGGGCGGATAAACAACAACAACAACAACAACAACAACAACAACAACAACAACAACAAAAAGCTGTATTTCTAATGCTAATTTCAAAATGTACATTTATAGTGTTAGTTTATATGTTAGCATTTATAAACATTCTTTCTTATGCTGTATAAGATTAAAAGCATTGGTGAGATAAAGATAATGTAACTAGTTTTAAAGCGTAGTCTGTGTATAATTATATTAATTTTCACTGTAGTGTCTCACTATTATTGTAATGTAATTTCTTATGAAGATGTCACATTCAACATTATATATTTTCGATGTAACACACATTGACTGAATAAATTTGAATTTGAATTTCAAACGTCAGGGCTCGAATCCGGATCTTTTGCGTCGAAAGCCGATGTTATACCCAAGGACCACCGCGCCCTCCATACAATAGAAAGAGAAAAAGAATCCAAAAGGATGAAAGAGAAATTTGAATACAGAAATAAAACTAGCTTGATAAAAAATCCAATTAGGCTCACAGCAACAAAAATTTGAATATAAATATGTCATTTCTGCATACGAAAGAAAAGCATCAGATTACTTATTATAAATTAGAATATTCAAATATTAATAAATTCTTTTCCTTATATGCCATCGACTACCTTGGACATACAGCTGTACACGAAAACAGAATAAAAATTAATTTCAACTCAAGCGGCCCACTTTCCCGCTACTCTGATAATGTGATGAATTTAATGAACAGCAGGGTGCTCACCCTCGCAAACTTTGCATACGGATTTGGGTATAAAGAGGGGCAGCATTCGACAGAGATTGCACACTAACTGGACCAGCGGTTACTTGCAGCGTGAAAGGTGAGGGTCTAACAATGCTATTTATTTTTAAGCTCTTTCATTGTTCCACTGTTTCTTTCCTTACCTTTCTGTCCCTTGTTATGTTTCTGTCTTACACTCATACTCTCTCTCTCTCTCTCTCTCTCTCTCTCTCTCTCTCTCTCTCTCTCTTCGCACTTCTTTTCTTCTTTCTGCTTTTTTGCTCGTTTTCCCTTCACTTTTTTTTTCTCGTTCTATACACCCTTTCTATCGCATCTCCATCATTCTTTCTATGAGACGCTCTCTGCCTCGTCTATTATATCATCCCTATCTCTCTTGTTTTTAGTTTATCTGTCTCATGTTTTTTTATCCATAGAGCGTTGATCTCTCTATTGAGTCATGTTATCCCTACACAGTTTCTGGCAGCACGTAGAAATACCAAACTTCAGTACTGGGACCCACTTTATATATTATTTTAAAACAAATATTTGCTTTTAGGTTGCTGATTTTATAACAGCACAAAGTAACAACACAAAGTTGCAGTTTCTGTAATTTTTTCAGTTCAATATTTTGTTTTGAAGCGTAGCATGAAATTTGAAAAAGATACTGTATACAGTTAGTTTAGATTGGGTGTTGATATACAAACGTGAAGATGAAACTCAAAATTCTAGCTTAGTCGATTTCAAAATTTAACTGGGTTGATAACTAGTAAGGGTATTCATTCATGTGTAAAAAAATATTAATAAAATTAAAACAAAAATTAAATTCTACTCTCTTGATTGTACCGTTACAGCTCCAATCAGAAGAATCATCATGAAGGGACTTTTTATCATGGTACTTGCCTTGACGCTCTTTGCCATTGCCTACGCTGGTATGTACAAAATGTATAATCCTTATGACAGACAATAATATGCATCATTAAAAAAATATTTATCGAAAATGCAATGGCTGCTGATTTATTGTAATACATCTGTTATTAATTGTATTGTGCTATCTAATTAAACAAACATTTTTTTTATTGTTTTCTCAACAGCCCTTTTCTCCTACTTTTGCAAGTTTTTATATTAATCGAATAGAAAAAGTGGCACCAGTCTAAAAACTGGGTTTGTGTTTAGACTTGAAACCACTGCATTGAATCATTTACTTTCGAATAACACTGCTTGTCAGAGGAGAATGAGACATAGGATGGTGTTAAATCCAGTGTTGACCCTTAGCGGGCTAAGAAAACATTTTCAAATTTCAGTTGGACATTCTCATTATTGTGGAAGGTGATCTGTAAAGCAAATATATAATATTTTTTTAATGGATTGTGGGTTTCAACCATCGCTTTACTACATGCGCCATCCCCCAGCCCCCCTTAAACCCTGCTTTTTTTCAATGTAACAGTTTGTCATTATATATTCTCCAGCTTTTACCTTTTAAAATGTTATGGTTGCGGATTTATTGTAATGCATCTGTTATTAATTGTATTGTGCTATCTAATTAAACAAACATTTTTTTATTGCTTGTACATTGCAACATGGACAAATCTCAACAGCCTTTTTCTCCTACTTTTGCAAGTTTTTATATAAATCAAAAAGAAAAAGTGGAACCAATCTACAAACTGTGTTTGTGTTTAGACTTGAAACCACTGCATTGAATCATTTACTTTCGAATAACACTGCTTGTCAGAGGAGAATGAGAAATAGGATGAAATTAAATCCAGTGTTGACCTTAACGGGCTAAGAAAACATTTTAAAATTTCAGTTGGACATTCTCATTATTGTAGAAGATGATATGTAAAGCAAATATATTTATATATTTTTAAAGGATTGTAGGTTTCAACCACCGCTTTACTACCTGAAAATATTTGACTGCAGGGTTTACGGAATAATGATTTCATATTATTGTCACACACGTAATTTAATATGAGTCATAAAAAATACCGTCACGACCGATGTTCTCTTAAATCAAAATTATATCACTAATATCCTTAATTATTTTGCAAACAAGCAGATAAAATTGGATGTAAAGGTGTGGTGATATAAAGTTAAAAGTATATAATTTATTCTTGACTTGAAATTTCCAGGTCCTGTTGCCCTGGCGAAGGCTTTTACATGATTAAAGATGGAAACTGCATTTGTTTGTAAAGCTATCAGGTTCATCTAAATTATATTAATTCTAATAAAATAACAATACCATGTTGTACAGGAATCTTAATAACATCATTAAAAACACTTCTAGTTATATTAGCTGCCCATCAGATTTATTGGTAGTAATAGTGGTAGTAGTAGCTGTAGTAGTAGTAGTAGTAGTAGTAGTAGTAGTAGTAGTAGTAGTAGTAGTAGTAGTAGTAGTAGTAGTAGTAGTAGTAGTAGTAGTAGTAGTAGTAGTAGTAGTAGTAGTAGTAGTAGTAGTAGTAGTAGTAGTAGTAGTAGTAGTAGAAGTAGTAGTAGTAGTAGTAGTAGTAGTAGTAGTAGTAGTAGTAGTAGTAGTAGTGGTGGTGGTGGTGGTGCTAGTAGCAGTAGTAGTAGTAGTAGTAGTAGTAGTAGTAGTACAGGTATCTTAATAACATTATTAAAAACACTGCTAGTTATATTAGCTGCTCATCAGATTTATTGGTAGTAATAGTTGTAGTAGTAGCTGTAGTAGTAGTAGTAGTAGTAGTAGTAGTAGTAGTAGTAGTAGTAGTAGTAGTAGTAGTAGTAGTAGTAGTAGTAGAAGAAGCAGCAGCAGCAACAGGAGGAGGAGGAGGAGCAGCAACAGGAGTAAGAGGATGTGAAAAGTAGTAGTAATAGTATAATTATGTTTATATCTTTCATTTTAATATTGTTCTTGCATTTTTATTCTTTTTCAGGCGTGTGATTCCCCTCGGAGAAAGCTATTATACAATGAAACACTAGAGTAAATTGAAAATCGATGTAAATCTGTAGGCTATGATTACAGAAGCAAAAAAATATTCCAAAGAATTGTTGAAATAAACATTTTTGTGAACGTACGTCTTATTTTATATTTTATTCCTCTCGATTGATTGTCCTAGCGTCAAGACACGCACACACACATATACACATATCTATTCATAAGACCTTTGATATTTTATATAAAAATTCAATGTACACCCCCCCCCCCACCCCACAAGGTCAATCTGTATCCTTATAATTATTCATCTCTTTCCTCTTCCTTCGTGTAAAAGTAGGAAAAAACAAACGGTGTGCACTTTGGAACTTTAGAGCGGTAATTCTCTGCTTCACTTCATGGCTCATACTTAAAAATGAAGGCAGAAATCTGTTGAAGGGTACACGTTTAACCCTCAATTATGGCTAAAATGACGCTTCAAGGCTCTGATACTAAAGTATATTGAGAAATATAATCTAAATACTGAATCGAGTTTCTCTAAAAAAAACACACACACACATACACATATCTATTCATTAGAGCTTTGATATTTGATATAAAAATTCAATGTAAATCCCCCGCCCCCTAAATCACACAAGGTCAATCTTTATTGTTATATTCATCTCTTTCCTCTTCCTTTGTGTAAAAGTAGGAAAAAACAAACGGTGTGCACTTTGGCACTTTAGAGTGGTAATTCTAAAAAGTTTATCACCACAGACATACCCAGTCACTTAAAAACAACTAGAACCTAGGATCTAGATCTGAATTATTTGACCAAAAAGCATGACTCAACTGTATCATGAGTGAAATTTAATTGTGGAAGAACTGGATCTAGATTAGATCTTTGACGATGGCAGGTGAGAAAAAGAGACGTCGTTTAAGACGATCCAAATATTGAGCAACTACACTCAATTCAAATCAAAACCCCTCAACCAATCACAAACATCACTTGATCAACCATCCATATCTAGGTCTATGGATACTGGTCGAAATCTAAATCTAGATCTAAGACAAAGTGAAACAGATGTAGATCCAGATCTCCACTACGTAGACCCAGCTTCAGATCTGCTACACCACCACAAAAAGAAGATAGACCCACACAAAATATATCTAGATCTACATACCCATCAACACCTCCACCTGATATCAGTCAGGCAGCTTCTACAGTTACACTGCCAACTGCCCCAAACAATGACAATACAGCACTTGATAAATTATCCATATTTAGGCCTACTGATACTGATCGAAATCTAGATCTAGATCTACGACAAAGTGAAAACAGACATTGATCTCGATCTCCACAGCGTAGACCTAGCTTAAGAGTAGAAGATTTTATGTTAACATAACATCATTGCCAACATGGGTCTTAATTTAAACTTTTTATCCCGCGAATTCGCGGGCCTTCAACTAGTGCTAAATGGTTTACAGCATTGATACACTTCTATTATATTGTAGGTCGACACTATTTCCTTTCTACATAAATAATAATTCAGCAGATAAAAAATATGATTTTTGGACATTTTATATATTTCAATAAACCAATAACTGAAAAAAAAAGGTTTCATTTAACGAGTATATAATTTTCAAGCTGGTATGATGGTCTTTAAATTATGTTCCTCGGTTGGACAACGTTTGCTTTGTAGTCGATTGTAAAAGGAACATCATAAATCAATCAAAAATACCATATAGTCATTTTGTAAAAATTTTTATTCTTCCCTCTCTTCACCTTTTTTCCCTCTTTTCTAGACTTTCGCTCCCGTACTTACTGCTCACTCCCCTCACTTGACAAACTAACTTGAACTTCCAGCAGATTCCACGTCTTTCAACAACGTGACAGGAAATGGAAATGAAGAAACCAATACCAACAAAGCAAAACATAAAAGAAAACAAATCTAAAAATCGGGAAAGATTCAAACCAGGGATCAATTACAATTAGAGAAAAATTAAACAAGGGGGCTCAAGAGGAAAATTTTTTCACCCATGTTAAAACTCAGTTATGTCCCTTATATATTTTTCTGCTTCACTTCATGGCTCATACTTAAAAATAAAGGCAGACATCTGTTGAAGGGTACACGTTCAATCCTCAATTATGGCTAAAGTGACGCTTTAAGGCTCTGATACTAAAGTATATTGAGAAATATAGTGTAAATACTGAATCAAGTTTCTCTAAAAAAATACTCTGCAATGTCAATTGTAGAGATACATTACTCAATAAGAACTAATTTCCAAGCCCCCCTATCTTAGCTAAATTTTACTTTACAGCGTAGGCGTACGAAGTGGAATTCCAAACTAATTGTATGATAAACACACGGCAATGCATTTCCCATTAGAAATCGTCCTTCAAGTAATGAATGCCATATGGTAATGCATTACCATTAGAGAATTGTCCTTCAAGCAGGGTATGCCACAATACAACTTCGGAGGACAGTGGGAGACCATACAAAATCATAAAAAACACAGCTATAGATGGATGAAATAAACAAAAGAACGTGTCAAAATATCAAGAAAGGAAATCTTTTTTTTTTTAAAGACTATGTTCGTCCTCAATAAATTAAAAAGAGAGAACTCCACCCTTCTGTTTGGCAATTCATTTATGATATCTGTGCTTTTAAAACAATATTATCATAATTATTATTGTAGAGCATAAGCTCTGGTCCAGCGTTTCTCGAACTCGTGTGCGACGAATGCTGGTATTTTGATTAAAAAGATGAAAGGACTGATACGATGATAAGGCTCAAACCACACTATGTATCTTTAATTTAAAAAAACCTAGTCGATTTGTGAATGGCCTAAGTATATGTAGCGGCCAATACTGTCATTTGCTGACTAGGATGCTTTGAGGTGTACATGTATCAAGAGCGTGACAGAATTTGATAGTACGTTTGGAAATATGAATGGGACGAAAGTATCAGATTAGCCACGGGGAGATGGGACGAGAGCATGGGTTCTTCAGATTGACAAAGGGGAGGTGGGTTGAGAGCAATAATAATAATAATAATAATAATAATGAAGATCATTTTTAAGCGCTTTATCCCAGCATAGCCGGCTCAAAGCGCTTTACATAGTTAAGACGATACAATTTATCAGCCATTCACACACATTATAAGGCAGTTTTGCACATAAAGGACATGATACATGAACAGCAAAGAAATTATGAAAAATGAGTAAATTACACATATAAATAAAACATTAAAGAAAATTAAGATAACAAATCCACTGACAAGTGCATTGTAAATAAGTAGGTTTTTATGCCTCTTTTGAAACTATCAAGTGAGCTGCACTGTCTCAGATCTAAAGGCAGGGAATTCCAAACAACAGGTGCATAGTGCACAAATGCTCGCTCACTTGTCTTTTTATCTGCTCTACTTGGGACTGACAAGAGCGCTTTATTTCTAGACCTTAAGTTCAGACTAGGAGCATGAGTAACAATAAGCTCGTAGAGATATTGGGGTGCTTGTGGAATTTACTTTTATAGCACAAAGTAGCAACTTTATACTTACTCTGGCCTCCACTGGAAGCCAGTGGAGCTATCTTAGCATGGGTGTAACATGGTCTCTCTTTTTTTTCTTAAGTATCATGCGAGCTGCATTATTTTGGATCTTCTGCAATTTGCAAAGTGTGTCATTGGGTAGACTATACAGAAGAGCATTGCAGTAGTCTAATCTCGACAACACAAATGCTGAAATGAGTGTTTTCACTATTAGACTGTTTCAAAAATGGAGACATTTGCTTGATTCTTCTGAGCTCTAAATACATTATTCCACATAAGTCATTTACTTGATATGACATAGATAACTTTAATTTGAAAAAGATACTGTATACAGTTAGTTTAGATTGGGTGTTGATATACAAACGTGAAATTGAAACTCAAAATTCTAGCTTAAACGATTTCAAAATTTAACTGAGAAAAATAACTAGTAAAGGTATTCATTAATGTGAACAAAAATATTAATAAAATTAAAAAAAAAAAATTAAATTCTACTATCTTGATTGTACCGTTACAGCTCCAATCAGAAGAATCATCATGAAGGGACTTTTTATCATGGTACTTGCCTTGACGCTCTTTGCCATTGCCTACGCTGGTATGTACAAAATGTATAATCCCTATGACGGACTGTATGCATCATTAAAAAAATATTTATCGAAAATGCAATGGCTGCTGATTTATTGTAATACATCTGTTATTAATTGTATTGTGCTATCTAATTAAACAAACATTTTTTTTATTGTTTTCTCAACAGCCCTTTTCTCCTACTTTTGCAAGTTTTTATATAAATCAAAAAGAAAAAGTGGAACCAGTCTAAAAACTGAGTTTGTGTTTAGACTTGAAACCACTGCATTGAATCATTTACTTTAGAATAACACTGCTTGTCAGAGGAAAAAGAGAAATAGGATGAAATAAAATCCAGTGTTGACCATTAACGGGCTAAGAAAACATTTTAAAATTTCAGTTGGACATTCTCATTATTGTAGAAGATGATCTGTAAAGCAAATATAAAAATATATTTTTAATGGATTGTGGGTTTCAAACATCGATTTACTACATGCGCCATCCCCCAGCCCCCCTTAAACCCTGCTATTTTTCAATGCAACAGTTTGTCATTATATATTCTCCAGCTTTTACCTTTTAACCTGCACGTTGTAATATTAATCTTGTTTCTTTGAGATATTGGTTATGGGCTGGGTGGTGCGGTAGATCTGGGATAGAACATAGGCTTCTGACGCAAGAGGTCCATGGTTCGAGCCCTGGCGACTTCGCCCCCTACTGATTAAGTCGGGATCAGTTAAATGTGATCGGCTGAGACAGGAGTCATAGTATTCCGCACTGTCTCGTGTGTGGCAGCACATAAATTTGTCAGACGTCAGTCTTGGGGCCCGTCCACAATATAGCTTATAAAGTGCTGATGTTGGACGTTAAACCAACTTAACTCAAATCTTAAGATATTGGTGTATTGTACGGGAAACGCCAGTGAGTGCTGCATACTGTGTATTTTTTTAAATATTTGACTGCAGGGTTTACAGAATAATGATTTCATATTAAGGTCACACACGTAATTTAATATGAGTCATAAAAAAATACCGTAACGACCGAAATTCTCTAAAATCAAAATTAAATCACTAATATACTTAAAAATTTTACAAAACAAAACAGAAAAAATTAGATGTAAAAAAGTGGAGATAAAAAGGTGTGGTGATATAAAGTTAATAGTTTATAATTTATTCTTGACTTGATCTCTCCAGGTGGTGCATGTCTTACTAATAGCGATTGCGCTGGGTTACCGACCTTTAAGCACGCGGGTATCACGTCCTGTTGCCCTGGCGAAGGCTATTACATGATTAAAGATGGAAACTGCATTTGTTTGTAAAGCTATCAGGTACATTTAAATTATATTCATTTAAAAAAAAATAACAATACCATGTTGTACAGGAGTCTTAAAAACATTATTAAAAAAACACTACTAGTTATATTAGCTGCAAATCAGATTTATTGGTAGTAATAGTAGTAGTAGTAGAAGTAGTAGTAGTAGTAGTAGTAGTAGTAGTAGTAGTAGTAGTAGTAGTAGTAGTAGTAGTAGTAGTAGTAGTAGTAGTAGTAGTAGTAGTTATAGTAGCAGCAGCAGGAGGAGGTGGAGGAGTAGGAGGAGAATTATAGTAGTAATAGTAATAAACGTTTATATCTTTTATTTCAATATTGTTCTTTCATTCTTATTCAATTTCAGACGTGCGATTCCTAGACGGAGATAGCTATTATACAATGAAACACCAGAGTAAATTAAAAGTTCGATGTAAATCTGTTTGTTTATAAAAGCAAAAAAAAAAATATTTCAAAGAATTGTTGAAATAAACATTTTGGTGAAACTACCTCTTTTTTGTCTTCTTGTCTGTGTGATTGAATGTCCAAGTGAAAACTATCTTTTCCCAAAACACACAAAAATACACACACACACACACACACACACATATATACATATATATATATAGACACCATGGCCCTCCAACTATATTTCGACAATATGCATCTGTGTCATGCCCCTGTCATAGTCTTACAGAACGTCCACGATGCAGGATATAGTGCTAACCTTGTTGATCTTTTGGATCAGTTTGCTTTTCTGAAAAGAGAGAGAGAGAGAGAGAGAGAGAGAGAGAGAGAGAGAGAGAGAGAGAGAGAGAGAGAGAGAGAGAGAGAGAGAGAGAGAGAGAGAGAGAGAGAGAGAGAGATAGAGAGAGAGAGAGAGAGAGAGTGTGTCAGCATGAGAAAGAGAGAGAGAGAGAGAGAAGAGAGAGACAGAGAGAGAGAGAGAGAGAGAGAGAGAGAGAGAGAGAGAGAGAGAGAGAGAGAGAGAGAGAGAGAAAGAGAGAGAGAGAGAGAGAGAGAGAGAGAGAGAGAGAGAGAGAGAGAGAGAGACAGAGAGAGAGAGAGAGAGAGACAGACAGACAGACAGACAGAGAGAGAGAGAGTGAGAGAGAGACAGAGAGAGAGTGAGAGAGAGAGAGATAGAGAGAGAGGGAGAGATGTTTTTCATCCCGTCCCCTCGCCCCCAAGTTTACACCACGTCTATGCGACCAAGCGAGAGGAGAGGTAGGCAGAGAGACGGTGGAGAACCACAGGACTGAAAGTTCACAGAGACATCTCTATGTACAAGCAGAAAGTTTATGGGCAATATTCAGTAGGAGAAAAGAAACACTTTGATGAATAGATATCCGGAAGCAGCTCTAACAAAGACCTTTACAGAACGTGTAACGAACTATTAAAAAAAGTAATGTCGAGGTATGATCTGTTAACATCCCTCCCAGTGATCTACCAATTGTTCTGAATGAATTTTTCATAAACAGAGTTAGAACATTTAAAGAGAATGTGTAAAATCTATATGCCCACTCCTGCGAAAAGTAACTTGGGTCGAAAAACAAATAACGCAAAGAGAGTGTCTACAGCAAAACGAAAACGGCAAAAATCTATCGGCGATAAATCTAGATCTAAATGTAATGATAATGGCCCAGCCGCACCGCCTCAACCGATACCAGATCAACGATTAACCCTATTCTACAACATCAATTATTTCCAAAATGTAATAAACATAGGACCCCTTGACCAACGATGTGTTCACTGTCAAGCATTAACATTTAAAGGTGAAACAAAAGCGTTTTGTTGCCCCAATAGGGCCACAAAGGTGGATGTTCTCCCTCAGCTCCCCATCGGCATAGTTCTAAAAGCAAACATTTTTTAGAAAATGTAAGACAGTAGAACTGTATTTTCAAATGACGTCCTTTGGATGCGACGAAGTAAGAGCAAGAGGATGGAACCCAAAATTTCGAATCCAAAGACAGGTTTGCCATCTCACTGGCTCTCTTTAACCACAAAACACCACTGACGCAACATTTTTTCAAGCTTAGACATGCGATCAAATCCAAACTGCTCTACCCTAAAATCCCAAATTTTACAGTAAAATTACAAATCGGCCAAACAATTTTAGTGTTATAAAACTAATAACATCAAACGCCTAATCAATTTTTTAAAATAAAAATAAACGAATTAATACAACTAAAAAATGTTTAAAAAAGAAAAACGGACAGACACAACAAAAATAACAACAATACAAACACAATTCCTTGAAAAAAAAAAAAATAAAAAGTGCTATAAATATTGATATAATTATAATTTAATAAAAAAATGCAAAAATTATAATAAACAAAATGAAACGATTTCATAAAAAAATTGAATTAATTAATTAATTCTGATAATAAATTATTGTGCCTACTTTAATTTGATGCAACCTCTTCAAGCAAACATATTAAGTTACTAAATTTGTAGATCCTGAAGATACACAATTTCGAGTTCAGCACAGTTTAAATTTAGCTTCAATAATGTAGTTTTGTCCATCCTACAGTCCCCAAGAATTTCGTGGGTGACCAGCTAGTAGTTTAATAAATCAACACTATACGCAAATTGCAGTTCACTTTGTGCAGATTAAATGAGCAGAAAAAAATAGAGGGAGAGAGAGAGAGACAGAGAGAGAGAGAGAGAGACAGAGAGAGAGAGAGAGAGAGAGAGAGAGAGAGAAAGAGAGAAAGTAGAGAGAGAGAGACAGAGAGACAGAGAGAGAGAGACAGAGTGACCGAGAGACATGAAAAATGCGTTCGACTTGGTCGCTTAGCACCCAACGTCAGCAATAATATATGTTCTAAATTGTGGGCGTGCCCCAAGACTAACATCTTACGGCTTTACGTGCTGTCCCATAAAGACAGTGTGAGGATACCAAGACACCTGTCTTAGCCGGTTACATTATACTCAGAGCCACCAAAACAGTAAGGGATGAAATTGGAGAAATAAATTATTGATTGATAATGGGTTTCGAATCGGGGACCTTCCATTTGAGAGACCAACCCTTTAATAATTGAGTCAGTTTGCACCCCCCCCCCCACACTTCTTTTAATTAAGAGGTAACTTCTGTTTTGTCAAAGACACACTTATAATTATATTATAACTTTATATTGGCTTTGAAAAAATGCCTTTGACCTTTGGGATTATTGCAACGTTGGGTTTTCAAAATCTAAATCAAAAGATTTGAAATTCGAAGGTGTACTTTCATAAACTAGAGATGTTGTTGTTAAGTTGGTTTAACGTCCAACATCAGCACAATGCTATATTGTGGACGGACCCGAAGACTGACGTCTGACAATTTTATGTGCTGCCACACACCAGACAAGGCGGAGATACCATGACTCCTGTCTCAGCCGGTCACATTAAACTGACACGGACCCCACCAGTAGGGATCGCAAAAGTGAGGGCACGAACCCGGATCTTTTGCGTCGGAAGCCGATGTTGTACCCCAGGACCACCGCGCCCCCATACAGAAGAGGAAAAGAAGAATTCAAAAACATTGAAAGAGAAACTTGAATACATAAATAAAACCAGCTTGATAAAAAATCCAATTAAGCACACAGCCAAAAAAAATTGAATATAAATATGTCTTTCTTGCATACGAAAGAAAAGGATCAAATTACTTACTATGAATTAGAATAATCAAATATTTATGATTTTTAATCGTTATATGCCATCGGCTACCTTTGACAAAACACTTTACACGAACACAGAATAAAAAATTATTAATCTTAACTCAACCGGCCCACTTTCCCGCGACTCTGATAATGTGATGAATTTAATGAACAGCAAAATTTGCATACGGATTTGGGTATAAAGAGGGGCAGCATTCGGCAGAGATTGCACACTAACTGGACCAGCGGTTACTTGCAGCGTGAAAGGTTAGGGTCTAACAATGCTACTTATTTTTAAACTCTTTCCTTGTTCCACTGTTTCTTTCCTTTCCTTTCTGTCCCTTGTTATGTTTCTGTCTTACTCTATCTCTCTCTCTCTCTCTCTCTCTCTCTCTGTCTGTCTCTCTGTCTCTCTGTCTCTGTCTCTGTCTCTCTCTCTCTCCCTCTCTCTCTCTCTCTCTGTCTCTCTCTCTCTCTCTCTCTCTCTCGCACTTCTTTTCTTCTTTCTCCTTTTTTGATCGTTTTGTCTTCCCTTTTTTTCTTCTCTTTTTGACAACCACTTTCTATCGCATCTCCACCATTGTTTCTATGAGACGCTCTCTGCCTCGTCTATTCTATCATCCCTATCTCTCTTGTCTTTAGTTTGTGTGTCTCATGTTTTTTTTTTATCCATAGAGCGTTGATCTCTCTATTGAGTCATGTTATCCCTGCACAGTCTCTGAAAGCTTGTAGAAATACCAAACTTCAGTACTGGGACCCACTTTATATATTATTATAAAACAATTATTTGCTTTTAGGTTGTTGATTTTATAACAACACAAAGTTCCTTTCTTTGTTTTGAAGCGTAGCATGAAATTTGAAAAAGATACTGTATACAGTTAGTTTAGATTGGGTGTTGATATACAAACGTGAAATTGAAACTCAAAATTCTAGCTTAGTCGATTTCAAAATTTAACTGGGTTGATAACAAGTAAGGGTTTCATTCATGTGTACAAAAATATTAATAAAATTAAAAAAAAAATTAAATTCTACTCTCTTGATTGTACCGGTACAGCTCCAATCAGAAGAATCATCATGAAGGGACTTTTTATCATGGTACTTGCCTTGACGCTCTTTGCCATGGCCTACGCTGGTATGTACAAAATGTATAATCCCTATGACGGACTATATGCATTATTAAAACAATATTTTTCGAAAATGCTATGGTTGCGGATTCATATTTTTCGAAAATGTTATGGTTGCGGATTTATTGTAATGCATCTGTTATTAATTGTATTGTGCTATCTAATTAAACAAACATTTTTTTATTGCTTGTACATTGCAACATGGACAAATCTCAACAGCCTTTTTCTCCTACTTTTGCAAGTTTTTATATACATCTAAAAGAAAAAGTGGAACCCGTCTACAAACTGTGTTTGTGTTTCGACTTGAAACCACTGCATTGAATCCTTTACTTTCGAGTAACACTGCTTGTCAGAGGAGAATGAGATGGTGTTAAATCCAGTGTTGACCTTAACGGGCTAAGAAAACATTTTAAAATTTCAGTTGGACATTCTCATTATTGTAGAAGATTCTCTCTCTCTCTCTCTCTCTCTCTTCTCTCTTATCATCATCCGCAGATCGTAAAATAATTCAATGCAGTGACGCCGATATATTGCACGCTGCTAGCAATTAAGTTTAACTCTAATCACATGAAGTTTTGTAAAAGCGTATGTAATAATTTTTGCACAGTCACGAAAATATCAAGATCTATCGAGTTGGTTTAAAAAAAATACGCGCGGGCACCACCACGAGGAATTCTCTCTTAGTTTTGGGTGTCATATAGGTTCCCAAAAAAGATCCTTTATGCCGACGGATTCCAAGACCAACGTCTGACAGTTTTACATGCCACCACACAGAGACAGTGCGGGGATACCAGAACTTCTATCTAAGCCCATCACCTTACACTGACGCCAACCCAAGGTGCAGGTAACGAAATCCGAGAAATACATTTTCTCGACCGCGAGTCGAACGGGATATCTCTTTTAGCAGTCCAAACACACTACCCCTTACGCTGGTTCACTCTCAAAGCGTAGCATGAAATTTGAAAAAGATTCTGTATACAGTTAGTTTAGATTGGGTGTTGATATACAAACGTGAAATTGAAACTCAAAATTCTAGCTTAGTCGATTTCAAAATTTAACTGGGTTGATAACTAGTAAGGGTATTCATTTATGTGTACATATATATTTATTAAATTTAAATAAAAATTAATTTCTACTTTCTTGATTGTACCTTTACAGCTCCAATCAGAAAAATCATCATGAAGGGACTTTTTATCATGGTACTTGCCTTGACGCTCTTTGCCATTGCCTACGCTGGTATGTACAAAATGTATAATCCTTATGACTGACTATATGCATTATTAAAAACAATATTTTTCTTAAATGCTATGTTTGATGATTTATATTTTTCGAAAATGTTATGGTTGCGGATTTATTGTAATGCATCTGTTATTAATTATATTGTGCTATCTAATTAAACAAACATTGTTTATTGCTTGTACACTGCAACATGGACAACTCTCAACAGCCTTTTCTCCTACTTTTGCAAGTTTTTATATACATCTAAAAGAAAAAGTGGAACCCGTCTACAAACTGTGTTTGTGTTTCGACTTGAAACCACTGCATTGAATCCTTTACTTTCGAGTAACACTGCTTGTCAGAGGAGAATGAGATGGTGTTAAATCCAGTGTTGACCTTAACGGGCTAAGAAAACATTTTAAAATTTCAGTTGGACATTCTCATTATTGTAGAAGATGACCTGTAAAGCAAATATATTTATATATTTTTAATGGATTGTGGTTTTCGACCACCGCTTTACTACTTGCGATAATTCCCCCGTCCCTGCTCTTTTTCAATGTAACAGTTTGTAACTTTTAACCTGCACGTTGTAATATTAATCTTGTTTCTTTGAGATATTGGTTATGGGCTGCGGTAGACCTGGGATAGAACATGGGCTTCTGACGCAAGAGGTCCATGGTTCGAGCCCTGGCGACTTCGCCCCCTACTGATTAAGTCGGTGTCAGTTAAATATGATCGGCTGAGACAGAAGTCATAGTATTCCGCATTGTCTCATGTGTGGCAGCACATAAATTTGTCAGACGTCAGTCTTGGGGCCCGTCCACAATATAGCTTATAATAGTGCTGATGTTGGACGTTAAGCCAACTTAACTCAAATCTTAAGATATTGGTGTATTGTACAGGAAACGCCACTGAGTGCTGCATACTGTGTTTTTTTTAAATATTTGACTGCAGGGTTTACAGAATAATGATTTCATATTAGGTCACACACGTAATTTAATATGAGTCATAAAAGAATACCGTGCCGACCGATGTTCTCTGAAATCAAAGTTATCTCACTAATATTCTTAACCATTTTTCAAATCAAGCAGACAAAATTGGATGTAAAGGTGTGGTGATATAAAGTTAAAAGTTTATAATTTATTCTTGGCTTGATTTCTCCAGGTGGTGCATGTCTTACTAATGGCGATTGCGCTGGGTTACCGACCTTTAAGCACGCGTGTATCACGTCCTGTTGCCCTGGCGAAGGCTTTTACATGATTAAAGATGGAAACTGCATTTGTTTGTAAAGCTATCAGGTACATTTAAATTTAAATTATATTCATTCTTTTTAAATAATAATACCTTGTTGTACAGGAGTCTTAATAACATTATTAAAAACACTGCTAGTTATATTAGCTGCTCATCAGATTTATTGGTAGTAATAGTGGTAGTAGTAGCTGTAGTAGAAGTAGTAGTAGTAGTAGTAGTAGTAGTAGTAGTAGTAGTAGTAGTAGTAGTAGTAGTAGTAGTAGTAGTAGTAGTTAAAGTAGCAGCAGCAGGAGGAGGTGGAGGAGTACGAGGAGAATAGTAGTAATAGTAATAAACGTTTATATCTTTTATTTCAATATTGTTCTTTCATTCTTATTCTATTTCAGACGTGTGATTCCTAGACGGAGATAGCTATTATACAATGAAACACCAGAGTAAATTAAAAGTTCGATGTAAATCTGTTTGTTTATAAAAGCAAAAAAAAAATATTTCAAAGAATTGTTGAAATAAACATTTTGGTGAACGTACCTCTTTTTTGTCTTCTTCTATGTGTGATTGAATGTCCAAGTGTAAACTATCTTTTTCTGAAACACACAAACACACACATATATATATAATTATATATATATGGACACCTTGGCCCTCCAATTATATTTCGACAATATGCATCTGTGTCATGCCCCTGTGATAGTCTTACAGAACATCCACGATGCAGGATATAGAGCTAACGTTGTTGATCTTTTGGATCAGTTTTCTTTTCTGTAAAGAGAGAGAGAGAGAGAGAGAGAGAGAGAGAGAGAGAGAGAGAGAGAGAGAGAGAGAGAGAGAGAGAGAGAGAGAGAGAGAGAGAGATGTTTTTCATCCCGCCCCCTCGCCCCCAAGTTTACACCACGTCTATGCGACCAAGCGAGAGGAGAGGTAGGCAGAGAGACGGTGGAGAACCACTGGACTGAAAGTTCACAGAGACATATATATGTACAAGCAGAAAGTTTATTGGCAAACTATTCAGTAGGAAAAAAACACTTTGATCAATAGATATCTGGAAGCAGCTCTAACAAAGACCTTTACAGAACGTGTAACGAACTATTAGAAAAAAAGTAATGTCGATGTATGATCTGTTAATAATCCCTCCCAGTGATCTACCAATTGTTCTGAATGAATTTTTCATAAACAGAGTTGAGTCTAAAACAAACAATGCAAAAAGAGTGTCTAGAGTAAAACGAAAACGGCAAAAATCTATCGGCGATAAATCTAGATCTAAATCTAATGATAATGGTCCAGCCGCACCGCCTCAACCGATACCAGATCAACGATTAACCCTATTCTACAACATTCATTTATTTCCAAAATGTAATAAACATATAACCCCTTGACCAACGATGTGTTCACTGTCAAGCATTAACATTTAAAGGTGAAACAAAAGCGTTTTGTTGTCCAATGGGACCACAAAGTTGGATGTTTTCCCTCAGCTCCCCATCGGCATAGTTCTAAAAGCAAACTTTTTTTTAGAAAATGTAAGACAGTACAACTTTTTTCAAATGACGTCCTTTTGATGCGACGAAGTAAGAGCAAGACGATGGAACCCGGACTTTCGAGACATTTAATCAGTGACATTCGTGATTGTTTGCATGAGCATAAAAGTTATGTGAAAGATTTTAAAACAGCTTTGACTTTGTGACAAAACACGAAAAAGATCTTATGGTTTGCAATTTGTATTGGCACCGCCATTAGAGAACTCTATGGCTATGACAAGCTACACCAATAATGTTGTCTTTAAATCAGCATTAATGTTATAATGGGTTCAATATTTTCTGTTAACATAACATTAATGCTAAATTGGCTATTGATTTAAACTTTTAATACCGCAATATTTTCTCTTAAAATACCATTAATGCCAAATTGGGTATTGATTTAAACTTTTAATACCGCGAACTCGCGGGCCTAAGAAGTAAACTATTTTTTTCATCTGACAACGTATATCGGGCTTCTATAAATTTGTCAACGTGTCAAATCTTTTTCTATTAGGTTATAAAATGAAAGAATACAGAGTTCATACAGATCCGTTAACTTATTATGTTCTGTGATCGATTGTCAATTTTGAAAATACTGAATATCATACCGCCAATCGTGCTTCAGTAAATGACCATAAACTCATTTCCTCGTCTAGAGAACGGATACCAATGAAATGACAAAAATATCACCATCGAAGGTGTTATATTGTAGTTTTATTAAAGACTCCCCCGCCCAAACTTTACAGTCAAAGAGATATGCTACGAAAAAAAGCCACTGTGGCGCAATTCTATCTCACGGAGATTGTATAGAGTGAACTGCCACAGAAAAGCATTTCGAATCAAAGATAAGGAGTATAGACAGAAGGTATATGAAGGATATTAAAGTCAGCCTCTGATTTAGTGTACACCTAAGAAATACACTGTTCTCCAATTTTATCGTAACAGTTTTAAATCAACACTAGACGCAATTGGAGGACACTTTCCTCAGAGCGAATGAGCAGATGAAAAAAAAAAGGGAGAGAGAGAGAGAGAGAGAGAGAGAGAGAGAGAGAGAGAGGGTGAGAGAGAGATAGAAGGTGACAGAGAGACATGGAAAACGCGTTCCTTTAGCGCGCTCAATGTCAGCAATATATGGTCTAAATTGTGGAGGTGCCCCGAGACTAACATCTTACAGCTTTACGTGCTGTCTCATAGAGACAATGTGAGGATAACAAGACTTATTCTCAAATGGTCACATTATACTGATAGCGACCCAATTAGTGTGTGTGTGTGTGGGGGGGTGAAATTAGAGAAATAAATTATTGACTGATCATGGGTTTCGAACCGAGGACCTCCCAATTGAGAGACCAACCCTTTAAAATTGCTTCTTTTGCGTCAGTTGCCCCCCCCCCCTCTTTTTTAATTGAGATGGTTATTTCGGTTTAGTCAACGATATACTCATAATATTATTATAACTTCATATTGATAATGAAAAACAAAGTCTTTGACCTTTGGAATAACTGGAATGTTGGTTTTCAAAACTCGAAAACAAAAGTTTTCAAAGTTGAAGTTGTACTTTTATACAATAGAGTTCTTGTTGAGTTCATTTAACGTCCAACAACAGCACTATATAGGCTATATTGTGGACGGACCCCATGACAAACATCTGTCAATTATGTGTGCTGCACACAGGAGACAAGGCGGGGATATCATAACTCCTGTCACAGTTGGTCTAATTAAAGTGACACGGACCCAACAAGTAGGAAACGCAATCGCTAGGGCTCGAACCCGGATCTTTTGCGTCGGAAGCCGATGTTCTACCCCAGGACCACCGCGCCCCCATACAATAGAGGGAAAAGAATAATTCAAAGAGCATGAAAGAAAAAATTGAATACAGAAATGAAACCAGCTTGATAAAAAATCCAATTAAGCACACAGCAACAAAAATTTGAAAATAAATAATTAAAATATGTATTTCCTGCATACGAAAGAATATCATACTTATTATGAATTAAAATATTCAAATCGACTACCTTTGACAGAACACTTTACACAAACAGAGAATAAAAAATTAATTTCAACTCAAGTGGCCCACTTTCCGGCTACTCTGATAATGTGATGAATTTAATGAACAGCAGGGTGCTCACCGTCGCAAAATTTGCATACGGATTTGGGTATAAAGAGGGGCAGCATTCGACAGAGATTGCACACTAACTGGACCAGCGATTACTTGAAGCGTGAAAGGTAAGGGTCTAACAATGCTATTTATTTTTAAACTCTTTCCTTGTTCCTCTGTTAATTTCCTTACCTTTCTGTGCCTTGTTATGATTCTGTCTTACTCTCATACTCTCGCTCTCTCTCTCTCTCTCTCTCTCTCTCTCTCTATCTCTCTCTCTCTCTCTCACTTCTTGTCTTCTTTATCTATAAATTTGTCCATCATTCAGCCCACACGAATTTCGTGGGTGACCAGCTAGTAGTTTAATAAATCAACACTATACGCAAATTGGAGGACACTTTGCTCACAGTAAATGAGCAGAAAAAAAAAAAAAGAGAGAGAGAGAGAGAGAGAGAGAGAGAGAGAGAGAGAGAGAGAGAGAGAGAGAGAGAGAGAGAGAGATAGAGAAAGAGAGAGACAGAGTGACAGAGAGACATGAAAAATGCGTTCGACTTGGTCGCTTAGCGCTCAACGTCAGCAATATATTGTCTAAATTGTGGGCGTGCCCCAAGGCTAACATCTTACAGTCTTACGTGCTGTCTCATAAAGACAGTCTGAGGATACCAAGACACCTGTCTTAGTCGGTTACATTATACTCAGAGCCACCAAAACAGTAAGGGATGAAATTGGAGAAATAAATTATTGACTGATAATGGGTTTCGAATCGGGGACCTTCCATTTGAGAGACCAACCCTTTAATAATTGCGTCAGTTTGCACCCCCACTTTTTTAAATTAAGAGATAACTTCTGTTTTCTCAAAGACACACGTACAATTATCATATAACTTTATTATATTGGCTTTGAAAAAAGTCTTTGACGTTTGGGATTATTGCAACGTTGGGTTTTCAAAATCTAAATCAAAAGATTTCAAATTTGAAGGTGTACTTTTATACTATAGAGTTGTTGTTGTTAAGTTAGTTTAACGTCCAACATCAGCACAATATATGCTATAATGTGCTATATTGTAGACGGACCCCAAGACTGACGTCTGAAAAATTTATGTGCTGCCACACACGAGACAAGGCGGAGATACCATGACTCCTGTCTCAGCCGGTCACATTATACTGGCACGGACCCCACCAGTAGGGAGCGCGAAAGTGAGGGCACGAACCCGGATCTTTTGCGTCGGAAGCCGATGTTGTACCTTAGGACCACCACGCCCCCCCACACAGAAGAGGGAAAAGAAGAATTCAAAACGATTGAAAGAAAAACTTGAATACATAAATAAAACCAGCTTGATAAAAAATCCAATGAGGCACACAGCAACAAAAATTTGAATATAAATATGTCTTTCCTGCATACGAAAGAAAAACATCAAATTACTTATTATGAATTAAAATAATCAAATATTAATGATTTTTTATCGTAATATTCCATCGACTACCTTTGACAGTACACTGTACACGAACACAGAATAAAAAATTAATTTCAACTCAACCGGCCCACTTTCCCGCTACTCTGATAATGTGATGAATTTAATGAACAGCAGGGTGCTCACCGTCGCAAAATTTGCATACGGATTTAGGTATAAAGAGGGGCAGCATTCGACAGAGATTGCACACTAACTGGACCAGCGGTTACTTCAGCGTGATAGGTGAGGGTCTAACAATGCTACTTTTTTTTAAACTCTTTCCTTGTTCCTCTGTTTCTTTCCTTGCCTTTCTGTCCCTTGTTATGTTTCTGTCTTACTCTCATACTCTCTCTCTCTCTCTCTCTCTCTCTCTCTCTCTCTCTCTCTCTCTTCGCACTTCTTGTCTTCTTTCTCCTTTTTTGATCGTTTTCTCTTCACTTTTGTTTTTTTCCCTCTTTCTGTCAACCCCTTTCTATCGCATCTCCATCATTCTTTCTATGAGACGCTCTCTGCCTCGTTATTATATCATCCTATCTCTCTTGTCTTTAGTTTGTCTGTCTCATGTTTTTTTTATCCATAGAGCGTTGATCTCTCTATTGAGTCATGTTATCCCTACAGAGTTTCTGGCAGCACGTAGAAATATCAAACTTCAGTATTGGGACCCACTTTATATATTATTATAAAACAATTATTTGCTTTTAGGTTGTTGATTTTATAACAACACAAAGTTGCGGTTTCTGTCCTTTTTTCCGTTCTTTTTTGTTTTGAAGCGTAGCATGAAATTTGAAAAAGATACTGTATACAGTTAGTTTAGATTGGGTGTTGATATACAAACGTGAAATTGAAACTCAAAATTCTAGCTTAGTCGATTTCAAAATTTAACTGGGTTGATAACTAGTAAGGGTATTCATTCATGTGGACACAAATATTAATAAAATTAAAAAAAAAATTAAATTCTACTCTCTTGATTGTACCGTTACAGCTCCAATCAGAAGAATCATCATGAAGGGACTTTTTATCATGGTACTTGCCTTGACGCTCTTTGCCATTGCTTACGCTGGTATGTACAAAATGTATAATCCCTATGACGGCCTATATGCATTATTAAAACAATATTTTTCGAAAATGTTATAGTTGCGGATTTATTGTAATGCATCTGTTATTAATTGTATTGTGCTTTCAAATTGAACAAACATTTTTTATTGCTTGTACACTGCAACATGGACAACTCTCAACAGCCCTTTTCTCCTACTTTTGCAAGTTTTTATATCCTGCACGTTGTGATATTAATCTTGTTTCTTTGAGATACTGGTTATGGACCGGGAGGTTGCGGTAGACCTGTGGGATAGAACAGGGGCTTCTGACGCGAAGGTCCATGATTCGAGCCGTGGCGACTTCGCCCCCTACTGATTGAGTCGTTGTCAGTTAAATGTGACCGGCTGAGACAGGAGTCATGGTATTCTTGTCTCGTGGCAGCACATAAATTTGTCAGACGTCAGTCTTGGGGCCCGTCCGCAATATAGCTTATTTAAGTGCTTATGTTGGACGTTAAACCAATTTACCTCAAATCTTAAGATATTGGTGTATTGTACGGGAAACGCCAGTGAGTGCTGCATACTGTGTATTTTTTTAAATATTTGACTGCAGGGTTTACGGAATAATGATTTCATATTATTGTCACACACGTAATTTAATATGAGTCATAAAAAATACCGTCACGACCGATGTTCTCTTAAATCAAAATTATATCACTAATATCCTTAATTATTTTGCAAACAATCTGATTAAATTGGATGTAAAGGTGTGGTGTTATAAAGTTAAAAGTTTATAATTTATTCTTGACTTTATTTCCAGGTCCTGTTGCCCTGGCGAAGGCTTTTACATGATTAAAGATGGAAACTGCATTTGTTTGTAAAGCTATCAGGTACATCTAAATTATATTTATTCTTTTGAAATAACAATACCTTGTTGTACAGGTATCTTAATAACATTATTAGAAACACTGCTAGTTGTATTAGCTGCTTATCAGATTTATTAGGTAGTAATAGTAAGTAGTAGTAGTAGTAGTAGTAGTAGTAGTAGTAGTAGTAGTAGTAGTAGTAGTAGTAGTAGTAGTAGTAGTAGTAGTAGTAGTAGTAGTAGTAGTAGTAGTAGTAGTAGTAGTAGTAGTAGTAGTGGTGGTGGTGGTGGTGCTAGTAGCAGTAGTAGTAGCAGTAGTAGTAGTAGTAGTAGTACAGGTATCTTAATAACATTATTAGAAACACTGCTAGTTGTATTAGCTGCTCATCAGATTTATTGGTAGTAATAGTGGTAGTAGTAGCTTTAGTAGTAGTAGTAGTAGTAGTAGTAGTAGTAGTAGTAGTAGTAGTAGTAGTAGTAGTAGTAGTAGTAGTAGTAGTAACAGCAGCAGCAGCAGCAACAGGAGTAAGAGGATGTGAAAAGTAGTAGTAATAGTCTAATTATGTTTTCAATTATGTTCTTGCTTATTTATTCTATTTCAGGCGTGTGATTCCCCGACGGAGAGAGCTATTATACAATGACACACTAGAGTAAATTACAAATCGATGTAAATCTGTATGATTACAGAAGCTAAAAAAATATTCCAAAGAATTGTTGAAATAAACATTTTTGTGAACGTACGTCTTATTTTATATTTTATTCCTCTCGATTGATTGTCCTAGCGTCAACACACGCGCACACACACACACACACACACGCATACACATATCTATTCATTAGACCTTTGACATTTTATATAAAAATTCAAGGTACATCCCCCGCCCCCACCCCACAAGGTCAATCTGTATCTTTATATTCATCTCTTTGCTCTTGCTTTGTGTAAAAGTAGGAAAAAACAAACGGTGTGCTCTTTGGCACTTTAGGTAATTCTAAAAATGTTATCACCACAGACATACCCAGTCACTTTAAAACAATTAGAATCTAGAATCTAGTTCTGAATTATTTCACCAAAATGCATGACTCAACTGTATCATGAGTGAAATTTAATTGTGGAAGATCTGGATCTAGATTAGATCTTTTACGATGGCAGGTGAGAAAAAGAGACGTCGTTTAAGACGATCCAAATATTGAGCAACTACACTCAATTCAAATCAAAACCCCTCAACCAATCACAAACATCACTTGATCAACCATCCATATCTAGCTCTATGGATACTTGTCGAAATCTAGATCTAGATCTAAGACAAAGTGAAACAGGCGTAGATCCAGATCTCCACTACGTAGACCCAGCTTCAGATCTGCTACACCACCACAAAAAGAAGATAGACCCACACAGAATATATCTAGATCTACATAACTATTAACACCTCCACCTGATATCAGTCAGGCAGCTTCTACAGTAACACTGCAAACTGCCCCAAACAATGACAATACAGCACTTGATAAATTATCCATGTTTAGGCCTACTGATACTAATCGAAATCTAGATCTAGATCTACGACAAAGTGAAAACAGACATTGATCTCGATCTCCTCAGCGTAGACCTAGCTTTAGAGTACAACATTTTCTGTTAACATAACATCATTGCCAACATGGGTCTTAATTTAAACTTTTTATCCCGCGAATTCGCGGGCCTTCAACTAGTTTAGTGCTAAATGGTTTACAGCATTGATACACTTCTATTATAAAATTGTTGGTCGGAACTATTTCCTTTCTACATAAATAATAATTCAGCAGATAAAAAAAATGATTTTTGGACATTTTATATATTTCAATGAACCAATAACTGAAAAAAAAGTTTCATTTAACGAGTATTAATTTTCAAGCTGGTATGATGGTCTTTAAATTATGTTCCTCGGTTGGACAACGTTTGCTTTGTAGTCGATTGTAAAAGGAACATCACAGATCAATCAAAAATACCATAGAGTTCTTTTGTAAAGATTTTTATTCTTCCCTCTTTTCACTTTTTTCCCTCTTTTCTAGACTTTCGCTCCCGTAATTACTACTCACTCCCCTCACTTGACAAACTAACTTGAACTTCCAGCAGATTTCACGTCTTTCAACAACGTGACAGGAACCGGAAATGAAGAAACTAATACCAACAATGCAAAACATAAAAGAAAACAAATCTAAAAAAAAACAGGAAAGATTCAAACCAGGGATCAATTACAATTAGAGAAAAATTAAACAAGGGAGCTCAAGAGGAAAAACTTTTTTCACCCATGTTAAAACTCAGTTATGCCCCTTATATATATTTTTCTGCTTCACTTCATGGCTCATACTTAAAAATGAAGGCAGAAATCTGTTGAAGGGTACACTTTTAAACCCTCTATCTATCTATCGCTGTGCCGTCCCGTCTCCGAGGTGGGCTGTCATTCGGCGCCATCTTTCACGGTCCAAGGCTGCTTCACAGGCTACACTCAGTCGTAACTGGGATGTCTCCTGTATGTTGGCAAGCCACGACTGCCTCCTCCTTCCTCTACCACGCTTCCCTTCAACCTTGCCTTCCACAACTCTTTTCTGGATGCTGCAGTGTCTACTTATATGGCCATAGTATGCCAGTTTTCTTCTTTGGATTAGTTGCAGCAGTTCTAGTTTCTGCATGCCAACTTTATCCAAGACCTCCTTATTTGTCACCTTATCTTTCCAAGAAATTCTGTTCATTCTCCTATACATCCACATTTCCAAGGCATCTATTCTCTTCTCTATAGACTTATTTAATGTCCATGTTTCACTTGCATATAAGAACGGTGACCACACAAAACATTTCATTGTTCTCAGTCTGGTTGGCAAACTCACTCTTTTGTTGGTCAGTATTTGTGAGTATTTTGAGAAGGCATTTTTGGCGATGGTGATGCGTCTCTTTATTTCTGAATCAGACCTACCATCTGTTGTTATTAACTGGCCCAAATAAACAAACTGGTCAATCTGCTCAATGGACTTGCCTTTAACCTTTATTTCTGCTTTAGGTGGCTCTTTCTTGGATATAACCATAACCTTGGTCTTCTTCACATTCATAAGTAGCCCATACTTTCCACTGTGCTCTTCTATGATGGTGACTAGGTTTTGTAAGTCATTTTGAGATTCTGCTAAGAGTACTGTGTCATCTGCATACCTAAGGTTATTTATATTTTCACCATTTATTTTCAGACCTGGTACTGTATCAATCTCCCGGAATATGTATTCTGTGTATAGATTAAAAAGCGATGGAGATAACACACAGCCTTGTCTAACACCTTTCTTTATATCAACATCATCAGACAGTTCATTTCCAATTCTGATCTTGGTCTTCTGCGTCCAGTATAAATGCGATATCAGTGCTATATCATTAGAGTCAATGTCTGTTTTTTGCATAGCTTGAATGAGTTCATTATGCTTTACACTATCAAAAGCTTTACTATAATCTATAAAACAGGCATATATATCTTTTTGCATCTCAATATGTTTTTCCGCCAGTATTTTCAGGTTGAAGATTGCCTCTCTTGTGCCTCAAGTATGGCTAAATGACGCTTTAAGGCTCTGATACTAAAGTATATTGAGGAATATAATCTAAATACTGAATCAAGTTTCTCTAAAAAAAATACTCTGCAATGTCAATTGTAGAGATACATTACTCAATAAGAACTAATTTCAAAGCCCCCTATCTTGGCTAAATTTTACCTTACAGCGTAGACGTACGAAGTGGAATTCCAAACTAATTGTATGATAAACACACGGCAATGCATTTCCCATTAGAATTTGTCCTTCAAGTAATGAATGCCATATGGCAATGCATTACCATTAGAGAATTGTCCTTCAAGCAGGGTATGCCACAATACAACTTCGGGGGACAGTGGGAGACTATACAAAATCATAAAAAAACACAGCTATAGATGGATGAAATAAACAAAAAACGTGTTAAAATATCAAGAAAGGAAATCTTTTTTTTTTAAAGAGACTATGTTAGTCACCAATAAATAAAAAAGAGATAACTCCACCCTTCTGTTTGGCAATTCATTTATGATCTCTCTGTGCTTTTAAAACAATATTATCATAATTATTATTGTAGCGCATAAGCTCTGGTCCAGCGTTTCTTGAACTCGTGTGCGACGAACGCTGGTATTTTGATTAAAAAGATGAGAGGACTGATACGATGATAACGCTCAAACCACACTATGTATCTTTAATTTTTTTTAAAAACCTAGTCGATTTGTGAATGGTCTAAGTATATTTAGTGGCCAATACCGCCATTTACTGACTAGGATGCTTTGAGGAGTACATGTATCAAGATCGTTACAGAATTTGATAGTACGTTTGGAAAGATGAAAATATCAGATTAGCCACGGGGAGATGGGACGAGAGCATGGGTTGTTCAGATTGACAAAGGGGAGATGGGACGAGAACATGGGTTGTTCAGATTGACAAAGGGGAGGTGGGTTGAGAGCATGGGTTGTTCAGATTGACAAAGGGGAGATGGGTTGAGAGCATGGGTTGTTAAAATTGACAAAGGGGAGATGGGTTGAGAGCATGGGTTGTTAAAATTGAAAACAGGGGGAGATGGGACGAGGGCATGGATTGTTCGGATTGAAGAAAGGGGAGATGGGTTGAGAGATGCATTAGGAATTATAAACTACATGGAAGGACTATGCATGAAACAAATTTCCTCAGACCCGACTTGTATGTTAAAATATTCTTGTTGATTCTTTTAGCCCTTTAAGGTTGATGACTGATTCATCTATATCTATACTATATATAAGTGTTGACTTTCAAAATTCTGAGGCAAAAGGCTTCTGAACCCCTGAAACAAATAACTTCAAATTTTGTGGGATATCTAATTTATAGTGGTAAGATGCACATCTATTAAAGGAAGTGTGAGATCTCTGTGGTTTGTGTGTTTAAAATTGTATTGTTTCCTTATTTGAATACACTTTATCGGCCTACAAACGCCATATTCAAACTTTTTAAAGCAAAAGGGAAGTAGACTATGCACGGCATACTGAACGACGATTCACACACTTTTCGATGTCTCAATCCGTAGGATTTGTGGCCAAAACACAACTGATGGACAGACCCTTCCGAACGATTGATGCTGTTCAAAATTAGCAAATAATCTAGATCTAGGTAGATCTAAATCAAGAATGCCACGTAAAAGACAAATGCGTTCTTCAATAGGAAGGTTACCTCCTAGCCAAAAATACAATAGAAAGAGACACAGATTTAGATCTAGATCTAGATCGACAACAAATAATACGGGTTTTGCTCAATGCAGAACTGATGAAAGTATGCAAACGTTTTCAGAAGATCTACTGTGCATTGGAAATTGTCTGCAGCAGATAGAAGCTGCCCCTGAATAGATCTACATATCCACTCATCATTTTGGAAAAAAGTGTGCTGACTTTAAAAACCTTTCTGAGCACATCTACCCAAGTTTAGACACAAACCTTGTTAATAGAGACTGGCTAATGCAGCGTGCAATTTTGACCTTCCACTAAAATTGTGTAGCGACAGTAAATGACATTTTGATGGACATAATTCCTAACTCTGCAGTCACATACATTTCTGTAAATTCAATGGTCGATAAGGAACGATCTGTTAAGTTTCCTTTTGAATTTTTAAACTCCATTGAGGTCTCAGGACTCCAACAACAAATTATGTCATTGGAAGTTGGAATGCCGGTGATGCTGCTTAGATCTATAAAGCCCGCAGAACTGACGAATGGAACAAGATCCATCATTTGTCCTTTGCAACAGAAAGTCAGTAGAATTGGGAATAGTTGTCAGGGCACACAAAGGTGAGATTCAGTTGGTACCTAGGATACCGCTCCAGAAGAAGGCAATTACTTTTTTAGGAAGTGTTTTGCCATGACTATCAATAAGGCACATGGACAAACTTTGAATTCCATCGGACTAGATATATAATAGACAGTCCTCTTCCATGGGATGCTTTATGTTGCGCTGTCCAGAAGCGAAGAGCGAGACAACATTGCTTAACCTTTTCACCGCAATCATCGATAACAAGAAATGTGGACTACAAAGAAGTGTTATAAACGTTAGTGCACATTTTTTCCGTTTGGTGACAACTAATATCATTCTCCACTGGTTATTTATCCTCAGTTGATGACTAAAATCTCTTTCCACAGGTGATAACTATGCATCTCTCTCTCTCCCTCTCTCTCTCTCTCTCTCTCTCTCTCTCTCTCTCTCTCTCTCTCTCTCTCTCTCTCTCTCTCTCTCTCTCTCTCTCTGACACTCCATTCATCGAAGGGTAACCAACTAGTCATCAATAAAATCAGACTTGGACTTCGTGGTAACACGAGAAAAAATCACAAATTAATCTCAAACTCAAGACTGTCAGATTAAACGAAAGGCAAAAGGAAAATAAAACTCCACAAATCTCCTGGGCGGAAACCGAATCTGGGCACTAATTCTATTTGCCATACTTGGGTTATGTAAGCTTCATACTTAGAACATGTCCAGGTCGTCTTTGTGTAAAGCCCCTATATAACCGCATCTTATAGACACATATACAGTCAAACTATGGTTCGTGATAGAAAAAAAGTATGAAAAAACCAACATTCCGGTGGTGATGATTTGTTTGATCTGTGATTTTTAAGTTACGATCGACTACAAAGCAAACGTTGTCCAACCGAGGATCATAATTTAACGACCATTATACCAGCTTGCAAATTAAAAACTCGTTAATTGAAACCTTTTATTAAACTATTCATTCATTGAAATATATAAAATATCCCAAAATCTTTTTTTTTCAATTGCCTAGTAGAAATCATTATTTCTGTACAAGGAAAATAGTAACGACTTAAAATATAATAGAAGTGTATCAAGGCTGCCAACGCCTTGAAGTGTATCAATGCTCTAATCCATTTAGCACTAAATTATTTGATAGGAAATTTCGAAAGACAAATATAGCTTGGATCTATGGACCTTGACGGTGCTATTAATTGGCAAACTTAGAATTGGGAAAAACTGAGGTTTTATTATTTGGTATCACATATTTTATTCACACATACACAGTGCAGTGAGTACAGTATGCATTGTTTTAGTATAATGATTTTATGCTCGTGGTTCAACGGGAGTAAAACTCCGATGGTTGTATTGTATCATATAATATATATATATATATATAATTGCCTAGTAGAAATCATTATTTCTGTACAAGGAAAATAGTAACGACTTAAAATATAATAGAAGTGTATCAAGGCTTGCCAACGCCTTGAAGTGTATCAATGCTCTAATCCATTTAGCACTAAATTATTTGATAGGAAATTTCGAAAGACAAATATAGCTTGGATCTATGGACCTTGACGGTGCCTATTAATTGGCAAACTTAGAATTGGGAAAAACTGAGGTTTTATTATTTGGTATCACATATTTTATTCACACATACACAGTGCAGTGAGTACAGTATGCATTGTTTTAGTATAATGATTTTATGCTCGTGGTTCAACGGGAGTAAAACTCCGATGGTTGTATTGTATCATATAATATATATATATATATACTCATTTTCGTGCGACTCGAACACCGGACTTTTCGATATGTAGACAAACGCTCTAGGACTTGAGCTAGTTCGCCGCCTTTCGGGATTATGGCAATAGCTACCCATTCCTTCGTCTAGTGTGCATGCGCTATTATAAAATACGCGCGGCTGCCGTTTAAATGACTTCAGATGAGTTGTTAATTTCATACTTTGAATCAAAAGTATCATATTGTTCACAATGTGCAGTTGTTAGTGTGGAGATATTTTGATAACCACGTAGTGATAAAGCCCACTTGTTATGCTGCATTATGTTCATACAACACGCAATTTTTTTAATATTACAACTAATCAAACCTGTTATCCCTTGCGATGTTGAAGCTTTGGTTCACTATATATACTTTGTACTTTTGTTAAAACCAAGAGTCTCTTCCCTTTAGATTAAAGTGTCTATAACATTAAATACACAAGCGTTCTCTAATTATGCTTATTGTACGTGCAAACATAAAAAAGCAAAATGAATAAAACCTGATTCTGCGATTTATGCTCTAGACCTCAATGTTTTATCATTCCGTTTATTAATAATGTAGTTCTGTGGGGAGAGGCAGTCTGAGTGCTTGGAATATAAAACAGTCACAGTGTCACAGTTTCACTCTGATGAAATACGAAATTAATCTCATCCATATTGCGCAGAAGACGCATTGTTTCTTCGTGTTTAAAATCATAACACTAAAGTACACAGCATTTCGGTCAACGTTCGAAAAAGATGCGGCACCATTCAACGAAATGTCCTAAGCATGATGTGTGTAAAGTGTGTGGAATCGGAACAATTTAAAACGAAAACGTGTGGGGGTAGAATAAAGTAGAGTAAAATAGAGAAAGTACATTTTGAACAAGGGGAAAAGAGAGGTCAAGGGAGTGGGGGGGGGGGGGGAAAAAAAAGAGGGGAGGGGGGGGGGGGGGGGGTATAAAACAGATGGGAATAAGGGATAGCATAAATGGATGAAAAGAAAAAGAAAATAAAAGTGGAATGAGGAGGAGATATTAAAATTGATAAATAGAAAAAGAGAGACAGAGACGGATAGAGGGAAACAGAGAGGTTATGAAACTTAAACGAACAGATAATTTCACATTTAAATTAAAGTGCAACGCAAGCCGCCATTTGGCAGCCGATTTTGGCATCTATGTTTCATATCTTTTTCACATATTTTAGACATGGTAAGCTTTGTGCCGCTATTCAGATACATGTATTAGTATCAGAGCTTTATATTATTTTATGGATCAGATGATACTCAGTTGCATCAGCAGAAAATAAACTGGCCAAGAACAACTAGACCGTACTGTAGACTGAACATTTTAGCACATTCTATAATGTAAAAGGGTGTAGTGTTGGAGGCATGCCCGTTTGTCACTTTTCCAATTTTCACAGATTGTCGCATTATCGATTCGTCGCAATCCCAGTTTGTCACAGTCCTAAAATCCAGGTGTATCACAGTGTCAGTTTGTCACAGTTTGTCATATTATCTGTTTGTACCAGTTTGTCACAGTCTTAGTTTGACACAATACCAGTTTGTCACAGTCCCAGTTTGTCACAGTCCCAGTTTGTCACAGTCACAGTTTGTTACATGCTCTGTTTTTCTCAGTTTGTCACAGTCCCAGTTTGTAACAGTCCCTTTTTGTCCCAGTTTGCCACATGCCTAGTTTGTCACAGTCTCAGTTTGTCACAGTCTCAGTTTGTCACAGTCCCCAGTTTGTCACAGTCCCAGTTTGTCACAGTCCCAGTTTGTCACAGTCCCAGTTTGTCACATGTCCTGGTTTTCTCAGTTTGTCACAGTCCCAGTTTGTAACAGTCACAGTTTGTTACATGCTCTGTTTTTCTCAGTTTGTCACAGTCCCAGTTTGTAACAGTCCCTTTTTGTCCCAGTTTGCCACATGCCCAGTTTGTCACAATCCCCGTTTGTCACAGTTCCGATTTGTTCTAGTCCCAGCCGATCAGTTTGAAACAGCCCCTATTCGTCTTACTTTGTCATAGTCCCAGCGCTGTCTCAGTTTGTCACAGTCCCGGTTTGTCCCAGTCTGTCACAGTTTGTTCTAGCCCCAGTACGTCAAGGTCTGTTACAGTTTCTCCCAGTGCAGTTTGCCAAAGTATCAGTCTGCCACAGTCCCAGTTTGCCCTAGTCCTGGTTTGTCGCAGTCTTAAGTTTTCGTAATTGCATATAAATAATATCATTATGTAAATATCAGTACATGTATTTATAACAATCAGAGTATTATCATATTATATACATTTCTATGTTATTTATATGTTTTATTATATGTTTTTAATACAATGCAATGATTATTGTCTATCTAACCTATAGAGCCCATGTAACCACGACAAAAATTTTCCTTGGATGGACAATAAAGTATATCTTATCTTATCTTATCTTATCTTATCTTATCTTATGTACAAAGCAGATGGCAAACAGTAAGTTTACAAATTAATTAGCCTTTATCTAATTAAAACTCAAACAAATCTATACAATCTAGGTCTAAGTCAATCATACGTGTTGTTTATTAGTTGTTTTTTTTCTAGGTACCTTTTGGCGTACGTTGACAAAAAAAATGAATTTCATGGATCAGATTGGATGAATTTGATTGATAGAGCATCCCGTGGACCGCATGTTAACTTTATAGGTAAAAGTCCATGCGTATTGCTTATTAGTTGGCATACGTTTCTGACCCAGTTGGGATATACAGGTTAACAGTTTTATTAGTAGTCATTTCCTCGGTACCTTTTGGCGTACGTTGACTAATAAAAATGGATTTCAATGATCAAATTGGGAATAATTTGATTCATAGGGTATACATGTTAACTCTATATTCTGTATCGTGTTCTGTAAGACTATGACAGGGATATGACACAGATGCATATTGTCGAAATACAGTTCGAGAGAGAGAGAGAGAGAGAGAGAGAGAGAGAGAGAGAGAGAGAGAGAGAGAGAGAGAGAGAGAGAGAGAGAGAGAGAGAGAAGCCACCATCGCCCTCGAACTGTATTTCGACATTATGCATCTGTGTCGTCATATCCCTGTCATAGTCTTACATATATATATATATATGTGTGTGTTTGGGTAAAAGATAGTTTACATTGGGACAATCAAACGCACATTTTACGCTACTGAGAAAAATAAAAAATAAAAAAGAGGGACGTTCACGAAAAGGTTTATTTCAACAATTCTTTGATTTTGAAATGTTTTATTGCTTTTTTAAAGATGCAGATTTACATTGATTTTTTATGTACTCTAGTGTTTCATTGTATAATAGCATCTCCGTCGGGGAATCACACGTCTGAAATAGAATAAAAATGAAAGAACAATATTAAAATAAAAGATATAAACTTTTATTACACTATTACTATTCTCCTCTACTTCTCTCCTCCTCCTCCTCCTCCTCTAATCACACGTCTGAAATAGAATAAAAATGAAAGAACAATATTAAAATAAAAGATATAAACATAATTAAACTATTACTACTATTTTCCTCCTCCTCCTCCTCCTCCTCTTTCCCCTGCCACTGCTACTACTGCTACTACTGCTGCTACTGCTACTACTACTGCTACTGCTGCTACTGCTGCTGCTACTGCTGCTACTACTACTACTACTACTACTACTACTACTACTACTACTACTACTACTACTACTACTACTACTACTACTACTACTACTACTACTACTACAACTATAGCAACTACTACCACTATTACTACCAATAAATCTGATGTGTAGCGAATATAACTAGCAGTGTATTTAAAATGTTTTAAGACTCCTGTAGAACTAGGTATTGTAATTTAGAGAATTAATATAATTTAGATGTACCTGATAGCTTTAGAAACAAACGCATTTTCCATTATCAATGTAGTAATAGCCTTTGTCAGGGCAACAGTACGTGCTACCCTCGTACTCAAAGGTCGTTAACCCAGCGCAGTCGTCATTAGTAAGACAGTCACTACCTGGAGAAATTAAGTCAAGAATGAATTTTAAACTTTTACCTTTTTATCGCCACCCATTTACATCCAATTTTATCTGCTTGGTTTGCAAAATAATTAAGGATATTAGTGAGATAATTTTGATTTAAGAGAACATCGGTCGGGACGGTATTCTTTTATGACTCATATTAAATTACGTGTGTGACCTTAATATGAAATCATTATTCTGTAAACCTTGCAGTCAACTTAAAAAAAAATACACAGTATGCAGCACTCAGTGGCATTTCCCGTATAATACACCAATATATCAAGAGTTGAGTTAATTTGGTTTAACGTCCAACATCAGCACTTTATAAGCTATATTGTGGACGAGCCCCAAAACTGACGTCTGACAAATTTATGTGCTGCCACACACGAGACAGGGTGGTTATACCGTGACTCCTGTCTCATCCGGTCACAGTAAACTGACACTGACTCAATCAGTAGGGGGCGAAGACGCCAGGGCTCGAACCATGGACCTCCTGCGTCGGAGCCCATGTTCTATCCCAGGTCTACCGCACCATCCAACCCCTAACCAATATCTCAATGAAACAAGATGAATATTACAATGTGCAGGTTAAAAGGTAAAAGCTAAGGAATATATAATGACAAACTGTTACATTGAAAAAAAGCAGGGTTTAAGGGGGGCTGGGGGATGGCGCATGTAGTAAAACGATGTTCGAAACCCACAATCCATTAAAAAAATTATATTTGCTTTACAGGTCACCTTCCACAATAATGAGAATGTCCAACTGAAATTTTAAAATGTTTTCTTAGCCCGCTAAGGGTCAACACTGGATTTAACGTCATCCCATGTCTCATTCTCCTCTGACAAGCAGTGTTACTCGAAAGTAAAGGATTCAATGCAGTGGTTTCAAGCCGAAACACAAACACAGTTTGTAGAGTAGTGCCACATTTTCTATTAAATTTATATAAAAACTTGCAAAAGAAGGAGAAAAGGGCTGTTGAGAAATGTCAATATTTAAAAACAATATAAAAAATAATAAAGTTGTAGTATTGGTTGCAGTGCATAAACATAAAAAAATGTTTGTTTAATTAGATAGCACAATACAATTAATCACGGATGCATCACAATAAAACCGCAACCATCGCATTTTCGAAAAAAATTGTTTCAAGAATGCATAGTTATTGTCAGTCATACGGATTATACGTTTTGTACATACCAGCGTAGGCAACGGCAAAGAGCATCAAGGCAAGTACCATGATAAAAAGTCCCTTCATGATGATTCTTCTGATTGGAGCTGTAAAGGTACAATCAAGACAGTAGAATTTAATTTTTGTTTTAATTTTATAAATATTTTTGTACACATAAATGAATACCATTACTAGTTATCAACACAGTTAAATCTTGAAATCGGTTAAGCTAGAATGTTGAGTTTTAATTTCACGTTTGTATATCAACACCCAATCTAAACTAAATATATACAGTACTATTTTCAAATTTCATGTTACGCTTAAAAACGAAACAAGAAAGAAGAAAAAAACAAACAGAAACAGCAACATTGTGCTGTTATAAAATCAACAACCTAAAAGCAAATAATTGTTTTATGATATAGTCCTCACACACAACTACTATGTCGGTGTCAGTATAATGTGATCGGCTGAGACAGAGGCACTGTCTCTGTGTGGCAGCACTTTACCACGTCATATACTAGTCTTGGGGCCCGTCCACTATAATAGCCTGCATAGAGCGGACGTTGGACGCTAAGCAACAACACAAGTTCCCCGACTCACAAAGAATATTCGAGGCGCTGCTGATTGGAGTGAGCAAGTTTCTGGCTGTCACGGTGTAAGGAGAAGAGCAGGGCTTTATAATAGGGAGTCTCCCACCTGTCACACTGAGCAAACGCGTGTGCCCGTGTGCATGCTCTGTGCAGCTGTGGTGATTAATTTGTTGTTGATTTTTCCCCGTGCAAAACTTACTCCAAATCTTCCTGAATCACCCATTTATGCACCGCGCTTGTGTGCAAACCTGTTTTTAAACCCCACTGTGACTGAATCATTGGCCTGCCCTGATTTTCGTTAATAATGTTCCCGTGATACTGCTCCGTCAGGCTAATCATGCAATACATATTTTCTTACAAAGCCAGTGTTAGATCACCGGGATTCATCCTCCTCATCAAGGCTTGAACTATGAAACAGTGATACGTGTCATTTACACCTGTATAATATTCATTTTATTAGCGTAAATGATATCGACTTTTTGTATTAAACTGAACCATAACAGCCATCAACCTACACATTGCGTCGTCTTTGAAAAAACTACAAAGAGCTATTGTAGTTTTGTAAAATTTTCTGTACGAAAAAGTATTCGATAGTGGTATAAAACGTTCGGCAACTATTGATATTGTTGACTTTCAGGATAAAACTTCCAAAAAACAAAAAACAAAAACAAAAACAATTTAAAACAATATTTATTAAAGGTTACACACGCTATATTCATTAGTAAAATTCAAACTATGGTGCGAATACGTTAAAGAAGGGGATCTAGAAACAGGTTGAGTTTGAGTTTGAGTCTGTTGCCGAGCGCCGCAAGTTTGCACAACCTATACTTTATAAAGTGGGTCCCAAGACTAGCGTCTGACGATTTTACGTGCTGCCAAAGAGATTGTACAAGGCTAACATGAGTCAATAGGAAAATCAACGCTCTATAAATTAAAAAACGAGACAGACAAACGGAAGGCAAAAGAGGTACAGATGATCTAATAGACGAGCCAGAGAGCGTCTCATAAAAAGAATGGTTGACATGGAATTGAGAAGGGTTGATAGAAAGAATGATTGATGTGGGATTGATAGAAAGAGGAAAAAAACAAGAGTGAAGAGAAAACGATCAAAAAGGGGGAATGAAGACCAGAAGAGAAGAAGAGGGGGGGTGGGGGAGAGAAAAAAAAAGAGAGAGAGAGAGAGAGAGAGAGTATGAGAGAGAGAGAGAGAGAGAGAGAGAGAGAGAGAGAGAGAGAGAGAGAGAGAGAGAGTATGAGAGTAAGACAGAAACATAACAAGGGACAGAAAGGCAAGGAAAGAAACAGAGGAACAAGGAAAGAGTTTAAAAATAAGTAGCATTGTTAGACCCTCACCTTTCACGCTGCAAGTAACCGCTGGTCCAGTTAGTGTGCAATCTCTGTCGAATGCTGCCCCTCTTTATACCCAAATCCGTATGCAAATTTTACGACGGTGAGCACCCTGCTTTTCATTAAATTCATCGGATTATCAGAGTAGCGGGAAAGAGAGAGTGCTGCACTGTTCCGTTGATTACAACGAGCTTTAAGCTTCCATAAACTGAGGTTAATCTTTGTCTTTCATTAAAAAAAACACATTAGTTTCTCACGAAATAAAAGAAACAACGCCGGTTGAGTTGAACTAAATTTTTTATTCTCTGTTCGTTTAAAGTGTTCTGTCAAAGGTAGTCGGTGGCATATAACGAAAACGAATTTATTAATATTTAAGTATTTTAATTCATAACAAGTAATTTGATGCTTTTCTTTCGTATGCATGAAAGACATTTTCATATTCAAATTATTGTTGCATGTGTTTTTAATTTATTTTTATCAAGCTGTTTTTTTTTCTGTATTCAAATTTCTCTTTCATGCTTTTTGCATTTTGCTTTTCCCTCTATTGTATAAGTGTACACCTTCATATTCGAAATCTTTTGTTTTCGATTTTTTAAAACCCAACAATGCAATAATCCCAAATATCAAACACTTTCTTTTTCATAGTCAATACAAAGTAATAATAATATTATGAGTATGTCCTTGACTGAACAGAAATAACCTCTTAATTAAAAGAAAAAAAAAGGGGGGGGCTGACTCAAGTATCAGAGGGGAGGTCAACCCACTAACAGTCAATTTATTCTCTCCATTTTCATCCCCCACTGTTTGGGTCGCTGTCAATATAATGTAACCGGCTGAGAAGGGGTCTTGGTATCCCCATACTGTTTCTATGAGACAGCACGTAAAACTGTAAGATGTTAGTCTCGGGTCCCGTCTACAGGGGGGCGCTGAAGCCCTGGGGTAGGACATGGGCTTCCGACGCAAAAGGTTCATGTTCGAACCCTACAGGTTGGGTCGGTGTCAGTTTAATATGACCACCTGATACAGGAGTCATGGTATCCACGCACTTTTTCGTGTGTGGCAGCACATAAAATTGTCAGACGTCAGTCTTGGGGTCCGCCCACAATATAGCCTACATAGTGCTGACGTTGGATATTAAAACCAACTTAACTCAACTCAACGACCCGTCCACAGTTTAGACTATATAGTGCTGACGTTAAGTCCTAAGCGACGAAGTCAAACGCACTCTCCCTCTCTCTCTCTCTCTTCTCTCTCTCTCTCTCTCTCTCTCTCTCTCTCTCTCTCTCTCTCTCTCTCTCTCTCTCTCTCTCTCTCTCTCTCTCTCTCTCTTGGGGGAGGGGGAGTCTTTAATAAAACTTCAATATGAGACAATCGAGGGTGATATGATGATATTTTTGTCATTTAATCCGTTCTCTAGACGAGTAAATTAATTTTTGGGGATTTACTAAAGCACGATTAGCGATATGATATTCAGTATTTTCATCGTTGACAATCGTACAAAGAACATAATAATTTCACGGATCTGTATGAACTCTGTATCCTGCCATTGTGTATCTTAATAGAAATAGATTTAATGACTGTTTTATGCATTGAAAATTTTTAAGAGACCCGATATACGTTGTCAGATTAAAAAAAGAAGTTTACTCCTCCCTTTTATTTAATATGACAATAACAAGATACAAACGGTTGTTATGTGTATATAAAAATGGCAAACTGATCCAAAAGATTAACAAGAAGAAAGTTGCACTTATCTACTGTTTCAGGGCGATCAGCTGCCAGTTTGGAGGCCAAGCAGTCTTTGAACTTATTTTATGTCGATAGATTTCTAATCGCTGATAAGGCGGAACCTATAAATGGAATGTGGTTTCTCGTAATTTAATTTTAATGAAATAATGGAATAGTCAGATATGCCTATATCACACACTTTTAAGCCTGGCAAATGGCTCTTCTCACTTCTGCTGAAAATAAAATCTAAATCATGGAGATGTTTGTGAGTTGGTTGTATTCGGCCGTGCTCTTGGGTTAACGTGTCGAAATTGATAATAATTATGTTGTGGTTTGAGAAAACCAGTCACATGTCGCAAATTTTGGATATAGAGATCTAATGGTTAGATATAAATCTACATCTTGACGAATATTTATCTTCGGACATACATAATGCTATATTGAAAAGTTCTGGATATCTAGAATGCTCAAATGAAAGATGTTTTTGGATTTAGTCTCATAAAAACTAAGTTTTTCCTCACCTAAAGGGGTCTCTGGAGCTTGCTTGGGCGTGAAACTGGGATCCACTCCAATATATATATATATATATAGTGTTTTTTTTCGTTTGGAAAAAATTACCACAACGACAAGAATGTTATGAACCAGTAGAATAGTGAGATGCGCAGTGAATGTAGTGCGGATGTAAACAATTGTATTCATGCGCGCTAGACACTAATAAATAGAAGAGGATATAGAGAACACGATTATATATAGCACAATAGGGTTTATAAATATAGTGCCAGTACTACGCGGTGGCAAAGAGTACATTAAAATTTGGCAAATTTCAACTAAATTCTTGATTTTCGGCGGCGATAGGGTTCACCAAAAATTAAAATTAAATTATTTAGAGCACAAATTTCAACTTGTTCTTTCGTCAGAATGTGTAAAAATGGTTAAACTATATGACAGTGGTGTTAACTCAATTTTGAACTAGGGCCACCCCTCGAACTTTTCGGGCCTGTATCTCGGAACTAGATTTTGCGACAAGCGACTGGTTTTCTCATCATTATTATTGATGATGTTGTTTTATTTTTAGACGTGGTCGTCGTTGTTAATGCTGTCAAGATAGATCGCAGAGGAATGAATGACCTCTGTTATAGACACTGTTCTTGGTAGGCGATGGTCAATAAATACACGAAAACGGAATAGGGTCAACTGGTGAAACAATTGTTAAAAAGTTTGGTAGGGGGTCTTTTTTTTTTTTTTTTTTTTTTTTTTTTTACAGGCGGACAGTTTTATAGGCAGGTTTTGTACACAATGGCGATACCTCCTCTAGAGCGCTCCAACCTGAGACAAGATATTATTGAATAATTTTCTGGAGTTAATTCTTTCATTATTGGTGTGTCTCCCTTTTTAAACCAAGTCTCGTAATGAAAGTAATATCGGCATCATATTCTAGTGCAAAGTCGTGTATGGTTAGAGCTTCGTAGCGACAGAATTGTGCATTAAGAAATCTCTGCAACTTCGTGTGGTGTCGATGTTAGGTTATGACATCCACCCACAGCCGATCACATTGTTTACGGTACTTAGAGAGAGAGAGAGAGAGAGAGAGAGAGAGAGAGAGAGAGAGAGTGAGCCAGCGTAAGGGGTAGAGTGTTTGGACTGCTAATCGAGAGATATCCCGTTCGACTCGCGGTCGAGAAAATGTATTTCTCGGATTTCGTTACCTGCGCCTTGGGTTGGCGTCAGTGTAAGGTGACGGTCTTAGATAGAAGTTCTGGTATCCCCGCACTGTCTCTGTGTGGTAGCATGTAAAACTGTCAGACGTTGGTCTTGGAATCCGTCGGCATAAAGATCTTTCTTGGGAACCTATATGACACCCAAAACTAAGAGAGAATTCCTCCCCTGAAATAAACCATTACGGTACTTACAGATGTATGTTTTGCATGCATAGAGTCACTGTCTATGGAAACTTGCCCTCTGGTCATGCCTAGACTTTCTAGGTGCAACTCCTGTGCATTCTGCGGAACACTTCTCAAGCATGACTCGGTACTCTCAATAATCTGCCGGCCCGTCCTTTGCCGATTTCCATAAAACTCAGACAAAGAAAAAGCCATTAGCACCATTTTGTCGTTGCCAAATTTATAAGTATGTATTATCAAGTGTGGGTTTGTAAGCACGTGTTCACAGAATTGTGAGATACCCATGTGCAGATCTAGTGACTTCATGTGTGTATGTGCAGGTTCGCGAACTGATGATTGTCTGGGTGTGTGTGCAGGTTCAAATATCATTTTTCTATCTCCGTATATAAGTGTGTGTGTGCCTGTCCACAAATTATTGACTTTATCCTTGTGTGTGTATGTAAAAATTGGTGGCTATCTGTGTGTATGTGTGTGTGTACAGCTCCGCAAATTAATCACTCTGTGTGGGTGCAGATCTGCAAATCTTTTATTATCTACGTTTGTGTGTGTGTGTGTGTGCAAGTTCAAAGATTATTGACTATCCCCGTGTGTGAGTGTGTGTGTGTGTGTGTGTGCAGATTCGCAAATTATTGACTATCGTATGTATGTATGTATGTATGTATGTATGTATGTATGTATGTATGTATGTATGTATGTATGTATGTATGTATGTATGTATGTATGTATGTATGTATGTATGTATGTATGTATGTATGTATGTATGTATGTATGTATGTATGTATGTATGTATGTATGTATGTATGTATGTATGTATGTGTGTGTGTGTGTATGTATGTATGTATGTAAGTGTGTGTGTATGTGTGTATGTGTGTATGTGTGTGTGTGTGTGCATGTCCGCGAATGATTGACGATCTCAGTGTATATATTATGTGTGCATGTCTGCAAGCAAGCATCTATCTCAGTCCGTGTGTATGTGTTTAAGGCCCACGAGTGAACGACTACTTATTCTCTGCATGTCTATGTTTATCAGGACCTGGGGCTGTAACAACTCATGTTACATTACTTGCTGGGTCCAGCCTTAGCTCGAGGCGATACGATGAGGCACTTTTGCTTTTACTTTTATAAAATCTTATAAGAAGTTAGCATAAAAAACAGTTAGCGCATTATTTGACCACAGACATTTCTACTATTTTGAACTTGTTTTTTGATCGAATTTTAGGCGAATAAGATTTTCCAGTTTACTGAACCTTTTATAAATTACTGCCTGTACAACGTGTCACTCTTAGTGCAAATTATAGCATTTGAGGACCCGTTGATCAGCTATCATGTAAATATTCATCAATTGCTTATTAATTTGGCTCAGTTCAGATTATCAGAATGATAGCGTTATTGGTTTTTACGCCCTTCGCCGATTTGTTTATCTGCACCCGTTACCCTGAAATATTGTATTCTTTTTTTTGAATTCTGCTTTGTTCTTTGAGAAGTTGAAACAATATAGGGGACTCAAAAATGGTTTGTTCATCTATCATTTTCCATCGGTTTAAGTACCACCCCAAACCTTTACATGTTATTATTCTAATATTTTTTTCGGTTATTACCTGTGAGTTTGGACTATATAAAGCAACTTAATCACTATTCAAAGCACGTAAACATGCTAATACCATCGATTTTATCAGAACATCAAACTTAATCTTGACATTTAAATATTTAAACAGATATAGAGAACTGTGTAAAAGCAAACCAAATTGAAAATTATAAATAACAGATAAGCTGCTTTTGCTAACATTAAACAAGATACTATCAACTTTTGTGTATCAATCTTTTACTTTCATGAAGACAAAAGCAGCCTAGTTTTTTTTTAAAGAAAATGTGATTATCCAACAGGCTAAGCTGAATTGATGGGAGATTTGTCTGAGCTGAAAACAAAAAGAAAATGTACTGCTCAAATGTAAATATATGTAGAATTAATTTATTTATCAGATGGGGAAAAAGAGTGACACCGGTGCAACTTATAGCTTGTTGAAGAGATTAGCATGACAATGCCACTGTCATTCTAAATGCACGAGAGGGGACAGCAGGTTGTTTCTTTCATAACGCCCTTAGGGAAGGGTGTTTTATATTGTTGCTTAGCGCCCATGTCAGCACTTTATAGTCTATACTGTGGACGGATTCCAAGTAAAAAGGTCGTCCAAGATACCACACAGAGACAGTTAGGGGATACCATGACTACCGTGTCAGTCGATCACATTATACTGACACTGACTCAACCAGTAAGGGACAAAATCAGACAAATATTTTTTTTTACCAATCGTGGGTTTCGAACAAGTAAGATCCCCTAAGGAGACAAACTAATGCTCTACCAGTGTTGCTAGTGTGCCGCCCCCAGCCCCCCCCCCTCCCCACTGGAAGGGTCAAAGCGGCGAGATATCTAAGAGATTGGGTTCGGTCTCCCAATCAAGCTACCTTGTTTGGTTGCGAGAAGAGTGATCGGCTGAAACAAATACAAATATCATCGTCCTGTCTCTGTGTGGCTCTACGTAAAATTTGTGAGATTTTAGTAAAGGAAAGCATCACCGTAATAATAAGGATCTTTGAGATTATAAATGAATCGAAATTCACTAGACTCAATATTTTAGTATGACGAATACGGCCAAGGTCATTTTATCATTAAAGGATTAAAGGCATTTCTACAGAGAAGCGGCTTATCTCCTGCAACGTTTTTGGTAAGCTCAAGTGTTGGTAACAAGTGTCGAGTATTCATAGCACAAAGAGGGCTCAGTAGCAAGAATTGAGCTGAACATTCAAAGTAAAACTACGCATTGACATAAATAAGAATTTTAATATCCGAGAAAAATGCTTCAAGTCTTTCCTCAGACAAATACATTAACAAATTGATCAAGTGGTCTGATTTTTGTTGAACATTACAAGTTGATATGTACAATTTATAAATTGCTTTAGTCCTCAATGAGACGTCCGATTGTATAGTTAATGAAAATTTCTGGGTGAGAGCAGGGTGAAAGAGCTGAGTCATCCATCGCTGTGTGTCTACTTTAAACTTTGATCACACACACACACACACACACACGTGATTTTTTATAATAATAAAAAATTAGAATCAGAATTAGGGGCGCAAACCCTGAGGGATGATAATGTCTGTTGTATCTGAATAGCATGTGTTTGTTTTGTTGATTAGCATCCAACGTCAGCACTATTTAGGCTATAGTGTGAACAGGTCTCAAGACTAACATCTAACAATTGTACGTGCTACTACACAGAGACAGTGAGGGATACCATGTCTCTTGTCTCAGCCAGTCATCAGTCTTTATACTGACACTGACCCAACCAAAAGGGACGGAATTGGACAAAATTAATACATTTTTGAGCGCTCGTGGGTTTCCTACAAAGTCCACTGATTGGCAACCAAAACACTGCCACTTGCGCTACTTAGCCCCCCAATAGCATGTTAATGGACTTAAACTACACGTCAGTTTATGTCTGCATAGCATTTGGTGATTATTATAAGAAAAAACGATGATGTTTGGTATAACGGGGGCGCAGTAGCGATGGGGCTAGAGCATCCGTTTCCGACGCCACAATCCGCTTTGATCCCTACTTTGTAGGGAGGGATTTTCTCATGGTTGGGTCCTGGTTGGGTCGTCATTTCTTTATATCTTGGAGATGTTAAACTAGTAGAAAAGCTCCTCGCTTTCTCCGATCGCAGACTTTGTTTTAACTGTCCCACAATAAGATAAGATAGGATTAAATTCATTGATTCCTCTAGAGGTAATTCAAAACATGCAAAATGGAATAATAAAAATATAAATGTTTATGGGCACCACTCCTGCTAGGGGGGAAATAATGTTTTCCACTTAGTTTAAGAAAAAGAAATATAGAATTATGAAGTTAGAGAATAAACACCTGCTTTGGCATGTTTGTTAAGATCAACTTTTCACTTCTTCTTTACACTGCAGTTAATTATATGCTGCTGTGGTGCCCGCGCGTATTTAAAAACAAAAAACAAACAACTCAATAGATCTTGATATTTTCACAACTGCAAAATGTATTCCATACGCTTTTACAGAACTTCACGTGATTGAAGTTAAACTTAATTAATAGCAGCATGCAATATATCGGCTTCACTGCGTTGAATTATTTTTCGATCTGCGGATGATGAGGAGAGACACAGAGAGAGAGAGAGAGAGAGAGAGAGAGAGAGAGAGAGAGAGAGAGAGAGAGAGAGAGAGAGAGAGAGAGAGAGAGAGAGAGAGAGAGAGAGAGAGAGAGAGAGAGAGAGAAGAGAGAGAGAGAGAAGAGAGAGAGAGAGAGAGAGAGAGAGAGAGAGAGAGAGAGAGAGAGAGAGAGAGAGAGACAGACAGACAGAGAGAGAGAGATGGGGGAGAGGAAGATAAAGAGAGAGTGGGGGAAATTTTAGTAATTGTTTTGGTCAGCGAAGCTTGAGGTTGAATTAAATGTGTTGCTTAACGTACAATGTCAGCACTAAATGGGATTTATTGTGGAAGGGTCACAAGACTTACGTCTGGCAATTTTACATGCTGTTATAGAGAGACATTGCGGGGATAATTTGACTCCTGTCTCCGAGACAACCTACAAAGGACAAAAATGGACAAATACAATTTTGAGGTCTGCTCGTGGGTTTCGAACCAGGGACCTCCCTGTTGGGAGACCAACGCTCTACCACTTCCCCCCTCCCTCTTGGGATGGTATCAGCTTTAAGATAGAGTCATGAATCACCAGGCAGTCAAAGTCACTATGATAAAATCAATATTTGATCAGCTGTGATGGTGTTATTCTATACGCTGATCAACATCTGCACGTGATTTGGCCTGGTGCATAGAATTCCAGGATGGTTATGCCCTGGTTTTATACTTTGATTAATTTGGTAAATGATTTATCGAACAATGTGGGATTAAAAAACGCATGATTTGCAACAAACGGCAGACTATCTGTAATGCTTACATCACCCTTAAACTTCATTGATGTAAATTTAAACCGAAACCCTGTTCCCTGTTAGATAGATTGAGAGCCATTCATTTCACCTTGAACGCCTGATTGACGGTGGTGCAGTACGCCCAGGTGTTATTTTTTTCTATCAGTTACTTTTTTATTCAAACATTGAACCCGAGACCGTCATAGTTCATTTGCTAGGGTAATTAAAACACCTATATTTATTTGCTTAACCTTATGTTTCCTAGAACTTGTATTTTTTAAAATATGATTTTAATTTTTTTTCTCTTTTTCTCCAAGGTGATATTCTAAGCATGCATGTAAAAAATCTGCAATTAATATGGTAGATGTTTTGCCTTAAATGTAGGAGTTCATTTATTAGTTTGTTAAGTTAACAACAGCTTCAACGGTTCGTTATTGACAACAGCACAACAATGAAATGTATCCCCTAAATTATTGCCAAGCTGAACAAATCTACTCCTACTTAAAATGTCACTAATAAAACAGGATAACTCGATCGATTAAAGCCTTCAGTTTGAGCCTTTCATATTTACATTTGCATTGCTCTGTTCTTTATTTCAAACCTTAACTTAGATCAAGAATACACGATAAACAAATTATCGTGTTGGATTATTTTTAAGGCAATATCGGAAATGCTAATACGATATGACAAAGGACATCATGCATTTGACTACCGATGTCATATTCTTAATCGAAACAACAATAAAAGATGTTAATGAACTTTTTTTCCAAGATCAGATTTCTGGTCAGGTATGGATTTTTGCAATGATTGGTCATGTAACATTCTATTTTGTACATACTTATAGTATTACGTTTTCCTAATTGGAAACGATTGCCTAGTTGTATTGATTTCTTCTTTATAAATTTTCTAACTAGGCAGTGTGACACATGAATCGACGGCTAATTAAAAAATGTATCTACCTCAGTTTGTCTGTGAACTAGACTAGAGTTTAGTAACATTACTACTTGCAAGGTCTAGCGAGTTCTAGATCTGTATATCTCTATATACATATATATTTTAGTAGAGTCGAGGCGTTCTTCGGATAAAGCTTCGAAGACGGCTCAACCTATAATTATGAAATGTTCACAGAAGCTACATCTTACTAAATACTTTGTTTACCTGGTCCTTTTTTATTGATTTATTTTTTCATAAATTTGTCATAATAGAAAATAAAAATAGTTCGCCTTTAAATTTCCGGATCGTCTTTTATAATAATTAGATCTAGGCTTGGTTAGTCAAAGCGCCATTGACTACCGAATGTTCTAATCGCATTGCTGCCTCTACCGCTGGACTTCAGCAGTCTATCTAGATCTATAATCTAGGTTACTTGAGCAATCTTTCTAGATCTACAATCTAGGCTTAACTAATGAAAAGGGTTTTATAGATTTAGATTCTAGATCTAATATCAATTTCAGCACCTTCATTTTGTGATTACTTCCAGTTACACCGCACTTGATTGGAGGGCGAATTAGTCCCCTGTAACTGGTTGGGCAATGTGACCGACTGAAAAAGTCATGGTATCCTCGTCCTGTCTCATGCGTGGCAGCACATAAAATTGTCAGACGTAAGTCTAGGGGGCAGTCGCCGTATTGGACTCCCTAGAGGAACCTAGGAGACATTAATAAAATCATGTATGTATGTATGTATGTATGTATGTATGTATGTATGTATGTATGTATGTATGTATGTATGTATGTATGTATGTATGTATGTATGTATGTATGTATGTATGTATGTATGTATGTATGTATGTATGTATGTATGTATGTATGTATGTATGTATGTATGTATGTATGTATGTATGTATGTATGTATGTATGTATGTATGTATGATTGTATGTATGTATGTATGTATGTACGTAACTTATAAGCATATTTCCCGCTCCATATGTCACACTGCCTAATTAGCAATTAAGATTGAAAACTAATTGCAAGAGTATTGTATCTGTCGAAAGGAGAACCGGTGCATTTAAATCATAAACTAGGGACTCGTTTCAAATAAGGAAAATGTAATAATATAAGTATGTACGAAATAGAACGCTGCATGGCCAATTAGTACAAAAATCCATACCTGACCAGAAATCTGAGCCAAAAAAAAAGAAGATATATTATTATAATTCTTCCACAAGTGCTTGTGAAGTAGAATTTCCACCTGTGATTCTTTTAGCCTCCGCATGTTAAAAAAGTTCTCTTGTCTCGAAATGAAATATTCCATTCTATTCATATGGGACAACTTTAAAAGCTTTGGGTTAGTTTTAATTGCATTTTGAAAAGGCTGATGACTTATCCCTACTTAACTGTACATGTAAATCATTTCTTCGTGTAATAAGTTATTCTAAAAGCAGCTACAAATCCATAGCTGAATATTTTCAGGAGATTAATATTTCTATGAGCGACTAATAATTCATACTTATTATTTTACCCTCTGGGAAGCTAACTATTGTGTAACACCTGTAGCCCTGCTTATCTCTGGGCCTAAAGCGTGAAGGTCTTTGGGAGAAATTATGAATTTCATTATTAGTTCAAATATATTCGCTGAGTTTAATATAATCTTGTCGCGGTATGAAAGTTTAATTGTTTTCGCGCTGTGGTAGATGTAACAAAAAGAAACAGTTACGTGGGAGGTCCTTGTAGATTATTGGTTAATATGCCGCTTATAGACTATTGTGTTAAGATTTTGTTTTACCTCGGTAGTCTTTATTGGCATGAATAGCTATTTTTTTCAGATTTTAACGCACTCTACATTTAGAGTAACTTGTGCTTTTATTAGAATAAAAAAGTATAAGTTATTTCGGGGAAAAGGAAAAAGGTTGGCTATTTTAGTTAAGAAGACTCACAAAACTAAAGATAGTGATATTAGGAGGTAGTAATGGTAGTACTTGTGGTTGTGGTAGTCGTACTAGTAGTATTAGTAGTAGTAGTAGAAGAGTATTGACAAAGCCATTAATAATAGTACTACTACTACTACTACTACTACTACTACTACTACTACTACTACTACTACTACTACTACTACTACTACTACTACTACTACTACTACTACTACTACTACTACTACTACTACTACTACTACTACTCTACTAGAGAAAATACATGAAAACGTTTCGCCTTTATTAATGGCTTTGTCAATACTCTTCTACTACTACTACTAATACTACTAGTACGACTACCACAACCACAAGTACTACCATTACTACCTCCTAATATCACTATCTTTAGTTCTAGTTGTGTTTGATTTATTGTGTCCCTCAGTTGCTAAGTTGTGCGTATTCTTCTATTTATTATTATATTATTCCTATTTCTTGCGCACGTGAATCTACCGTTAGGTCCTTAGCAACTGAGTAGATGTAGGCTACTCTTGTTTCCTTTTTGGATACATTTATATATAGTAGTAATAGTAGTAGTAGTAGCAGTTGCAGTGGTAGTGTCACTAGTAGTGGTAGCGGTATAAAGGTATTTACTGTAGTTGTACATACATTTTTTGTAAAAGTTAAAATATCTAGCCACAGTTGCCGTACCAAAAGCTCAAGTAAAGGGCGAAGAAGCGGAAGAAAGACGTATCTCAATGCAAAATGTGGACAGGGTGAATAGGTGCAATAGAGTGAACAATAAATCATGAGATTTTTCAATGATGCCAAAACCGTGATGATGATTAAAGTTAGATCAAAGTGGCCTTATAGCTTTAAAAAATCTAATCTCTGCATTCAATTCATTTGGTAATCGGCTCAAAGTAATATTCTTCTGTATAGTTATATCCGTGAAGAATTGTCTCTTTGCATGCCCTTTATAATAGAAATATTTGTTGAACTAGTCAAACGTATTGAATTATTTGTAATGAATACAGGAAAATGACAAAATAATTAACTTGAAATTTTAATTACTCACCTCTAAAATCTCGGTCAACACTGTCTGTTACTCATCGTTTTCCCCGATGGTTTTGATCAAATCTGAGTTCACAAGACACTTGGGCACAATAATATGATAAACAGTACAATAATACTTAACAGGCTAATAATAGAGGTCACGTTAAACCATACGTGAGCCTCACCGCGTCTAGTGACAAACAATGCTCTCTTGTTTTAAACTTTTTTTTTTTCAAACGTCAGGATTCCCAAATTTCAATGACTATTTTGAGAAAAATTTTTTCGCTTATTCATTTCTTGACCACATTCAAAGTAGCCTAGTTTAACATTAAAAAACTGGCAAATTACGCATTGAAACAGTTTAAAAAGATCAATAATTACATGTATTAGAATTAACTTAGAGCACGAGTAATGAAATTGAAAAAAAAAAAAAAATTAAAATATAGATTTTAGAAGTAATGCACAATAACGCTTTTGTGGTAAAATTGTTTTGCTTTTCTTTTTCATTGATTTATTTTGCCTTTGTAAATATGAGGCACTTAGATTGTAATGCATGCTGTTATAAAGAGCATTAATAATGAAATCTTGCTCATCCAACTTGACCAAAACTGGTATTGAACCATTTGACCCCTTGCAAGAGAATTTTTTAGAAAATAGCAGGTTTCCTCTAGACATTCATAAGTTGGTTAAGTCTAGAGAATTCTAATGGCTCTACTGCTGCTCAATAAGTAGAGAATAATGCAGCATCTGTAATGATCATACTTTTTGTGTGACCTTCTAATAATTATGTTAACTCCGAAACACATACATATTCTGAAATTCTGTTGAAGTGAATTGTAAAAAAAGGCATGCTACTTTTGTTGGCGGAGAAAAGCAAATTTTATAAGTAATACTATTTAAATAAGGTTTAATGTTGATGCCGCATGTTAATGCTTTTTCAGGCAGACAATAATGATCAAGAAATGATTTAATATTGCTTGTCCTGTCATCGAATTTGCATAATATTGCACCAATAATTAACAAGAACACGTTTTCGATTATTAGCAACAAAGTTTACGGAGCTGTAAATTGTTATTTTAAGGGTGTATACTGCTGGATGAAGAAATGAAACTGTAAATTGATGTTACAAGGGTATATAACGCTTGATGGAAAAGGGAAACAAAGGTATACAATTGTAGATAGGAGAGTAAAACTGTAAATTGATGTTACAAGGGTGTGTAAGGAGAAGTGGAGCGCAAGTGCTCAGCCAATGCAAATTATTATTTTTTGCACTAGAAGAACTTCTTTTCTTTATCATTTTATTAAAACTTTATGTACTAAAACAGTTTACTTAGAATCACATTCCTGATAAGAAGCGTACATCTTTGCAACGCTTTAGAACTTATGTGAACTCTGTGGAATTGCTTATTCCCTACTCTTTTCGATTGTCTTTCCGTCCACGATTTAAAGCACTTTTCTTACTTCAACCGATAGTGTTAATAAATTGCCGCATTTTTGTATTTAATGACACGACAATTAAATTTTAGCTTTTCCATGAAACGTTTTGATCTATACTGTATTTGTTTTGGGGTGTTTTTTTTTTTATTGTTTATGCTCTTATCTTTTAAGAGCAAGTGGCTGTTTTAATAGAGATTATTGAATCTGAAAGTGGAATGAAATTGAAAGGACTTCCAAACTAGAAATCTCCTAATGTTTTACTAATAAAAAGAATGCTCACATCCTGTCTATATCTAAGATCCTAGTACTTCTGTTGTAATGTTTGTTTAGGGTCACCTTTTTAGATTAAAAGTTTGTAATGTCTTTTAGCCGCTGCAAGCAGTTAAACCTTGAACCAAAATCTATTGTCGCAAATGACGTTTCTCAAATTTCAAATATACCAATATTTTCTTTTGGAATTAAGTCTAAATTTAAAATTTTTAATTAAGTTATTAAATGTGAGAAGTTTCTCTTCAAACTGAAGTAGTTATTTCAAAATGTTGTCGTCCATGCTCTCAACCCTTCTCCCCTTTGACAATCTGGACAACCGATGCTCACATCCCATCCCCCTTTGTTTATTTTAACAACCCATACTCTCAACCCATCTCCCCTTTGTCGATCTCAACAACCCATACTCTCAACCCATCTCCTCTTTGTCAATCTGAACAACCCATGCTCTCTTCTCATCTCCTCTTTGTCAATCTGAACAACCCATGCTCACAATCCATCTCCCTTCGTTGATTTGAACAACCCATTGTTTCAACCCATCTCCCCTTTGTCAATATGAACAACTCATGCTCTCAACCCATCTCCCCTTTGTCAATGTGAACAACTCATGCTCTCTTCTCATCTCCCCTTTGTCCTTGGATTCTACACTGATTATGTCTCCAAACAGTGATACATTAAATTTTATGTAAATACTGAGTGTGTTATCTTTAGAAAACAAATCTCAAACAGCACTTACACACTGAGCTCAAACTGGAAAGAAAAGTATATATCTTTGTCTTTATCTTTGACTCTGTATCTGTGTCTGTCTCTCGGCCTATCCGTCTGTCTGTCAGTCTGCTTCTTCGTCCGTCAGTCTACCTGATCCTCAGTCAGTGTATCTGTCTGTTTCCCTCACTAAAACTCTGTCCCTTTCTACCCATCTCTCTGGAAACAAAGATTGTAGCCTGTTTTAATCTAAGTCAATAAAGTTTTTGCTAGTTAAGGAGACATAAATAAATTAATCACAGACAGTAAAATATATTGATAGTTGCATTCCTTAGATAATGCACCCTGATACCGTTTTATTTGTTAAAACATAAACCATAATTATCTTATCAATATAAATATTTTAATCTAATCGAACATCTGACAATTATAATGAGTTAGTAGAAAAACGGACAACATGCCGGGCATTAAGATTGGTGGTAGGAACATAAATAATCTGAGGTATGCTGACGACACTGTGCTACTTACAGAAAGCATCAAGGACCTGCAGTCATTAGCAAACGCTGTAAAAACAAATAGTGGCCAAGTTGGATTAGACATGAATCTACAGAAGACAAAAGTCATGGTTATGTCCAAAAAACAAGATAAAAGTGCCATCGTAAAAATAAACAACCAAACCCTAGAGGAGGTGTCTTCATACAAATACCTTGGACAACGCATTAATTCAGATGCTAAAAATAAAAAAGAAATATATACTAGAATAGCCATTGCAAAAACAAGGTTTGGCCAACTGAGGCAAATATTAACATCACAACAAACCCAATTATCCACTAGACTTAGAGTACTGAAATGCTATGTACACTCTGCTCTGTTATACGGGTCCGAGACATGGACTCTTCCTAAAGAAATCGAAAAGAAAATCAACTCCTTTGAGATGTGGACCTTTCGCCGTCTAGGAAAAATTAGCTGGACAGAAAAGCAAACCAACAAAGACGTGTGTACCACTCTGGGCATCCAGCAGTCTTTATTAAAGACAATAAAAACAAGAAAACTGAAGTATTTTGGACATGTGAGGCGGCACCAGACAATACAGAAGGTAATACTGGAGGGAATGGTGGATGGCAAACGAGCAAGAGGCAGGCCAGCAAGAGCATGGATAGATGACATTAAGGAATGAACCTGTCTTACAGCAAAAGAATGCAGCGAAAACGCAAGAGACAGGAGTGCAAGCTCTGTATCTGTGTCTGTCTCTCTGCCTATCCGTCTATCCGTCAGTCTACCTGATGTTCAGTCCTCAGTCAGTGAATCTTTCTGTTTCACTAACTAAAACTCTATCTAGAAACAAAGAGATTTTATCCTGTTTTAACCCAAGTCAATAAAGTTTTTATTAATTAAGGGGACATAGATAAATTAACCACAGACAGAAAAATATATATTGGTAGTTGCACTCCTTAGATCATGCACCCTGATACCGTTTTATTTGTTACATAAACCATAATTATCTTTTTCAATATAAATATTTAAATCTTTAAATTAAAATCTATAATGAGCTAGTCGTCGCATAAGTATTTACCTTTTTGTTGAAAAAGAATGACCTCAATATAGTAAAGACTTCTTTTTATTTGTCTTGTTTTGGCTTTGTAAGGAATGTATTTATTAAAACAACGACAGCAAAAAGTGTAGCAACAACAACAACAGCAACAACAACAACAACGACGACAACAACACCAACAACAACAAAAATAACAAGAAATACAAATCGAGCGAGCTCAGTCAGGTAACAAATTGTTTTCCAGGTATGTGGTTTTCATCACGTTTTAGAGAAGGGTATGATGAGTAGAACATCTCGGAAAAAAAGAATGTGTAACAGCACTGCTTTGTCACATATAAAGCTTTAGGGCAACTTGATGTTACATTTGAAATCATCGTACTTGTTTATTGATTCGTTAGTTGTTTTTTTTAATACATCGTCAATGATCAAGCTACCTCCTGGACAAGTCCCAAGATTATTGACTGTACCTACTGTAGCCCATACACAAATACAGAGCGGGAAGACCAGGATTCCCTGTTTCAGTTGAGCAATTTAATTTTTTGTGACACCGACCTAACCTGTAGAGAACAAGAATGCAAACGTGTTCTCTCCTTATTAAAAGCAGTAATCCATACCCACTTATCTATTTCATTTCCAATTTGAGGAGGTTGACAATACACACATGTAAAAGCGTCCAGGGTTAACTCAGCGACGCGTTCAATTGCTATGTTTAGAGATTTAATGTCATTTCTGGTTTGTGTTTGAGTTTGTAACTCCAGAATTGGTTCCTCGCGCTTTAAAGCAGTATGCATGTAGGTAGACTTTGAAGCTATAAAAACACAAGCCTTTCTTGCACTTAATCTTTGGTTGAAGAGAGCCAATCTTTCTCCTTATCTAACCTCTACATTAAGTCCTATTCGGCAACACGCGGGACGAAGAGAGTACATTTTGGCTAAAGTCTACGCATCCACTGCCAACCGCAGCCGATTCCAGGCTTAGTTTTAATATAACATGATCGTCAAAACAAAGTCGTGAGTGGCTTAAACTGTCTATTCTGCACGGGAGTTCAGCCTGCGAGGGGCTGAAATCTACAGTGGACGCGGTACTGTTTATATGCTGTTTATTATCTATGTAGATATACAAAGAACATGACAGAGTCGGGACGCTTTGTTCCAGCTCAAGTGCTATGAACATAACGCATGCCAATTTGGCTGTTACAACAAACATTGCCAAATTACTTTTGCATATCAACATCGCCTAAGGGCAGGGGAATTAACTTAGTTTTATCAGGGTCTAGCGGGTTACCTTTCTTAATATGGAGACAATAATTATTTTTAGAATCTGTTAAGGAAATGTTTGGGTTTCTTTTCTACCCCACACATATAATTTGGATTGTGGCGTGTCGTGATCAAAATGATCCCATTCACGTTAAAGGTCCTACGAAAATATGAGGCTTAAAATTTTCAGTAAACAGAGTCCATGAAATAATAGTTAAAGTTATAATTGTGGAGCGTAAATAGGGGTTTTATAAAAGTAAAAAAAAGCCATTTTGGAATGAGCTGATAACTGTTGTCACTCTGTGTGCTTAACTATGGACATCATTTATGCAGATTTCGATTGTATCGCCCTGTTCTGTCGCCATATAGGATTCCCTTTGCGTCAACCAACCAGAGACATCTACGTATCTTATTATTTCAGTCTAACGGAAACTTGAATTTGCGCACGCACCTAACATCACTTTACAAATCAAAAAGTCTCAGTAACATGATCCAATGTAAATCTTTAACCATTGTTTCTTTGCTTAACACGAATATGTATTTCACGGTGAATATTTATGTAATCGTATACGTTCAGAAGCATTCGTTTAGTTTGCGTGCAGATAAGCATGGCAAGAAATACGGACCCTGGATAGAAGATTGGTGCAAATATGCCCGATAGCATAAATTGAGAAAAATATTTATGTCTAACAAATATACCCGTAACTTAAATCCCTAATTGGACAGATACGTCGCGTGAGCGATATTCCGCTAGGAAAAAAACATGAAAAAACGTTCATTGTATCTCATAGATGCGAGATCAATGCAGTGCATTCAGGATATATAGTAGATATCGCTAATTTGAATATCGCACAACCATTGTCAATACTGATCTCTCCGGGGCGAGAGACGACTTAAGACCCTGTAGACAGAGAAAAAGGAAGAAAAAAGAGAGAGAGAATGGGAGGGAGAGAGTGGAAGAGAGAGAAAGAGAGAGCTCCAGAGAGAGAGAGAGAGAGAGAGATGGATAAAAAAATTAAAATAGATAAATAGCGTGATTGGTTGGTAGACAGATAGGTCGATAGATAGATAGATGGATAGATAGATAGATAGATAGATAGATAGATAGATAGATAGATAGATAGATAGATAGATAGATAGATAGATAGATAGATAGATAGATAGATAGATAGATAGATAGATAGATAGATAGATAGATAGATAGATAGATAGATAGATAGATAGATAGATAGATAGATAGATAGATAGATAGATAGATAGATAGATAGATAGATAGATAGATAGATAGATAGATAGATAGATAGATAGATAGATAGATAGAT
>RQTK01000399.1:301965-346288 GCA_003991915.1 Elysia chlorotica
ATAATAATAATAATAATAATAATAATAATAATAATAATAATAATAATAATAATAATAATAATAATAATAATAATGATTATAAAATAAAATGAGCGTTTAACGTTCCCTGTTCAGATCCAGCAGTGATGAATGTAAGGATATGACATAGGTGAGTATCAGATTCTCTGTCGAGGTGTTTTCCTCATCTATTAAGAAACGAGAGAAAGAAAGAGAAGAGAGAAAGAGAGAGAGAGAGAGAGAGAGAGAGAGAGAGAGAGAGAGAGAGGAGAGGGAAAAAGGGGAGAGGAGGAAGAGAAAAAAAAGGGGCAGAGGACAGACAAAAACAACAACAACAAAGATAAGAGAGAGAGAGAGAGGGGGGGGGGGTAAAAAAGCAAGAGTATAATAATGCTGAATGCGTGATGCTAAAGCAGACGCGCTCTTATTAAACAATCATAGTTCACAAAGGAACTAAATAGGCACCCACACGAATATGAATAAAGTCTTGTGAAGTATAGATTAGCCGTGTCGAATTCTCAAATTATTTAATTTATAGATATTAGATAAGAGAGGAGTACATGGCAAAGAGCGAACTTCGTGCACGCACGACTAAATAAAATCTGAGGTTTGGGGAAATATTTTGAAATCAACAGCTTCTAAAATGCATTAGGCTAAGTACGTCAACATGATAAAGCAAGTTTCCTCTTTTATTTCACTTGGCTTTGGACGGTTCTTCCGTTTCTGTAAGTTTCTCCGTGTACAGCTTCTCCCAAGGAATTGCTGCACTAAATGGGTGTTAAGTTCCTTAGGATCCCTCAATACAATTTACATTAGTGAAACACATTAATTTGTGTTGTTCCTGAGGTTATTTACTCTTTAAACTTTGCGAAATAAATGTCAATATTCCAAAATCCATGAACACTTGCATTGTAACTGTGTCATGGTGGGGTAGAAAGGAAGATCTAAAAGCAGAATGTGGAGTTATGTTAAGCACATTTATCTCTTATAAATATTAGATAAAAAGAAAAATAGATGTCGTACTTCATAAAATATTAATTTTTTACCTAACATCATGAAAATACGTTTAAAAGAGTTGGGTAAAAAAAACAACAACTGTAAGTATCATTAAATCAAAATAATGTAGATGCGTTCCTCTAGAGATATATTCCATTAGTGACAAATGTTGTAGATGGCAAACATACGAGGGGAAACGAGGGGGAGTTTAAATAAATTGAGGAAATAAACAATTCTTTATTTTGAAAAGAATTGGTAATTTTAAACAACATGGCTAAATAAACATATGTGATGAAAAGAGGGTAAGTCGATCAATAGCTTTCCTTATTTTGCATTTCACAGTCAAAATGTGTTTATAAGAGTTTCGGCACTTGGTGCGCTTGCGAAGGATTTTACTTATATTTTTCTCTTACAGATATTTATCGAGTTGTTCATATCATATTTTCCCTTTTTCGAGACTGAAAAAAAACTTTTTTTCAAGAAGAATAGTTAAATTCTCCATACTAAAAAATGTACAAGTTTGAATTAACGTAAGCAACCAATGAGTAGAAACACTCATCAAGTGCATTGTGTCAAAGACCTGTCCTAAATTGAAGGAGTTGTCAAGAAAAAAGATGGATAGGCTGCAGACAAATACATGTAGATTACAGAGCTGTAGGCTCAACCGTAATATTCCCACATGTCGAAGCGGTCAATAAATAAGATATAATAATATTACACATGTACTTACAAATATTATTTGCTAGCTCAAAGGTGATATTCTAGGAAGCTATGTGCTGTTAACAATAGTTTCAATAAAATGCGCTATGGGTCGAATTCATAAAATAATTATAAACAAGCAACCTGGTAATCCATTAGGTTAATATAATCATAGATTGATTTTCACTAGCTACTGAGAGTCGAACCTCGGAGTCTCTGCCTGTCAGTGTGGAGCACTGCCGACTGAGGTATTTGGTGGGTTAGAATTACACTAACTCAATTTCCAACACCCAGATGCTCAGTGTTGTAAAATTGCTTCTGTCTCAGTCTAAACACTTGAAACACTTCTGAGTACAGGCACGCTACGGGGACGATACAAACAATGAAACCGGAGCCTCTCCAAGCCTTGGAGCTCTCACTCTCAGCCAATCTGGTAAGATGAAACACGCAGATATTTACTGAATAAGAAAAGATGTTTTTCGGCTACAATCGATAACGGATTGAGAAGAGCTGTTTTTGTGCTGCGACCATTATCTAGTCTTGATCTAGTCCAATCTCTCCTTACAGCACAGCGGGGCGTGTCTAGCGCTATAGCCACTATCCTTGTTACTCAACTGGATGCACCGTCATCAACAAGCCATCACATTGTTTCCGATGCACATTGAGAGCGCTGCACAAATTCAGGGCGTCTATTTTGGGCGAGTTTGGCGTGCAGGCGATAACACTATGTGAGTAGGTAGGTAACTCAGTGCATGCTTGAGTGGGTCCAAGATGCGTGTTTACATGAGTTTTATGCACGGCTACATTGTTTGTCACAACATGGTTAACTTGTGTGAAGGAAGTAATTCTAATACAGATAATACCATGCAAGCCTTAGAGTGGCTAGCGAAATGGATTAAATACATGAAAACAGAACAGTATTTTTTTAGATTCCGCAACTTCTATATGTGAGTATTTTGCATTTCTTTATTAATGAGAAATCCAACTGCTACACGTTTTTATTTTTTGTATATTTTCTAAATGTTTTAGCACAAGGTCGATGAATTAATGCCAGATATGAAGAAAAGAATAAAGATTAATTGATAGATGAATAACATGGGTAATTTTATTAAGGGATAGTAGGAACAGTTAAATAGATGGTCGAATAAATAGGTAGAATCGATAAAGCCTTTTAAACTTATAAAACAGTTAACATGAATTAAACATCATCAGGTTATTATGTCAGATCTGTACCGATTTGACTTCGTAGAACTGATCGCTTCCTAAGCAAGCGGTCGCCTAAAACAAGAAACAACAACAATCCTAGACATAGCGCAAAGCCGTTTTTATTTAAATCCATTTTTGTTTGCAGTATGGAAGGTGTTGTTTGTTCAATAATTATCGCCAACACTAACGATTTTCCCGTCAGTTGGTTTAAAAAGACGTTTGTTTGTTTTCTCAATTATCGCATGTTTCAAAAGTCTGCGGCTTGCACGCTCTAAACCTTGCATGTCTACGAGTTTTGTTTGTTTGTTGTTGTTTTTTGTGTGTACCGGTGAAGCCTTGCATTGTCTATTATTTTTTACGCAGAAGACATGATTTTAGTAATTGTATGGTTTTCTAAATATAAAAATAAAATTATGTAATCTTTTTCTTCTTTCTTTCTTTTGTTATCTTATCGTCATCATCATCATCATCATCATCATCATCATCATCATCATCATCATCATCATCATCATCATCATCATCATCATCATCATCATCATCATCATCATCATCATCATCATCATCATCATCATCATCATCATCATCATCATCAATTTATTATAAGGGTCGAAAAATCGATTTCACCAACCACAATTAGTAGTCGTTCTGTAATTGCAAATTAAAACTGGATCAGAATAGAGAAAACACGGCGAGAGAAATATGGTGAATCTTCATAGGCCAAGAGAAAAATGGTTTTATGTAGTATATCGTATTTAAAGTCTGGAGTACATAACTTTAAAAAGGAGAACTCCCGTTCTGCAAAATGTTAGACTATCATGAAGGGTCTCTATAGCTAGTTTTAAATTTTGGTATGCCCAGAGCATGTTATTTTCGCCGCAGACGAAACTCACAGGGAAAGCAATATTCTGAAAGGGTTGCCACACTTATTGCCTATCTTTAGGGAGCTTGTTTTGTTTGGAATTCAGAATTTGTATTGCTATCTGGAAAATGAACGTCACTAATTTTCAAGACGGAAATATTGAGTTTGGAATAAATAAAAAGATTAACTAGTCTTTAGATCCAGTTTGCTCAGTACTGCCCCTACAGGCTGGGTCGGCGTCAGTACAATAATTGTGACCAACTAAGACACAACTTTGTATCAGTGTGTGTTGCTGCAATTAAAACTGTGAGACAAACATTCCAACTCAACAAGAAGTGCAAGAAAACAGATATCAAATGGAGTCAAACCCATCTCCCTGAGTTCAAGCTTCATCCCATTGGAAAATAAATCGGAAAGTTAAGGAACAAGCGTAATCCTTTGTTTATAAATCTTCCAAATCAGCGCCCCATTTATATAAAAAAAACCTGAGAAAATTATTGGCATGTGATAAAGAGGTGCCTGTGTTACAAAACAGCTCGTTATGGGATAAAGATGTTTGTAGAAAGTGCAATAAACTTAATCGTTTTAAGCAAACATTTAACACCATAATGGCCACAGTCAAATTAAAAAAACAGGATGTTATTTCTCAAACCAACCAAAAGAAATGGATTGAGACCAATTTTGAGCTATTTTGAAAAACAAAACAGTAAATCTGATGGTGTAATCATCATCATCATAACCATAATTATGATCATAATAAAAAAATATAATATCAATATCAACATCCTTGCTAACATTATTTTTCTTTTTCATAGAATTGCAACATAATTAAACTCAACATTAAAATCTAGTAGTATTGTATGTGGCCTATGTAGACTGTTAGATGTACAGACCGCTTCGCGTGTCGAACAATCAATTTTGTTTAAGTATGGTTTTGCCTTTGAATACCTGTGTCTTAAGTCCATTGAAACAGAGTGTTGGACTATCTCGGTAAACACAGATTTGCACCCTTGGAAGTTGTGGGACCTAATGATGAATTTTACCAATCAATATTATCAATCGAGAATATGATAATTTGAATTATAAGGGTCGAAAAATCGATTTCACCAACCACAATTAGTAATCGTTCTGTAATTGCAAAATGAAACTGGATCAGAATAGAGAAAACACGGCGAGAAAAATATGGTGAATCTTCATAGGCCAAGAATTAAAATGGTTTTATGTAGTTTTAATATCGCATTTAAAGTCTGGAGTACATAACTTAAAAAAGGAGAGCTCCCGTTCTGCTAAATGTTAGACTATCAGGAGGGGTCTCTATAGCTAGTTTTAAATTTTGATACCGGTATACCCAGAGCATGTTTTTTTCGCCGTAGACGAAACTCTAACAGTGAAAGCAATATCCTGAAAGGGTTGCCACACTTATTGCCTATCTTTAGGAAGCTTGTTTTGTTTGGAATTCAGAATTTATATTCCTATCTGGAAAATGAACGTCACTAATTTTCACGAAGGAAATCTTGAGTTTGGAATAAATAAAAAGGTTAACTAGTCTTTAGATCCAGTCTGCTCAGCACTGCCCCTTCTAGCTGGGTCGACGTCAGTACAATTGTGACCAACTGAAACACAACTATGTATCTGTGTGTGTTGCTGCAATTAAAATTGTGAGGCAAACATTACAACTCAACAAAAAGTGCAAGAAAACAGCTATGAAAGGAGTCAAACCCATCTCTCTAAGTTGAAGCTTCACCCAAGTACTCCATGGCTTCACCCCATTAGAAAATAAATCGGAAAGTTAAGGAACAAGCGTAATCCTTTGTTTGTAAATCTTCCAAATCAGCGCCCCTATGTTAAATAAAACTTGATAAAATTATTGGCATGTGATAAAGAGGTGACTGTGTTACAAAACTGGGAACATAGAGCTCGTTATGGGATGAAGATGTTTGTAGAAAGTGCAATAAACTTAATCGTTTTAGTAAACATCAAACATAATAATGGCCGCAGTCAAATTAAAAAACAGGATGTTATTTCTCAACCCAACATAAACAAATAGATTGAGACCAATTTTGAGCTATTTTGAAAAACAAAACAGAAAATCTGATGGTGTTTTTGGTTAGATAAGATGAGAATGTGAGAGCGGGATGGAGGATGAGCTTCATGGATACCTAATATAGAACTTTATGAAGAGTTCCTCTGACAAGTTTATGACAAAAGAAATTGGTTGCGAAAGAAATTAATAACGATTTTAAAACCAAAACAATGAGAAAAGTTTTATCTAGCGAAAATATTCATATCTTTTTGTCCGTAGGGTAGAACATCGGCTACCGACGCAGGAGGTCATTGGTTCGAGACCCTATCTGATGATTTCGTCCCCTACTGGTTGGAATAGTGTCAGTTTAATGTAACCGTCTAAGACAGAAACCATGGTATCCATGAACTGTCTTTGTATGGCAGCACAGTGACGTACAATTGTCAGATGTTAGTTTTGTGGCTCATCCACAATATAGTCTAGACAGTGCTGATATTGGACGCTAAGCAACACACAAAAATACAAACATCTCCTTGCGTGTCTTAATTGGCCATTTTGTTTCAAGCTCAGGAGATAGTGACTTTCACATCACAGTCGTGTATTGATACACATCCACAGTAGGCCTTTACATTTCTTACTGTTTTTTGTTTGTGTGTTTGCTTTTTTAAAACATTCACTGTCAAACTTTTGGAGAGCAGATAAGATGGACTCGAAGTCTTTGTGTGCGCAGTAAAACGAATGAAGAGTAATGTAGAGACCATTAAAATAGTTATATAATAAAAATTCTTCAATTTGCCAATCTCATTATCCGAGAACATAAAATGAAAAAATATGTACCGGCATCTTAAAGGCGAACTGTAAAACATTATTATGTATTTATTAAATTAATGTATGCCCTAATGATTATGCTCTAGTGATTCTGATAGTTAAACCATTGACATCTAGGACAGCATGAGTTTTGGGCTTTTGGTGAATGTAATGTTCTAGTGGTTTTATAAGTTAAACCAAAGTTATGTAATGTTTTTGGCTAAACCAAGGAAATCCAGGACAGCGTGAGTTTATGGTTATTTGCTCTTGTCATGCTGACAGGAATGTGCAGATCAAGATCAGTATGGAACTCTGACAATCTGTAAAATAATTTAGTTACGCATAGTAAAATTTAACTGTTTAGGTTGATGCTATGCAAGTGGATCTACGACAAAGGAGCATTTGCTGTTGATCTGATCTGACCTCTTGAAAACACCAATACACCCATCCCCAACACACACATATTATTTACCTCCAACCATCCAACCATTCAACCTTTAGACTTAAAAAAAAAGAAGAGTTCTTCATATAATATTCATAGATAGAACTGCAATACGAGTACCACCGGCTGGATCCTGCTGGCTTTCTACAGTCTCCCGATTGTTTTTTTTTCATTTAGTTTGACAAAAAAAATCACAAAATGTGTTTCTGCGTGAGCAAGTTACGTGCAGACATTACAAAAAATACTTTAAAAACCTAAAAACTTTAAACACTAAAAATACTTGAAAATGTTCAACATGGAGAAAAGCGATCATATAAAAGAAATTCAAAACAAACAAAAACAATGTTAACGTTCGTAGCCAAACGCTGTCTAAAGGAAATTCCATTATTGCTATTTTTTTTTCAGCCACAGGTATGAGAAAGTCGAGGGGCAAAAGGCAAGCTCCAGTGACGACTCTTAGTAAGAGCTAGTGGAGAGATTATTGAAGGAAAACATTATCTTCTATGTCGAGAAAAATCTGCAGAATGCAGTGGAAACAAACACTATAATGGTGATATTAATAATTACGTGTATCTTTGCGATCCTCAGCCCGCGCTTTCATTTCTATAGTGAAATTAATGTCCTCTCTGATAACATTCAACCCTTCGAGCCATTTATTGTCGATAGCGGAGGACAAGAGTTTAATGAAAAAATAGCGGTTTATACATCAATTTAATACCAGACGCATCTATCTTCCTACAGCAATTATTATTATCCCTTTCACTCTTTCTCTATCTCTCTCCCACTCTCTCTTTATCTATCTGTCTATATATCTCTCACTGTCTCTCTTTGTCTCTCTTTCTCTTTCTACCTTCAACACTATCCCTACCTCTTTCTTCATCTCTTTCTCTCTCTCAATCAATCGCTCTCCGGATTTCTCTGTCTCTGTCTCTCTATCTCTGTCTCTGGCTCTGGCTCTCTCTCTTTCTTCCTCGTTTTGTGTCATAACGCGGCAGTCTGGCTCACAGATATGAAAATTTAGAGTCCTTGGCCCTTTCTACTCCGATTCCTCATGTCTCTGTGAGAGAAGAGTAAATCAACGCAGAGGGCATTAACTCCCATAATTCATCTCAACCAATGCTCATTGACACGGATAAACATGCACACTAGAAAGAAGGGTTTGTTTGTGCTCTATGCTCTCCATACTAGTACTTCTCACTGTTCTGATTGATATTAATGTAAATCTGGTCAAAAGCAGGTTTCCTGAACAACTCTCCAGCAATAAATTACTGTTACTATGACCATTCAAACACAGGCCCTGCCCTCACGCCGCACATTTTCCGGACACTTGGACTTGTAAATCCCCGCGACCGAAACCTGACAGAGCTATATTTTTTCCGCACTCTTAGATACGTTTTAAGTGATATAAAGTAGAAACAAAGATGATAATTTTTTCCGCGTAAAAAAAATAAAAAAGATGGCAGGGAGACTCTTGGAAGCCATGACCTGGACGTGTTCCGGCCCATTTAGAGTGTTAGGAGTTATGAGCCGAAACCTAAGCGTCCATATGACCTCTTAGACCATAATACTGCCTCTTTGGACTCTCTTGGTGAGTTTCTTTAGTTTTTATAACGGTAAAATGTTCAAACTTCAGATATGTAGCCTCCTTCGAGCGTCCTGAAATTCACCCTGTTCGAATTTGCAATAAGATGTACAAGATTTCAATTGTGTTTTGCTGTTGTTGTAATTGATATTTTAATGTTCGAGGACATGGGAGTGAATTGGATGCTCCAGCTGTAATAAGAACAGCGCTCATTATACCTTTAAACAAAATTAATATACGGATATTTTGTCTGGCAGAAATAAAATCGCACATCGTCAATAACGGTTGGTCTTATTGAAAATGTCAGATCATGGCTAGCACATGTCAAAGACTTGCGTGATATTCAAGGAACTAACTTGTTCTCTTTGCTTACACAGACGTTTACTTTTGTGGTATTGTGTGGAAAAGGGAAGAGTCCATATTTTGTTATTACCATGTTTCACTTTATTTTGAAAACTGGCAAAAGAAATTTATTTTTTAGTAAAAAAATGCTCTGAATCTTGTCATAAATAAACGTATGTGAACACTTATCCTAGAAAACATGCTCGACTGGATTTAACTTCAATATTAATGACTATGGAATTGGGTTTAGAAATTAATTTAAACAAATGATGACAAGGGAAGAAAATATAGTTATCATATCTTGGGAACATTATTGAAGTAACATGATTAGAAACTTAAAGGGTCTTCATGTAACGTTAGGCAAAACTCATTATTGTTCTTTTCCAAAGTGATTTAACCTGAGTTACTTCATCGCGGTAGAGGTTTACTGCAGACTTTCTTATGGTTAGATACCAAGGCGTCAAAAATAGACGGCCAAATCACCGAAATATACAAAAACTTGCAGCAACTAATATTTAGCAACAATAGATATCAAATAACCGATCATTTATGAATTCCAAAATAACTCAAAATAGTGCGAACATAGATAGGGCAGTTTACATTAATGTGTAGTGTAGGCTGATCGTGTGGGCTGAAAAATACTCTTTAAGTATCACTCTGTCCTATTTATGCTTAAAATTAAAGGAAATAAAATCACTTTTATCCTTGGTGTACCAAAATCTTTTCACTTCTCTCAATTCGGTGACTTGGCCTTCTATTTTTGGACGCCTTGTTAGATACCAATGTTAGGAATGTAAAAAATCCTTTTACTAGAATGCTCGGCGTTTAAAAAACATCAAAATGTAGAGTCGATCTTGGGAGCGATTGCGTCAAATTATGTTTCAGAGCATAACGGAAATGAGTTAGAGAAGGGTAATATCCAAAATGCACGACGGCGCAATGTTGATGTGCACGCTGGGAGCATTAAGGCGAGCATATAATTATGTGTGTTTGCATAAAACAACTTCACCGACGTTTTTAATACATAATATGAATAGCTAAAAAAAGAGATCGAACTCGGAAAAGGCTGTCTACAGTGCAAAACAGCTCTACAGAAGAAGCAATAACCTATGCATTAACACACACACACACACACACGGTTAGTGTTATTTAGATGATGGATCAACATGGAGTGCTCCCTGTTCCTTACCTCAATTTCTCGTATTTTGCGATTTGTTTATAATGTTTAGCCTTTAAAACCTGGAAAGAAAAAATGCCGTGTTCATTTTTCCCCACTGAACTTCACTTATCAACGTTGAGAGCAATACAGAAATCACGCTTTCTTCTTCTTCTCAATAATGAGAATATAGTTTTGAAGTCAAAATGATTACAGATTATTCTAAAAATTCGCAATCATGTAGATTGAAAACACGAACATATATCTGGCAAGATAATACAATTTTAATCACTTTTAGGATATTCATTGCCTTTTTGTATCAACCCTCTATTGATATTTAAATACTTGGGAAAAAAACTTCATATCAAAATAATAACGCTAACTTGATACGATTGTGTCCCGTTTTCATGTTTTCCTAGTGTCCATTTATCTTAAAGAAGCGATCGAAGAAAACGTAATACGTACTGGCAATCCATGATTATAGCAGACCAAGAGCCACACAAATTATACAAAATATTTTTAACCATGATCAGCGGCTAACTAAAGTTACAAAAAGTTCCCTTCCAGTAAATCACTAAAACGTGGATATCATTAGGCTAAGCTAGAATGTCACTTGGCTCATGTTCAGTATTTTGAAATCGGGAGGACGGGGTGCTTTTTGGGATGAGTTGGAGGAGAGTGTGGGTCGTATGTGTGTGTGTGTGTGTGTGTGTTTGTTAGTGTGTGTGAATCTGCAGAAACAAAATCCACCCTCTGAGATGATGATAATTTTATGGATCAAACTGTCTTGGTTTCTCATAGAAAAGCACTTAAATTCCTCATCGAATTCCGTGATTCCTTCCATTAAACCTTGCAATGTTTCGTTTGTTTCTCCTTTACACTGATTTGCATAATTGTCGCAGTCGATTTCCCGAAGCTCTCGCCCAACTCGAGTAATGTTCTTTAATCCTGGTGACCCTTCCACAAACTGATGGTTTCATCAATAACAAGATGTGACAAGAGCAGGCCACAAAAGGATATCCAATTTAGATATTCGGCAGGGGGCGTGATTGAAGGCGGCCATTCAGAGACCAGCTGCTACCCGAGAATAAACCTATAAAAACTCTGATTTACTTCTATTTGTTATCAGAGAAGTATTGCTGGTTGATAAAGAATGTTACATGCATTTTGTATTTTTAGTGAAGTCTCAAAACTAATAAAAGGCAAAAAAGACAATTATAGGAATCCTGGACATTGTAAAAATGAAAAAGGAAAAAAAAAGAATAACGCATGCCTAAAATTTACCTGCTGAACGAGAAAACAATGAAAAGAACTATAATGAATCTTTCCAGTTTAAAAAAAATTGAGGGAAGCATCAACTGACGAGAAGCAAAAACTTAATACATGTATTATTAATTTTTTTATCGATAAGGTCATTTGAAAAAAAGAAACATAGAATAGACGAAATGAGGGAGGGAAGGGGGAGGAGAAATAAAGAGAGAATTAGAGAGCGCGGGAGAGAGAGAGAGAGAGAGAGAGAGAGAGAGAGAGAGAGAGAGAGAGAGAGAGAGAGAGAGAGAGAGAGAGAGGTGGTATTATTCATCTATTATATCGATAAGGTCATTTGAAAAAAAGAAGCATAGAATAGACGAAATGAGAGAGGTGGTATTAACACTTAGTGTAGTGTAATATTAAACCGACGAACACGGGGAACGCATATATAAATAGTAACCAGAAAAAACAAAACACGCAAACACACATACACACAATAAACAACAACAAAAAACAACGTTGAAGTTTACATAAACTCCATACAGAGATAAAGTGCTCACAACTCGTGAATCCGGTTTCAGATTAAGAGAAAAATTAGAGCGCTGACTCCCACTCTCCATGCACTCTCAATGCACTGCACTCCCACTGTACCGTAGCAATCTGTGAGTGAGTCGCACTGCATGCCAGAAACCATCATTGGCATTGTAGCGTCAGAAGAAACATGCAGCCAATTGGGTTACAGATCTACAGTAGCATGGGAACACCTGTAAGAAATGTGGATTACTCAATTAGGAATGCACTTCATCTCTTTCAACCCCTCTCTATCTTTGTATGTCTCTCTCTCTCTCTCTCTCTCTCTCTCTCTCTCTCTCTCTCTCTCTCTCTCTCTCTCTCTCTCTCACTCATTTTCTCTCTCTCTCTCTCTCTCTCTCTCTCTCTCTCTCTCTCTCTCTCTTTCTCCCCTTTCTGCCTTTCTCCATAATGATCTGTTAGTTTGTCTGTCGATCTGTTAAGCTGCCTGTCTCTCTTTGGTCTATACGAAATTCATACAATATCAAACATTTTTAAACATAGATATGCCCATATATATCTGCATGTTCAGCTGTCTATTCGTCGATAATCCATCTGTTTATATATCTCACTCTTAATCCATCCTTTCCAGTTTATTTCTGCTTCGCTTTAAATCTATCTATCTATCTATCTATCTATCTATCTATCTATCTATCTATCTATCTATCTATCTATCTATCTATCTATCTATCTAGCTATCTATCCAATCTATATCTGTCTATCTATCCATCTATCTCACTTTTATTTATTTAAAAAAAATATATCTACATACCCGTCCATATATACTTAACCTTTTAAATCAATCGATTAACTGTGTGTCTACATCCTTTTTGTTTTTTCTAAATTTAAGTGAAGTCAACTGAGCCCGTCCCACTTTAGTATCTTTGTGTTTCATTTGTTGGTTGATCACCATTAGTCAGCTTATCTATGCCTGTCTTAGTTGTCTACCTCGTATGTTTGCTTTCGTTGCTGGCTGCAGTTCAGCTTTTGGAAACATAAATCTACAAAGAATGAGATCATGCCAACAAGATCTTTTCAAGTTTAATAAATATCATTTTCAGTTCAAGTAAAAGACAAAATTCGCATTCTTCCTCTTTTATCTCTCGGGGTTTCCGTGGTTCTCTAGTCTTGCCCTCTGCTCTCGATCTCCCACTATTCACACCCAACACTGCTTATCTGGACCCGTCATTGCTCAGCACGTGCACATCTATCTCCCGTCTCTGTCGGGTGAGTACGCACTTTGCGTCTCACTTGGCGAAAACGAGTAACATAATCATGCCCCTTGGGCAAGGCTTTTACTGATCGTCCATTGATTGTCTGTGATTGGACGCCGTTCACTATAGAGGGAGGGAGAGAATTCTCTCCCTCTCTCCGGCTTTAACGTTAAAGTTAAAATTAGCTTTATTGCCAAAAACATCGTCACTAGATCCTTTAACAACGGTCTGAACTATTGTGTGTGATAATAGTCCTTTACATATATCTTATTTATTCGTTTTAATAATATTTTATTTTATTATGAAATTTTCCCTCTTTAGGTAAAGATAAGATAGTTGTGACACAACTTCCCGAAGAACTCTATGGTTTATTTAGTTGTTTTTCTCCCATAGAAAACAATACATGTGTAGGTAACACGTAGAAATATTCATAACAACTTTTGTGATAGATGAAACACTAAGTCTTCTTTTCTTCAAAGAATGGTCACTGTAGTGTTTGATTTAACAAAAAATGAGAAGTGCCAAAAGTGTGGGCGGATTAATAATTTGACTAGAGGGCCGTGAAAAGGAACACGGTTTTGTTTGTTCTCTGTTCTCGATCTTTTACAAGGGCAAAATGTTTACTGGGATTGTACAATTAGACAGCGTTCGTAATACGTCTAACCATTACTATAAAAATATTTTTTTAAATTGTGTATTATAATCATAGCCATAGCTGCGCCCTATTGTTTGTTACATTATATTGTTGTCCTCAATATGCGAATATATGTCAACTTGGTCTAATTCATGTATGTGTGTGTGTGTTTGTATTTGAATACATGAAGTGGAGAGGTTTCGTGTTGTATTATAGTTTTAAGACGTTCATTTTAAAAATGTGTATCACTTTGTCTCTCATCTTTGTATCCGTCTCTATTGTAGTGCTATTCATTCATCATTTACAAAACTGAAAGAAATGAATTATTTTTCTTGGAGTCGCCTAGTATTGGGAGGGTGAGACATACAGTGTACTTATAAGAGAAAAAAAATGTTTAGCATTCTTTAGGCCCGCAGTTTTCCTACCCACCCTGACAGTCTTCGAGAAATAAGGGGCTTGATATCGTCCTTTTTGTATGTGGCACCGGATAGCAGTCGGTATGCTTCAAACTGGCAACTAAGAGGTCCGATGTTCGAATCCCAGTTGGTGCCAACGTCTCCGTGTATAATTATTCATAAAAATTAGGGAATGTAAATAGATTTAGGGATTACCTCCTTGCTACATTTTGTTTTAAAAAATCCAAAGAAAATACAGTGTATATAGTTCAACATTTTTAAATCACGGTACAAATACCGTTCTAAGATTTTTAAATTAATGAAACATAAACATAATCCGTTGCCAAGCCTGAAATCATTGCAAGTATACTTTTTTCACAGAATAACGAAATAAATATCATAATACCAAGTGGCTTTGCTAAAAAGAATGGAAACAGATAACCCATTTTACGTCGAAACCATTATGTATTTATGATTGTAGCTATGGGCGTATGTAACAGCACGTCATCATAAAATTCAAGTGTATTTAGATTGCTGCATGGTGAAAAGGCCGCGTCATTTAAGAGCGGTTAGTGTGCATGTGGCGACCACAAAACAGCTCAACTGAACTCGCTATAGCTCTAGACCAGGGACAGGTCGCTTTCCAGGGAATGTGTCGTGATAAAGAGATATGAGATATGGTTATGCTATTTAATACGCGGAGTAGATTAATTTTTTAAATGACTCGTCGTTTTTGTCTTTTGTGGTGGTGTTGATGCTGTTTGTACCATAGTTGTTATTGTCGTCATGTTATAGTCATTATAATTGTCGTGGTTGGTGTACTTTTTCTCATTAATTTTTACTCATTCTTTATTTTTTTTTCAAAACGACTGTCTTTCAATTTCCAAACTTGACTTTGACCAACGAAGAGCTATTGTTACTTCCTTCAAAGACGCCCTTCAAATTTCGATTGCTGAGTAATATCTTTTTCCACTTGTTACGTTTTTAAGTGGATAAGAAACAAAGTGGTTTAATGTTATTCATAAGGATGCTCTCTTATCAGTTTGCTTTCATTTCTGTAGACAACAGCTTCAAATTAGTATATAAGATTTCTGTACAAATGTATAAATTGTTTGCAATAGCGATTAATTAATTAGATCTGTAACAGGAGTTGAGACGCCCGACGTACAACATACATGTATTAAGATGTTTATTTATTATTTTTTTTTTCCAAAATTGTTGTTGAAAGGAGCTCAACTCTGCCAATAAAGAGAAATAAGTTGTTGTGAAATCACATTCTCTATAAAGCTGTATATGGAGGAAATAAATTAGTTACCATACTTTATTTTATGATAGTACACATGTAATTCATATCACTTACCATCCTTAGTCAATATTGTCTTTAGTTTCCTCTCTAATTTTGTCTCGTTTTAAAGTTCTTATCTGGAAAATGCCACTAGTAGGCTATTTTCTTAAAAGCACGTTGTGCTAAAATGTCTTGCAAAACATACAAATGATAAATTTGAGGGTTTGTTTTTTCATGTATGAAATTTCTGTGTTGGTTTCCTTTTTGTTAAACTGTACACGTTGAAAGAGAAAGAGCAATAATATAGACTAGCGTTATAAGATAACATACGCCCTGTACAAACTTACATAACACGATATACGGATCCGTAGTCTTCAAAGTAATCGCGGTAACGCACTCGCAATAGTCTTCATCATCTAAGATTCGCTATAAATTCTCTAAGGAGAGAGGGCCTTTCCGGCAGAACATGGGGCACCAACAGCCTGAGGTCTCCAATCTAAACATCCTTGAACTCCGCTCGATGGTGACCACAGACTACTATTCTTTCTTTTCTGTGCTTACTATATACTAATAGATTGTGAAGGTCGAATAAAATCTATTGTTTCAGGGAAGAACTTTACACATGTTAAGAACAAAACAAATATACGATAATGAAAAATTTGCCTTTTTGTTTTAACTTGGTGCGTTTTGCAGATGAGTTGTCGTTATATTCGCTTTTGCATGAAGATGTCGATTTCCCCAAAGCCAAGACCGAAACTCATTGTAGCCTATGCAGGCAGTTGACTAAATATTTAAGAAACATGGTGATTTTATAAGTTTGATTACTAGGGGTCTGTAGCTAAGTGGTAATAAACATTGAGAGGTTACAGTAAGACTGTGCAGGTAACTTTAACTATCAAATAAAGTCATAAAGTGAACAACTGAGACATGAGTCATTGTATCTCCGCCCTGTCGTTGTGTGGCAGAACATAAAATTGTCAGACGTAAATCTTGGGACCCGTCGCCGCATATGACTCCCTAGAGGAACCTAGGAGGCGTTAAAATCTATAAAGAACTTAATGACGTGTAAAACAGAAAAAATACAAATTCGAGTGAAGCAGAGAGAGTAAGAGAGAGAGAGAGAGAGAGAGAGAGAGAGAGAGAGAGAGAGAGAAAATGTACATAGAGGACAAGCTTTTAAAAGTACACTGTTAGATAATTGTGCCAAGTTAGATAATCAAGTCGATGGACTAATTATCGTACACCACCTTGTGAATCTAAACAAACAAACAAAAGACAAACAAGCAAAACAAATCAAAATAAAACAAGACAACAAAAAAAAAAAACGATCGAAAAAAAACAACACACACACACACACACACACACACACATTAGGATTACATGCCTTTCTGGGATCTCCTGTTTTCATTATTGAGTGACTTTTCGTATCGAAATAGAGATTTCTTAGTTTTAACGAGGCCCTTAGTTCTGGAGCTAGGAATTTGAAGGATTAGTTCGAGAATCAATTACATTGGTCTATTACCTGGATTAGCTGCACAAGTTTGAAACTTGAGTAGTACTGACATTCATTATATGAATTATGGCACTTGGGATCTTGTTAAAAAAAGCGAGAGAACGTTTATTTTAAGTATAAAGGTTGACAACATCCTTCACGGCGTTACCAAAACTCGCCGAATAGGCTGCTACTGAGGAACCTAGGAGAGGTTGAAAAAGGTCAAAGTTAACCAAGAAATATTAATAATACAAAGTCGCATAATTAAACCCGCAAGGGCGCGAAAAACAAGATGCAACTTAAAATATAAACGCTGCAGGGGAAAATGAAAAGGAAACTCGATTTAAAAACAAAACTAACAAAAAAACAAAAACTGTGAACACGAATCTGGTCTTTGGTCAGAGCACAAGACCTACAAAAGCTCTGCGCAGCAGTTCTCCGGACTGATTGCTCTACGGAATTCACTGAGATTTGATTTAATAAACCTTCTGCACTGCACGCGCCTGGCCTTAGTCCACCTGCTCTTCGCCTTTCCTCAAGGTGCACAGTGAAAGGAGGGCGAGAGTGTAACCAATTTGTCTTGCTTCACTGAATGCAACAGCGCAATACGCTGCATGGATTTGGTCATGTGGACGGCCAAGCTACAGCGCTGGAAACCTGTTTGTGTAGCCGTGTGTAAAACAAAAGCCACAAACATCACGTGCAGTCAATTAGCCCACACCTTGCTCCCATGTTTACCTGCTCACAGACAACAGTGTCGATCCACATCAGTACTCACGCAGACCTAAACCTAGCCAATTAAAACAGGTCTGGTGAGTTTTACTTCTTCTATACATATATCTTGACAATCATGAGTGCTGTACGTAGGGAATGTTTATCTTGGCCTCACCATAGACTACGTTTTTGTAGTGTGATGTCTATCAAATAATTTTGATTTGGAATCATATCTTTAGCCCCTATTTAACGTGTAACCAACTCGACCGTCCCCATTTTTATTTTATTATCGCCCCCACTGTCACACCCATTCCTTTACTTCGTTGAACTTGTAGCATTCATACTGTTCTCACATTTTCTCAGTCCTCATAACGTTTTACAAACAAAATCGAGTAAAGCCAATCTCAACTGACTAAATCTTGACTAACTTCTGTCTAACCAACTGATACTTAAGTGTACAAATTAACAAATCGTCGTTACCGGTGGCAGTTTTGGAGTGATGAAAACATGGCAAACAGGTTACCATCCAAAACAATAATGCTCTTAAAATGCTGGTTGAAAAAAAAATAAATTACTTATATCAACATTGTGTCTCAACAAGAATAATATAATTCTGAAGCCTCCATATATGTGGATGATCCCTTTGTTATATATTCGCCCTTGGGCGTATTACCATAACATGACCAGTGTCTAAGTTCTGGACCTTGTCATTCCTGACAAGGCCAGAGAGGACGACCAGTGCACTGGACATTAATTTTCTCGTACAGGAAGGTCAAGGGACCATTGTGTTATTGGCCAGTGGGTGGAAACTGACCAGCGCTAAAGATGATTGTTTTGGATCAAATCGAAGATTCAAGGAAGGAACAATTCGTTCTTCAGAGCTATTAATCAAATTCATCACTCACGGTTTTGCACAGGTTGATCGCATTTGGAATCTTTAAGGTCGTCTGGTCAAGGGATGAGAGGGGGAGAAGGAAAAGCTTATACATTCTTGTAAGCTTTGGTTAGACCAATAGTAACTTTTAATTTTAAGGCTCAGTTTTTTTTTTTTCCGTTTGTTTTTTATTTTTTAAAATAAAACATCGCCAAAAAGCAAACTTTTTATTTCTTCAGTTTTGGGCAAGGAAAGTGTTAAGTTTACGAACGAAAAATCCAAATTTATTTTGAAAAAATCTGACAAGCTTGTGTTCCGGGCACACGTTTTTTTACGCATATCATAAAAAATGAAGTTGCATAACACACGTTACGACTATCTCAATCAAATACCCTTGACACATTAGAACGAATAGCGTAAGCCGCATTAACAATAATTTGCTTGGGGAAACAAGTCAAGTGTCCATATTGACACCATTCAAAAAACAATCACCCGGTTAAGTTTCATACACCACAGTAGTTTAATTTCCCCCAATTAGTAATACAACAGTGATGGCAACATAACTAGAACATAGTCCTGTGATGTAAAAAGCAAATGCCAAATGCAGCCATTACGGTACTGGGCGGCAGGGTAGTAACAAAAAAGCCAAGCTTCGCGGAGCTTACCTGTGGAATGGCACTTGGAGTCTCGGCTTGTTCCCTTCGTTAACACGGACAGTTTACCCTCAAAATGTGTTTTTTTCAACTTTATTCAAGTAAGCTGAAGAACCAATGTCCAATTTGTTTCAATCGAGGAGGTAGTAAGCATGCCACAACCTGACGTCACAAGACGACTTTTTACGAAGAATCCTATAGAACTTTCTCTCACAAGCTATCGCTTGGCAAAATGCTAAACCAATTTAGGAAGTTGTTACTTACAAAGAAAATAAATGTGCACTTCAATATATTTTTCATTCCCCGTCTTTTTAAGCCTTCTTAAAGCCTGAAAATGTTCTTTAGTATTTAGTTTGTAGATTTCTAACGGCCATAGAGAGATTTCCGACAAAAGCCAGGTGACAACTGCCAGAATATTTTTAGCTCAAAAAGAATTTACATATATTTGTTGAGCCTCTAATATATTGATAATTAAGGAAGGATAATATTTACACATTTCTTTAAACTTTAGATAACGCAGTTCATCGATACATTCCAAAATTGCTCTCGTTTTGCCCCCTGCAGTTGCCCCTATTTTTATCATTTTAAAGCATACAGCAATTAGGGCAGTCCGTTATCAGGCCCAATTTAATTATCCAGTTGGCGAGATTAAATGTGTGCTTCTGCTGGGTGGATCTACCTCCTTACCATAAAGGTTAATTATTTTGTCTAAGCTTTCTACTTCTTTTTCAGAATTCCTATTTATTTTGTTCTGTCTTTCTCTTCCTCAGTTAAGTCCGTCTTCCAAACACACAAGCACACTCGAGTTGTTTTCTCCCACTCACTCACCTGCCACCTGCTTTGGTTAAGGCTGTTGGTTTTCCGGTCTGGAGATAGAAATATACAGAGAAGGAGAAAGTGTGGAAGGGGGAGGAAGAGATAGAGAGAGAGAGAGACAGAGGGAATGAGAGAGAGAGAAAAATTGAGGAAGCGGGTGGGGAAAAGTCCAATGAAGGGGAAAGAAGAGAACAATAGCCATTTTGCTGCACAAAAATGAAAGAAACAAAGAAAAATTATTTGAAACGAAAAAAAAGAGAGTGGGCTGTGGAATAATACCATATAGAGCTGCAATTGGTGGCCCGAAACGAGAAGGATCTGCCTCACTGCAGGTTAATGACCCAATTGGCGGTCGGGAAATTTAGGCTGTGATTAGTCGGAACTTTGAGTAAATTTATAGCATTATATCATTCACGATTCGGTCTATTCGGTCTCTATGGTCACGTTTGAAGTAATAGGTTCTCCTCAGGAAAAGCATTGGTGGTGAACGATATTATATTGGATGGTTTGGATGTCCATACAATACTTCATCGTAACGCTAAGGGAGCCACAATCTCAATAAGCCTTTGTGTTCTTGCAAGATTAATAATGAGAGCGAGTGTGTGCGTGTGTGAGAGAGGGAAAGAGAGAGAGACAGGGGAGAAAGAGAGAGAGAGAGAGAGAGAGAGAGAGAGAGAGAGAGAGAGGAAAAGAGAGAGAGAGAGAGAGAGAGAGAGAGAGAAAGAAGTGAGGAAATGGTGGCATGAACATTGAATAAGCAAGCTAATTTCATAAAAGATTGAGATAGAGAGGGAGATTTAATATGGGAAGAGAAAAACAATAACCAGCAGTTGTCAGACTCGCTAACAAACAATTGGAGAGAAATAGATAGGATGGAGGAAAGTTGACGGGGATAATGAGTGACGGTTATGGAAATGATTGAGACACGCGCAGAACTACATATATAAAGACGGACTGTAGAGACATATAGACAGAGAGAGAGAGAGAGAGAGAGAGAGAGAGAGAGAGAGAGAGAGGGGAGAGAAGAGAGAGAAAAATAGAGAAGAGAGCGAGAAGAGAGAGAAAGAGAGATAAAGATTGACAGACATACATAGAGAGGCAGAGAAAATATCTACAAAAAGAAAAAGATTGAAGGGGGAAATAAAAACATATGGATGAAAAAAATAGTGAAAAGTTACAGTTGAGGAATTGCTACCTTAACTGCATGTACGTGGTATGAGAAACAATAAACTTTCCGCTACGAAATGAAGAGAAGATGAAAATAGGCATGTACTTTTGTAACAGGAATGAGTGTAAAATGATAAAATGTAGTTAACCTGGGAGTATTGCCAAAAAGCTTAGCCACTTTTACGGTTCTTCAGTTGTTGTTGTTGTTGTATTTTCTCGTTTTTCGTGTGTGGATTGTATCCTTTTTTAGTATTGGGAAGGGAATGCGGCTTGCATGGGGGAGATTCACCTTAAACTCTCCATATTTTCACACTATCTTTAAAGAGATGGTCTTTCGGTGAAATGTGTTACATATGCAGCTAACAGTAATTAGAATATTTTTATGTGTTTCTAGTTTAGATGTGAAAATGTTCTTCCCTACCAAAATAGAAATAGCGATATAATACGATTATGATTCTTGAAACTAGTTTTCCAAAGCATATTTAAATACACAGTGCCTCTTCAAAATATGACCACAAAAATATCGGTAATACACTCTTTTGTTTCTGTTTGTGTCATTAAGACTTTGCCGGCCTACAGCATAGCGAATACACAGAACATCCAGGATAAGAAAATCATTTGGTAGATTTTTCAATATCGTGATTAAAATGTGCTCTAATTATCTTTTCAAATTTAAAGTAATGTGACATAATTTACTAAAGATCAAATGTATTTAAAGCTTCATACATGCCAAGTTTCGTTGATAAGTATTAATAAATGAGAAGCGTATTCAAGTGTTGTTTTTTTTTTTACAAGTAATTTGAAATAAACGACTTATAGCAAATGCATTTTTGTGGTAAACAAACGGATGAAGCTGGCTAATGTAAGAGAGTACATCGAATTTTCTAACTCTTTCTAGTAAAAGAAAATGGAATAATTCCAATTCTTCAATGAAGTCTTTGAACTTTTAGACCTGTTTTTGGAAACCAAATTTTTGTCACAGGAGACATGTCCCCCATCCGATTAAGATCTTTACCGTGTGTCGCTTAAGCCAAGCATTGCATAAGAGATTGTAGATTTAGTGATACATTTCACAAAAAGAGCCCAAAGTGCCATTGATAGGGGGAGTTAACGTGACGCTCTCTATATCTTCATTGTGTTTAAGGCGGTTGGCGAATTTTCTGACGGAGTTTTTACTCAGATTTTGAGAAGGAAGCAACCTCCTTAGGCTGCGAACGCAAAGGCCAACACGTCTTCTACGCGAATTCGTCCTTTGTGAACTTTCATAAAAAAAGTTATAGAGAACGCGCTTGCAGTGAAGTGAAGTTGTATTGTCGTCACTGCCTTTCAGTAGAAGGTTTAAATAGGGCTACAAAGACACGCACACACCAAAAGACGAATTCGTATAGAAGACGTGTAGATGTCAGTACTCAGTGCGTTCGCAGCCTTAGTTATCCCGACCTACATACACAAAATCCTAGCCTTGACACCTCTCACTAGTTCACACTCTCTGATTGCAACCCTCAACACGACAAACACTTTAAAGAAATCAAAGACATAACATTACAGCCAGGAGCTGTTAGCGGTGAGACCTTTGTGGCTATGACGCTGAGTGAGGTTTTTATGCAAAAACTAGGAGCAGTTAATTGATTTCATACAAAAAGGGATTTATGTTTTTTTATTCTACAAGATCGAACGACATTGATTGCGTATGGTGCTCCTAGCGCTTTTGGCTTGACAAAACTGTCTCCAGTTTTGACAATCAGTCCTTATGTTGTTGAGTGCTTTATTATTGATGTTACTCTCCGGAACGCGAACAGATTACAAGGATTAGATTTCTCGCTGAGCCAAATATGGTTAGAGGACAGATAACTTGTAAGAGCAGGTGTTTTTTGTTTTGTTTTTTGTTTGTTTTGTTAGAACAGTCATCTCTCACACTGGGGGGAGGGGGGAATCAGTCGTTAGTTTTGGTGCCCGCAAAGTCGGACTTAGCTAAATCGCGCTCGAGGTTCAACTTAAATGTCTAGTTTAGACATCTTGACATGGCTATTTGGCGTATTTGCTTTTTAATCACAGGTTGGATGCAATGCCTGAAATGAAATCCTCGTCCATGGAAAATGATAAAAGGCGATATCGAATTTCTATGCCTATGAAAAAGAACTCCTAAGTACAATTATAAAACGTTATCCGATTATCGAGAACAAAAGAAACAAACGTAATCATCAACAAAAAGCAGAAAGCATGGGATCACGCAACAAGGGACTTCAACAGCAAATGAAAAGGTTTCAAAGCGAGACATCTGAAATTTGAAGAGTTTTTGGAAAAGTTTAAAAATAAAGGCCAAAAAAGACCACGCACAAACAGAAGAAAAAGATGTTTAAAACTAGTGGTGGCGGACCAGCCAAATCGCTGGAGCAAATGCCTAAAACGATATCGCATCCGAAATTCATCGTCTCTGAACTATGTAGATGGTTGTGTTCTATCGTTGCCGCTGTAAATCCATTTGTTCCATTTCATGAAGTTTGTGTTTGTCAGCATTTTCGTCAAAGTTCAAAAAGAAAAGATTAACGGCTTTTATGGGTTTTCACACACAAAAGAGCTTAAAACATGGTGCAACAGAAAAGTAGAGACATACCTTCATTATAATTATAATGATCTTCATTATAATTATTTTTTATTACAATTGCCGTTTACGATTGAGACCAGATACGTGAACATGGGTTGATTTATTGTAAAGAGATAAATGGACGTGTTTGTGTTTTAGACAAATAGCCCCTATATAAAATTTCATTGAGCTTAAGTTATCGGAAATGGACAGGAAAACTGCTGGTAGTTGGATATATGGATAGATAAATATGTATGGAGATAATATCTATGTGTAGATAGAAGTAGAAAACGTAAGGCGCAGATGGGGAGAGAGAGAGAAAAAAAAAGAAATATAGAGAAAAGAGACAGAGAGAGACAGACTGACTGATAGAGAGGATTAAAAAAAAAAAAAGAGAGCTGCTTGGGCCAAAAACTAATTAAGTTTCGGAAATACCCAGAACTCTTCCGGAATGGAGGTGAAGAAACTTTAAATTGTGCAGAAGTTTTCCCCCCAGATTTTTCGTATTAAATGGTTCTTTTGTAGATCTTTTTTTCCCTCTGCATTTTTTGCTCCATGTACTTAATGTGTTTTTCCTTTGTTTCCTTTTTGGTGGTTATGGAAGGGAATGTGGCATGCATGACGGAAATTCACCTGAAATTTTCCACATTTCCACACTAACTTTAAAAAGTGTTTCGAGAAAATATGCCAGTAGACAGTAAATAGAACATTTCTCTATATTTCTTATTTATATGTTAAAATAATTATGCTTCACTAGCAAAAGAGATGTGGCGATAGTTCTGAAAATATATTCTAAAAGCCAGTTTTCAACAAATTTTTAAACACTGTGCCTCTTTAACATCTGACCACAAGACATGTGGTAATCCTGTTTTTGTTTTGTTTTTGGTGTTTTTTTTCGTTTGTTTCTGACTTTGCCTGGAACATGTCTAATACACAGAAACGTCATGGTAAAGAATACCATTTGGTAGATTTTTCGATATAAAATGTGCTATGATCATTTCTAATTAATTTAACGTTATATGATAAATATCTATGTATTTAAAGCTTCGTACATGCCAAAATTCGTTGACAAGATTAATCCACAGAAAGAGTATTCAATAAGAAGTTTGAAATAAACGCCTTATAACGAACTACGTTTTTTTATTCGGGGGTTGGTTGGGAGGGGTGGTGTGGGGCATTGGAGGCGTATCGAGTTTGATATGTAAGAGAACAAATCAAGTTTTGTACCTGTAATTATTACTATTTCTAGCAACAGCAAATGAATAGTCTTATAACTTTTAGACCTGACTTAGGAAACCAATTTTTATAGCAGAAGATTCTCCCCCCTAGAAAAACACTGACCAAAAATCACGCACACGCAAACACACACACGTTTGCAAAAAGGCTATAGCTAAAATTTCGAAATATCAGATAGAGTTATCAACTAAGTGTCGGTTAAGCCAACCATTGCACCATTCAACATGACAAACATTTAAAAGAAATCAGAGACATGGCTATTGGCGGTGAAAACTTTTCTTTCTATGGCCCTGAGTGAGGTTTTTTAAAGTAAAAAGTAATATCAGTTCAATGATTTCATACAGAACGGGAATTTCCGTCCTTCCGACAAGATCGAGCGACATTGATTGCGTTCGTATGGTGCCCCTAGTATTTTTGTCTTCACAAAGCTGTGCCTGCAACCTCGGTGTATGGTCCCATGCAGGTGAGTGGTTTCTGGTTATTGTGAGTGCTATGCCCTCTGACTCTAGAATATGAACAGATTACTAGGCTTCGACCGCGCATGCAGGAGAAAAGAACTATCCATGCAAAGGCTAGGATACATTGGAAATATATTTTTTGTGTGAAGTCTAACGTCAGCACTTTATAATGCGGACGGATAGATAAATAAAGAAATAGAGTGATAGGGAATGAGACAGCGAGACAGTGAGAGAGACAGGCGGAGAGAGAGACAGAGAGAGAGAGAGAGACAGAGAGACAGACCTGCAAAAACACTGTGTCAGACAACTGCCATGCTAATTTAAGTAAACAAAAGAAAAAGAAAACGGGTGACAGTTTTGAGATTAGATTGAATGATTGCATGAACGAAGTAATTGATAAACAAATTGAAAAGGCTACGGCAGATTGCACGCTGCTTTGATCTCGCTGATACAAGCTTTGTATTTGACACTACTATAATTATGGATGACGCATTGAAGCTACTTTTAGAAGGAAATAAGGTTTGGGGGGTGGGGGGGGGGGGGGTGAGGCGGGGGGCAATTTTGATATTGTTGAGGAAAGGGAAAGGGGGGTGGGGGGGGGTGGGGGTCTAGATGGCGTTCAATTTTGAATTTTATTGATAAAATCTGGTCTTTTACCAGATTTGTTAATCCAGGATAGAGTTTTACTTAAAACCCGGTAGACAATTACCCTCTCCCGTAGTGTTCGTTTCCACCTTGGTTACGAATAACGCAAGGCGCCTAATAATGCAAGGCAGTATTCGATGAGAGGGCGATGCGCCCCGCAGTTGGTATCATGAAAAGGAGTGATCACTTAAAGAGCCTGGTGGAGTTGACATATTTATACGTTTAGATTTATTTTTTGTTATATGAGTAAAGAAAAAGCATACAATGTAAATTACAGAAGTATGCACATCGGCTGCGATAGAAGCATTCCTTTTACCTCGATTTTTTCATTGTTTCCCTGCGTTAGACATGGAATTGCGATAGATTCCATGTTGTTTGACAAAAAAAAAGACACTAAACACATCTGATTCTTATCATTTTTCACTGAATTGGTGTAATACGGGATAATTAATTTCCACCGCTGATTTTGAATTTCCCTTTGCGGGATCAAAACAATTTATCTGTTTCATTGGATAAAAGGAATCTCTCCCCTGGTTCAGCCTCTCCTAGATTCTTAAGAAGGGTCCTATACGGCGACGAGTCCATAGAGAGGGATGTCGCGTGATACTGATACAGATACCGACCCCGACCCAAGGGACCGCCTTGACTCAAATGGTAGAGCGTTGGTCTCTAGATAGGGAGGTCCGCGGTTCAAATCCCACGATTGGTCAAAATTTTCGATTTCGTCACGAACTGGTTTGATTGGTGTCAGCACAATGTGACATGGTCTTGGTCTCACCGCCCCGTCTTGTGTGTGGAAGCACATAAAATTTTTAGACGTAAGTCATGAAGCCTGTCCACAATGTAGCCTATACATTGCTGATGTTGGACGCTACGCAACCATCTCACCTCAACCCAATCCCGACACAAAAAGCAAGACGAATCGAACCAGTTGGCGTCTGGGAAAAACTGATTCGCTTTGAAGTTTGGGCTATCACCCGCATTTCATTTTATTTAAAAAAAAGAGTTAGTACTCGTCAAGCTTATTCTCCATAGCAGTAGCACTGTGAGCTGTTTTTGTGTGTGTTAAACGCCTTACTGGCGTCACATTGCAAGACTTCCGGTGCGGCAACATTCTTATATTCCTATAAATTATGTAAAACACTGGTTTCATAAAAAAAAAACAAAGATTATACACTCAATAACGGCTGTGAAACCTAATCTGGCCTGAACGTTTTTTTCAGGTCGGATTATATCTCGCAAGTTCTAGCCACAAAGCCACCAATCCGATGTTCCCGTTAGACCGCACAAATTGTTCTTCACTCGGGTCTGTTTGCTGCTTTTTACCCTTTCTTTTCTCCAGAGTCTCTATTTTAAGTGCCGTGACGACAGGAGTCGTTAAAAAACAATCTGTTTGCTAGACTTAGAAGCACGAACTTTGCAGAGCTAATGTTTTAAAGCGCTTCGCTTCATTGATTTCAGCAGAGCAGCATGCGTTTGGAGCAACGCGTACATTTTTTATTATTATTTTTATTGGGGGAGGGGGGGGGGGGGCTTGGTTTTTGCTGGTACATTCAGATTTTGCTGATGCATTTTGTATTTTTGCATTTAGTGACCATTTTACAATGATTCTTATGATGATTTTATGTTTTATTATGCATATTTATTTTTTAATAACAAATTAAGTAGCGAATACATGTGCTGTCTGGATATATTCTCTTTAATCAGTGCTTTTTTCGAACCTGGGCCAAGGTCGAATGGCAACTGCAAGCCCAGAAAAGCTTCAGGGGATATATAAATTCAGCAAAGTAGGACCGTTTTCTTTGGGGATTGGGGGGGAAAGGTAAAAGGATCTCAGTACAGTTGCAATTATGGTTCAACATACTTTTGGATTATGTGAAAGGTTTTTGGGAGGAAAATTGAACTTGAACCACATAAAGTTGGCTGGCAATTCGCCACGAAAAAAATCAGCAAATCTAAACACCTTTACGAAACGATGAAAACATCTCCATGATATTTCTGGGATGATTATGTGGATCACCAACAAGTGTTCAGTATTTGTAAAATAATACGTTGTATGTTATATACTCGCCAGTGAGTTTGAGAATAAAGCGCGTAACATTGCATCTGGAGATCCCATGGGACCCCCATGGTCTGGAGTAGACTTCCTACCTCCTTGAGCGGATTCTCATTCTTTCTAATGGTGCACAGATTGTAAGCAAGAGCTTAGCGTCATCTACAACAACAACTTTAGACATGCGATCTTGTTTTCTCCTCCTACTCTTTTTCTGTATTGTGGGATATTTTTTTTTGTTTGTTTTTATTTTCTTTTTGTTTTGTGTTTTGCAGTGAGGGAAGGGGTAAATCCACAAACACTTCTTTAAAGAGCGTCCTTTTCTTTTTTACTCTTTTTCTATGTGCAGCAGGGATTTTGCTTTTTCTTTTTTTTTCTTTTTTGGGAATGTTTGGGTAGGGATCATCATAGGTTTTGCATTTTAATCTTTATACCCCTTTAAAGAAAATAAAAAAGAAAGGAAGTCTAAGGAATAATATTAAACTATTGTCTGTTTTTTGGTGTAAGACAGTTGTATTAAGTCTTAAAACGCCTTACTGATATATTTGTCATACAGTAAAACAGCCGTATCCTCATTGCATGTACATCGCTCCTTAGCTGTTTATACTAAAACAGTGTTTGAGGGGATTTATCACATGATCATTGCATGACTTGTGTTCTCTGTTCAGACATTTTTCTTTGCCAAATTTGGGAATATGAGTTTGGTTAGTTCAAATTGGTTAGAACGACGAAAGAAGAGAAAAGACGAGATAAAGATAAGGAGAGTGAGCGAAAAAAAATAAACTAGGCAGAAAGATATAATGTGAGAAAAAGAGCAAGAGAGCGAGTGGAGGGGGTAGGGGGATTTTGGGGGGGAGGAGAATGAGGGGTGTAACTGGAAGGAGTGGAATGATTGGACCGTGAGGTAACGGAAAGGTCAAGCTAACAGTATGTTCTTTTTTTCTCTAGAATTTATATCCAAGACAATGCATGTAGAACTGCGTAGAGACTTCTGTAGGAACAAAATTAAATATATCGGCACAATTAAAGAATACAAACTTTCTTTGGACTCAAGAGAACAAAATAGAACTTCCAATTATGCATTTTCTCGCTATCTGTATAGCTATTATAGAATTTGTCTAACTCGATGAGTAAAGAAATGAAATAATCACAACAGATATAAGTTAATAGGCAGTTTAATTTTCATTCAGTATGGATATAGTACAAATAATTCACTTCAGATCTTGTGAAGAGTTCCTATGAAGTTATCATGGAAAGCGGGATAATTTTTGTTTAAACCCTGTATTTTAAGCGTATTTTATCCCATAGAACAATAAATTTAATTGTCTAGACCTGTCTAGACTTGTTTACAGGAGATAACATGCTGTGTTGCTGGGTTGTAGGCAGGCGAGAGTGAAAGAATCACACCGAGTCGCAGACAGCAAGACAGCAAGATATCAGGAGAGTAACACAATATACAATAACAACCTCAATTAAACTAAAGACACTGTAAACAAAATAAGAACATAAAACCATTTAAAGTGGATCTAACCCGCACTGCTTAACGGCACCCATGGCTTAGTCGAGATAAAGCAGCAACAAACAAAAAAGTCAGAAAGGAAGCAGTGGTTGCGGTGGCGGTGGGAATGTGTGTGTGTGTGTGTGTGTGTATATATATATATATATATATATACACACATATGGAAGAAGTGTGAGAAAAGATGGAGAGAAGGGGCAAGGACAGGGCGAAAAAAAAGAGACTGACGATGCATGACATGTCTTATCTACAGCCAGGTGCGTTCAGAGATGTCCATGCTTTGCAGTTTGCACCAATCGCCTGTCAAAGTTTAGTACTAGAACCCCTCATCGGTCGGCTGATTGGCACTCAAACCATCCTGACCTGGTCATAATGGAGTTCAGAGTGGACTTTCTTCGCTTCAACCACTGGTGCTGCTACCAGAAATATCATTTTGGGAGAGATATACAGAAACAGGGAGAGAAAATTTAATAAAGAAATACAGACACATAAACAGAGAGAGAAGATACAGAAATATAGAAACAGAAACAGGGTGTTGTTGAGTTGTTCAGTTGGTTTAACGCCCAACGTCGGTGTTGTATAGGCTATATTGTAGCCGTCGCCAAAACTGACGTCTGATAATTGATAAACAGGGAGAGGATGCCATGATTGCTGCCGGTCACATTATACTGACACCGACCCAAACAGCTACAGGGAACGAAATTGGACCTCCCGATCTAGAGACCAACCCTCTACCAGCTGAGCCAGTTCTTTTCCCAGAAACAGAGATTTTATAGTTGATAAAATGCCAGTGATCTCACGTTTCCTGGGGATTTTGGGGGAAGACATTTATCTGCTCGACAGAAAAAAGGATAAATTTGATATTACGGCAAGTAAGCACGAGTCCTCACCCGCAAACAAACATGTCAATCGCGAAGACGCATTTGTGAGTGGCGGATGCTGATTGTTTTTTCCCATAAACTTCCTGTTTGATCTCTTGTATAGATTTTATAAACGTGTTTACATATCAAATCAATCGACTGTTTCCTAATTCTCAACCTGCAGTTTCAATATGGATAACTTATATGGATGTGTGATAAGAGGGGGTTTATAACCTAGATGAAAAACACCAAAAAACGTATGAGCTGGCCTAAAAAGGTTAAGAAAGAGCCATGGTGACAAAATTTAATGCAGTAGTTCAATTAGTAAAAGCCTCGCTCTATCCATTGGTCCACTTCAGAGAATATTGGCAGTGTCGAGTGTAGTCCATTTGCGTGTCTTAGGTGTCCCTGCACGCAGCGATGCCAATTAGCACCGTGCGTCGCGCTTTCTTCAGCGCGCATTTCGCGGCTGTTTGTAAAATCACTTTGCGCTTGCTACTAAAATAATGGTTTGCTAAGCCCTACAATTTTGTTTTTGCGTGCTGACAGAAATTAATAATTTGAAACTGTGAAAACCTTATAGTTAATACAAAGAACGTGTGACAAGGACGTATTAGCCAAATTTACTATGATGGTTACTCTGGTTCGCTCTGGTATTCATCAGAGCTTAAACAAATTAATTAACTGTAGTCACAGTCTAGCATGTCGCCATGGACTGCACAGTCTACAGAAGCCAAATAATTGATGTTTAAATTACTCCAGTCTTTTTTTTTTAAACCAGCAGAGGCATTTGATGCTGCTCTCTGGCACCTTATCAGTCTAATCAACTGAATAATTTAATGGCTCTTCTATGTTTATTGTTTGTCGTTTTATTCTATTTAGTTTTATTTTCTTCTCTTACGCTGTTATTGTTTGCTTTGTTTTGTTTTCGTGCAATTCTTTACATGAACTTTTTTCCCGTCGAGGAGCACTGACATTTCAACACTGTCTTTCACAACTCATCGGGACGAGACGGAAACCACTGCATTATGCAGGTTGTGTTTTATAGTTTATCGACAGGTTTTTTTTTTATTAACGTAGAATACGGAGTCGGCCTAAGAAGGAAATTCCTTTTTAATTTGTATAAAAGAGATTACGTTGCATGATAAGACCTCAGATAGCATCGCGATTTTAACCTTTTATCACCCGGGTTTTCCAAACATGATTTTCTGTCTCTAGGTAACGTAGCAGTTTATTCGTATATTATTGCAATATAATGATAGTAAAGTATTAGTGAAGCGCAAAAAATCTATTATGTAACACTCTCCTTGAAAATATACGGAGAGAAGATAAGGTATCGCAATGCTGATGGTGCTGTATGTTTATTTAACTTCATGTTCTTTTTATTATCGTACATATCTTTTTGGGTGAATTGAAGATGGGGTTTCATTCGAGTTAATGTAAAAAATAGAAATAAACAAATATAGCTGTGACGTTTGCGTGTATTTACTTAATTTAAAATGGATTTTATTTTCTCCATCTAATTGCGCCTCTTCGACAGAGAAAGAAAACCTCTAATTTTCGAATTTTTGAAAAGAAGGCCACCATACAAATAAAATGAAACAGATAAAGTTATACCGCGACTCTGGATTAGAACGCGTTCAATCTACAAAATAACGTGAACATGACCCACTCTATGCGCTGCATGTATTCGAACATCCCTATTCTTTTTCTATATCACCTCTCATTTTTATTTTTCTTCAGATTGCTCTTTTATGTTTATGTAGTTATTTGTTCGGTTCAGTTGAAAACCTCAACTATCAGCAGCTTGGTTAACAAGTCATCACTCCTAGAGTTTAGAAAATCAAGTCTTTGCCTCTTTTTTCTTTTTTCTTTCTTTTTTTTTAATATAATTTTTTTATTGCTTGCTTGTTTTTTTTAAATTGTTATTGTTCCTCTTGTTATTGTTGTTTTAGTTGTTTGTTTTTGTCCTTCTTTTATTTTGGGAAAAGGGGAAGGGGTTGATAGCCAAGTTTCTTAAATGGGTGATCATAATGGAAGCAGTTCAAATCAATAAACATAAATATTTCCAGCGATGTAGCACCCAGCACATGTAGGCTCCGACTCTGGCAGACACCGATGCTGCAATAGAGTAATAAACCGAACTGAACTTGGCTTGTTTACTGTAGCTGCCGTTAGATTCGCATTTGGCTGGATTGCTTTCTTCATGTGAGTTTTTTAAACAGTAACAGTGTTATGTAACTTTTTCTTCTCTAGATAAGGAATTTAATAAAATCTTAGATAGTCTAGAGATTATGATCACTTTAAATTTTAGGTAATTCTTAAGAAAAAAAATTAATGAAAAAATTACGAAAAATGTTTGCACTTTGTGAACTATTGACTTAGATATGCATGAGTATGAATACCTCTAATTTTAGCAGAACTTTCCCTGTTTACCTTTTCACATCATGTATTTGTTCTTTTTTTAAATTGTGTTTGCTTGCTTGTTTTCTGTTTTCGTTTTAGTGGGTGTTTTTATCCATACATATTAATTTTTCTGCACATGACTATCCTCACGAAGGTTTAAAATATTATAACCCCTTCTTATTTACACAACTTTCCCACCTCCCTAAAATAAAACAAACCACGCATCAGCACATGAGAACGGAGATTGCGTGTCCTATCCTCTTGGCAATCTTCCCTAAGTTAGTCTAGACAAATTCCTGACTCATTCACAGGAGTGCCCATTCTAAGATTGAAGCCAATAGATTCGAACTTTCGACCCTCTGCCTATCACTGCAAAGGACTACCGGCTGAGAAGCGAGTGCCTGGGGTTAGAACAGATCACTACACAAGACTGGTTCAGAAAGGGCACTTTGTTTCCTGGACAAAAATGAGGTGTATTAATATGCAATAAATCTAACAATACATAAACCATTGTTCCTAAAAACTTTTTCACAATGATCATAATCAAATATGATGTCGTACTTTTTACATGTATGAACTAGAAGTCAAAAGTTTGTAAAAACTTTAATTGTGTACACATTATATATTAGAACAAAAAAAAATGTTCCAAAATAACGATTATGACGTCAAGTTTAATAACCACAAGGTACTGATCATTCAGTTAGTGTTTAAAACTACATTCTTTACTCTTTTTCCTCATAGTTACAATATTTGTTTGTGAATTGCGTCTATAAGGTTAACCATTAATATTAATTTTTGGCAAGTTGAGGATAATGCAATACAAGTTTCGCCTACTTCACAACTGTATACACTTTGAGCTGCTAAACTTAGTCTCATTACATGTTTCTGAAAGAAGCAAAAAGAAAAGTGTTTACGTTCCACTTCATTTTCTTTGTCTACAAATCGAGGCTACTGGTCCTTCAATGGCGCAGGAGTTTTGTGACAAAGAGCTCCATAAAGTGTCTACAATCCTGTTAGGAGGCCGGAAAATCCGCCAATTTGAGGAGCTAGGGGGAGTGTTTATTGTGGAAGAAGTCCAGAACTGGGTGCCAGTAAATTAGGGCCGCTGTTTCGATCTAGCGTGAGAGAGAAATAGAGAATGAGAGAGAGAGAGAGAGAGAGAGAGAGAGAGAGAGAGAGAGAGAGAGAGAGGAAAAAGTGGAGAGAGACACACACACAGAGGATAAAGAAATGTCAAACATTCAGGAAGGAGGTATTGGGTGATAGAACTGGGTTATGGTCAATAAACTTCTTCTTCCAAAGATTGAAGTTCGAATGTTTTATTTCACAAGGCAAGGGTTAAATAAAGCTCTTTAAAGATGGAACCAGGTGCGGTCAATTTTGTTTCAAAGGGGGACAAAATCTCAATGTGGGTTCTGTGGTTTGTTAATTTATCAAGTACGTTGTTACGGATCTTTAAATTGTTTTCTTCTTCAAAGGATGAACAATCTGTGAGTCAATGCGAGCAGTTGCTGTAGCCTACTCACCGATCGGGACACCAGGTAGCTCAGTCTACAGCGCTCTAGACTGACGAGCAAGAGGTTCAATGTTCAAATCTCAGCTGGAGCCATAACAGTAAAGTTATTAACCAGCAGCAGTGATTGTTGTTACACCAGAAAACACAATCTTGGTGTGGACGTTTGTGCTCTGTTTAATCTGTACGTTTGCGTTAATCTTTATTGTTACCTTCTGTGCAAGGTTTTAGCGACGATGAGCCGCACAGTTAAACCAGAGCGGCAGATTGCTCAGTCGGCAACCCTCTGGACAGACGAACAAGGAGCTCCGAGCTTCTCATACCTGTTTCGTAGTCTCTTTGTTGTTTATTTCGTTTTATCCTGCTGGTGTGTTTGTCGCTAGAGGTTTGTCTATTTCTGCCTTTATATTCACGATTGCCCCCTACTATAAATGTGTGCGTTTTTATTATTTTGAAAAAGATTACTGTCTTCATTTTAACCAATATATAATTTTACATAAGAAAAAATCACCTAACGTACTTAACTCCTGAACCCTCGATGAATATGTAAAGGTATGAATGACCTTTTGGTGCACCTTCTCCCCCTCTTCCATTTTCAATGATAATTAAATATGTGGTACAAACAGCTTTAAAAAAAATCTAAACACTGTGGTCGTGATTTATTGAGGCCTTTGTGTGTTTTAAGAAATCGTTGAGGTTTTTGTGTGTTTTGTTGTTTGTTTTTCGGTGGAAAATAAATTTTTAACATTTTCTTCGGCAACCATATTCATCCCCACTTTCTTTCTGCTAGAGAAGTCACTTCCTCTCATATAAATTAGAAACAGAGAAAAAATGTCCTAATTACTGTCAGCAACAAATTTAACACCTGCACGCCAAACATTTTTAAGTTAGCAGAATGGGCAAAACTCTAAGTAAATCTTTCCTATCCTCAACTAAAAGGACAAATAAAAGTGCAACCGGAATTTTTAAACAATTATAAGGAGGCCTAGGCCTAGTAAAAAAAATGCAAGAAGCAAACCGACAAAAACGCACGAAAAACAAAATTAAAGAAGAAAAACTTCGACGAAAACGTTTCTCGCTTCACCTCAATTCCCGAGGAGTTTCGGATATTTCCGAATCTTTGTCATTATTTTTGCCCAGGCAGATCTATTATATTTATATGTATTTTAATATCACATGATTATAATTTGTTGGAATTCTAAGCATGTCCGGGGTCTTCTTGCGACTAGGATATAAATTATGTCTCCAGTGAATGTTTCACCATAATTATGCAACTTATTCTACCCTTCTACGCCCTCTCTATCTCTCTCCCTCTACCTCTCTCTCTCCCTCCCTCTCTATCTCTCTCTGTCTCTATCTCTATCTGTATCTAGCTCTTGCAACTTATTCTGCATTTATAAACCTTTATTCTGGCCTGTGTCTCTATCGCTCCCTTCTTTCTGCTTTTCTCTCTTACTCGGTTGTCTCTCTCTTTAGGATTATCTGTCTACATGTTTGAATCTCTGTCAGTTCATCTGTCCGTGTGTCTGTCTGTCTGTCTGTCTATCTGTATGTCTCTCTCTCGCTCTCTCTCTCTGTCTCTCTCTCTCTTGCTCTCTCTCTCGCGCCTTCAGGTAATTTTTTAATTCATTGATTTGTACCGTACATTTTTTCCTACTATGTCAAAAATTTTTACACCGTTCCAAAATACCCATGCCTACATCCACTCTCTTGCAAACTAAATTTAAATTTTCATCAATCACCAAATATTTGTATAACTACCTGAGTAGATTACTTATAAACCGTTATCCTAATTTAGCATCATCGGCAACATGATTATCATTGGCAACAGTTTAAAAGTACATTAGATACTCACACCCCATTGGGATCATCTGGAGTTTAAATTTGAGCCAGAAAACCTGGAGTCTACGTCAAAACTAGTCTTGGTTAGCTAGATCTACTCTCTGTCCAGTAAAACTTTTCAATATTCCAATAAATTTTCATTTGAATTACTTCAGAAAGTTGTGAAAGCGTATAAAAAGTGCGAGAGAAGTGGTGCAGAATGAGTTTGGCTGAGAGAAGAGCTGGCAATGTAACAACGGATTAGATAATTTATTGTTTATTCATAATGGAGAGATAATAAAAAAAACAATATGGTGACCTTTCTTTGGTATTCATGAGAGAGAGAGAGAGAGAGAGAGAGAGAGAGAGAGAGAAAGAGAGAGTGAGAGAGATAAGGATAAAGATAGACAAACAAACAGGCAGGCATATATATACAGAGAGAGAGAGAGAGAGAGAGAGAGAGAGAGAGAGAGTCAGAAAAATAAGATACGGAAAAAGAGATAAAGATTTAGAGAGTCGGAGAGCGATAGAGACAGAGAGTGATAGAGACAGAGAGACATAGAGAGAGAGAGAGAGAGAGAGAGAGAGAGAGAGAGAGAGAGAGAGAGACAGAGAGTGACAAAGACAGAGAGACAGAGAGAGACAGGAAGTGATAAAGGGATGGGCGCAAGAATTTATTTTATAAACCGTTTTCATAATATCGCCTACATATCCCTGGCAACGTTCTCAAAAGAGTTCAGAATAACATTAGAAGCTCACCACCCATTACGATCATCTGGCGTTGAAATAATTATGAGCCAGACAGCTCGAGTCTATGTAAAAACTGGTCCTGGTTCGCTACACCCACTCCTTGTTTCTATATTCCAATACGTTTACTTTGGACAGTTGTGAAGGTGTATGAGGAGTGCTCTGAAAGTGATGCAGGATTATTGGGGTTGAGAAAATGAGCTGGAAATGTAACCAAAACAGTGTAGAGAATGTATCGTTTGAACATAGCACAGATGCAATAAATTGTGTGACATTTCTTTGGCATTCTTGAGAGAGAGAGAGAGAGAGAGAGAGAGAGAGAGAGAGAGAGAGAGAGAGAGAGAGAGAGAGAGAGAGGGAGAGAGAGAGAGAGAGAGAGAGAGAGGGAGGGAGAGGGAGGGAGGGAGGGAGAGAGAGGTGGGTGTGCTCTTGACAAGTGATTAATGAGAAAGATTGAGAGACAGATAGAGAGAGTGGTGAGGGAGGAGAGAAAAAGAGACTCCCCGAGGAGAGAAAGAAAGAAAGAAAGAGAGACATAGAGAGAGATCAATAGAGCAATAGTGTGACAAAGGGATGAGTAAGAGGTACAAGAATGTTATATAGACACCTAGAGAGAAAGGATGGGGGTATTAAATAATACTGAAAGATAAAAGGCAGTCAAAGACAAAGAAAAGGAAAACAAAATTCTCTTTAAAAATAGCTTATGCTTTGATGCTCCGTTTGTTATAGACCGAGATGAATGAAAGAAGGTAATGTTTTTGTAAACTACTCAACAGCTAGCCAGACAGCCAGCCTTTATCATTGCATAATAGTAATGCCTATAATTATATCAGAGTCAGGCTAGACAGACACCGCCCAGGGAGATATGCTATCATATAGAGTGACATGCGCAAACAAAGCGGGGAAAAAAAGATGAACGCTTCAGTACATAAACTGTCGGGTGTTCCACTTTCTCTCGTAACTCATTTTGTCGTTCTTCGTAAGTGCACAATAATTGTTGCTGGTTTGTTCCATACTCACTATTTCTGTTCTTGTCATGCATCTGTTCACAACATGATTGGCTCATTATAACTGTATGTATGCATCTCCATGTCTATATCCATTTCCTTTCTCATATGTATGTCTGGTCTGTTCGTCTCTTTCTTTCTTTTTTTTTCTGTCTATCACCCTCCCTATTTATTGTTTATTTCATCCATTTCTATTCTCGCCTACTTTTTTTTTCTCTAAAATTATGCCTTTTTTCACAAAATGATAATCATAATTTTTAAAGAACCCTCTTCAAGAAAATTCTTCAGAATAAAGATTTTATGCACGTTTTTCTAGCCTCGATGCTAAGTATGATGTGAGTAGGAGATTTTTATTTTCTATTAAGTGATATTAACCCGTAAGCCCTATGTTCTTGTATAGTTGTATTGGCTGAAGTGAATCACTTTGCGCTTTCCTGATTTTCCTCACACCTCATGCAAGTGGGAATTTAGGTCACAATTTTGTTTTGTTTTTTAAATGATTTTCCATTTTATCACTTAAACCGACCCTCATATCGCATCGACATAAATTTTAAAAAAAAGAATAACAGAAATAAACCTGTAAATACTACCGCTGTAACGACGCGTGAAGTGTGAAATATATAAATGATACAAAATTAGAATTATCGGTAGGCTAATCCCAGCGTTTTCCCTTTTCAAACGTTAATTAGGAGACTAGCTCTACCGAATATCGTAATGAGGATTATTCTAATAGTTATTTCTTGCAGTGATAGAGTTAATTTATGAAAGTTGCCAACTTGTTTACAATGCTTACTTGGGCGGAGTGTGCGATGCATTACCACAATCAAGTCGCTCAAGTCTGTAATATTTTCCCTTATGTGAGGTAAAGATTGTGACAGTTGTAGGTGGGTTGAGTTGAGTTGATTTGGTTGCTTTATATCCAACGTGAGCACTATATAGATCATAATTGTGTGGACTAACGTCGGCAATTTTACATGCTCCCACACAGAGACAGTGTTTCATGTCTGATTCGGTCACATTATATTTACACCGACCAAACAATGTACAGTTAGGGACGAAATTGAATAAATAACTTGATTTCGAACCGGGGAGCTTCCGACTGGGAGACCAATGCTCTACCACTTGGGCCAGTCCGCCCCCTGACAGTTATGGTGGAGTATGGAAAAGAGGTGAAGGGATGCCATTTGACGCAGCAGCATCCAGGCACGGAGTCGCCCTCAGGGTGAGCGCCAGATTGAGCACCCCCATTGCATTATGTATACACGTTTAACAGTTTAAGCGTATGACACATTCTTGCCTCACATTTTCAGGTTGGTAATCCTCTCCTGTCACTCTCGCAGACGCATCAGTGACATTTACATAAAAAATATTATGCTGCATCCATCGTAATACGACTCAATTTTAAAAATGGGTTAACAAGGTTTTTTTGTTTTTGTTTTTTAATTTGGTAGAACCAGCATGACGATTTAGTCAGAAACGATGCTGGCGGATCTTGTTGCAACTAATGGATGTTTTTTACCCATACATATCAGACATATCATTATCGGCGAACTACAAGGAGGGGGGGGGGGGTATGTTTGTTTTTTCGTGTTTTTAGTTTGTGAGGATAAACACTGGTGTACGTTTTTCTCAATATGAATCTATTATCTCTATTTGGAGACATCATTATAGATTTAGATTATGTTTAGAGAAGCATCTCTGAATTCAGGAAAGAGTCATTGACATTGGTCTCCATGTTAATTGCTCTCTTTCATGATGGAGAAGTCTCAAGTGCTTACCAATTAATGTATAAAAATTAATAGGACAAGAATTCTCATTTGATGAAGACAAGAGATTGAATATGTCAATAACTTGGCTGATTCAACACAACTGTAGAACAATGAGGACCCAGTTTTCTCTTATCTTTTGTTTACTTTGTTATTGTTATCTTTTACCTTTCTCTCTCCCTCTTTCTCTCTCCCTTCCTCCCTCTTTCTCTCTCCCTTCCTCCCTCTTTTTCTCTCTTTTATCTCTCTCCATTTCTCCCTTCATCTGCCTCTTCCACATCTTCTCTTTTTTCTGTGTCATCTCTTTAGTTTCTCTCGTCTCCTCCGATATGCAAAGACGCCTGTGTCAACTATTAGGATACAAAGTTTAATTAACATTCTTTCTGGCTTCTTGTGTAGCAAGGGTTATTAAAACAGGTTTATGCATTCATTTAACCCTCGTGATCGTAATAAAATGATATTGTAAGTTAAACACAGAAAAAAGTGAATAAAGCGGGGTGGAAATATAGAGAACATTGGGAAAAGTTAGAGGAGAAAAACGGTCAGACAGGCAGAATCTCACACACACACACACACACATATACATTCAGGGAGAGGTGAGGGGGTGACTGAGAGATAAACGTTATTATTTCTCTCAGACTAACATTGTGTTGCCCAGACTCTATTTCTGGAATCAATCAGTATGAGCAGAGCTCCCATGAGACAACCCTAGTGGTTGGGGTCCCCGGGTAGACGCCAAGCGACCGGGACAATCTAACCGGGAGACTCTCTCTCTCTCTCTCTCTCTCTCTCTCTCTCCTCTCTCTCTCTCTCTCTCTCTCTCTCTCTCTCTCTCTCCAGTCTTACAAGGTTAGAAGCAGTCTAACCAGATGGCATATATTATTCGGTCGGTCCACTCGCCCAGAAAAAGAAAGGTACAGAAGTACAAAAAGCTTCCTCTTATACTCTTGTAAAACCGTTGATGTTTAGCTTCACCATTTGATTTGGTCTAAAGACTTTGTCAACTGAGTGGTATTAACAGTTGTGGGTTTCACAATTTAGATCTAATGGCAATTATTTGTCCCAATTTTAGGCGATCGGTACTTCCCGTATATTTTAAAAAATGTTTCATGGTCAAAAGTAAGTTTCAAAACTTTTAAAGTGATGTTGAGAAAGTTTCGAGTGCTTTGTTGTTGTTGTTGTTGTTGTTGTTGTTGTTGTTGTTGTTGTTGTTGTTGTTGTTGTTTTTCTATTGGGTGGGTTACATTACACTTATCATGATGTTAAGTCAACAACTGTATTTTTTCCAAAACATCTTGGTGATCTCGGCACGTGTTTTCTGATGCCATTGTATGAGCTCTTATTCTGTATAGTATTCTTTCTGTGCTCCAACCAGGAAACATCGGTTCCATTAGGTTTTGCGATAATGGACTGCTGCACCACACTGAAAAATTCTGTTTGACACAGCTCATTTCGTTCACAGATCTCATGCAAACCAAAGTGTTAAATTCTTGAATAAATTAGAGATCTGCTAAAATCTAGAATTGCGGCATTAACGAGAACAATAAGCGCCTAGTATTCAGTGAGTCGCAATGTGGTCTAATGTATGGGAAAAATGCAATCGTGAATACTATTTACTACGTGCTCGTACATTTTGGCGCTAAACATTAATCATCTGATTTTCGTGTGTTTCAGAGCATAAGTCAGTTTGAATTATATTCATGTACTGTGTTGTTTAGTTTTTCTCATACGCAAAAGATCCAGATGTCGTCTCTAAATGTGTATAGTCGTCAGTTTTCTAAAACAAGGGTCTGTCTCAAAATCAGTAGGGTTTTCAGAAAAAAAAGACGAACGAAATTACTTACATTTTCTGAAATGTGTAATAACTGATTAATTCTCCTCGTAGAACAGATGGGGAATTATTCAAGGATTCTTATGGTGGGCCCGTGTTATTTCATTAAATTTTTAACTGTGCGAAGTCTACTCTTATTTCTACAATACGAAAGACTTCAACTGTTTTAGCAATATAAATGAGGTGACATTGTGTAAGTTATCATGAGTAGAGGCGCTAGAATGTTGAGTTAGTAAAGGGGTTTGTTTACCACGAGAGGGGCCAAGGTTCGATTTTCAAAAAAACAAGGGTCTGTCTCAAAATCAGTAGCGTTTGTTTTTTTAAGAAAAAAAAAGAAAGAAATTATTTAAATTTTCTTAAATTTGTCCCAACAGGTTATTTCTCGTCGTAGAACGGATTGGGAATTATGGTGGGCCCGTCTTATTAAGTAAGACGGTAACAGTAGGAAATTTAGTAAATAATTGGCTGATATGACTGAGTGGGTTGAAAATGTGAACAGTCAAGGAAAAATGAACGCTCAAACAGAAAAAACAAGAAATAAACTAGGACTATCGATAGCCTCAGAGGTAAGAGATTCTGTGAGTAGGGGGAGAGAAGGACGGTGAGGACTGGTTGAAACTCAATTCTCCCGCCTCTGTCAGTGCGTGGAGCGGGGTTTTTAGTGACTTTTAGGTCTTTTAATTTTCCTGATCAGTTTTACGCGGATAAACTTAACCCCCTGTAAACCCAGGATGACCCTCGTGACATTTATAAGCAATCTCGAGTTCCCTTTAAAAAAAAACCCACACGGAGATGATGACACCTGCAAAGGTTTAAACCCCGGCTCCCCTGCTCGCCACTCCTGTACATTATCGGGTTGCGCTACCGCCTCTACCAAGTTGATTTTTTTTGTATCTAGCTCTGTCTAGCTTGATGACTAAGATGGGAATCGAACTTAGGACCGTTTCATTGTTAATCCAAAATTCTACAAAGAAATCTATGTAGCTGTCCGATCGCATGATAAGAAACCGACAGGCAAAAATAGAATGTGCAATAGATTTACTCGTCCGTGCAAAGATCCTGATAATGATCCAGCACGCGTCTGGTTGCGGAGTTAATTATCTGGGGTTAACTGGCGGGGGCTTATCATCCAATCATAGCCTAATAGGGCGTGTGATTATTGTCATCGTGTTTATCACAGACACGGACCAGGCCACTTCAACAAAGCTATCCTATAAATTACCTCCATGATTATTCTTTTTAATCGTAAATAGCCCGCAAAAAAATCATTACCGTTGAGAATTATTACGCTTAGAACTTACAAGTCCGGACAATAGCAAACTGACGGGTTATCCTGAAAGGTGAGTTGTGACGCTTTGTGGTTTCAATAATGGTGTGTGTCCTTTGCATTCGGGTGTGAAATATCAAGAATAAAAAAAATGTAAAACCCTTGACAAGTAAATCCTGCCCATGCAGTAGCTCAAGGAAATAAACGATCATAAAAGAATGATATAAATCATATCAGTTTTTAGTCAAGGAAATAAGCTCTTAATAGCAATTACAAAACACTCTACAACTTCGATAACTGTTTTCAGTGAAAGAAAAAAGTTCAGTTTACAAAAAAAAAAAAATTCCTAACGACAAGGTTGGAGATGAGCCAGTGTCAAAATAGCTTGTTGCAAAATCAAGTTCTTTCTCAAACTATTAACATGTGGGTTTTTTTGTTTTGTTTGTTTGTTTTTGCTTTTGTATTTGTTTAGGGGGTGGTTGAGACAGAGAGAGAGAGAGCGAGAGATAGAGAGAGAGAGAGAGGGGGGGGTGGTATCGTACATGCTTGTTAAACTCAAATCAAAGGAATGTTAAAAAATATTAGCTGAGCAGCTAGTCCGGGACAAAACTTGATTGTATTGAGGCATTCAGGTGAGAGCAAAGTAACGTTAGAAGTTAAAACCATCAAAATATTTTGCTTATGATCAAATGCTGCAAACTATGTAGGCGAAGCTGTGGTTTGGAATCTCTGCCAACTTACACCACAGCACTTGGCATTGCCGACACACCGAAATGAAGTAAGAGAATCAAGGGAGTTACGTGGACGCCCATCCTGAAAGGAAGTATTGAGTGATTTGAGGTGTCAGTTTACATTATTCAGGAACAAAAATGTCTTATTTGATTAGGGTTTCCTTTCATCGAATTAATCGTTTTAACATTGACAAATAGGTATTCGTGATACATTAAATTAAGGGAAAACAGTGGATAGACATATGTGAGTGAAAGATTGATATATATTTCATTATAGGTAGGACACTATTTCTCTGGTTGATTTAAATTGCTCTCAATAATATACGCTCGGTTCTAAAACGTTAAGATACGCTAAATCTATGGATATCAGGGTTTTTATAGGGCAAAACACTTGTTGCGTTTGCATTTCATGTTAAAATCCCATAGATTTCGTAAACGGTTTTACAGATGAGAACAATAAACAATTATCTTGCAGCGAACAATGGTGTGTGACAACTGCATTTGGGTGTAAATTATCAAGAGTAAAAAAAAAATCCTTCACATGAAAATTCTTCCTATGCAGTAGCTTAAGGAAATAAACGATCACAAAAGAATAATAAAAATTATATCAGTTTTTTTTTAAGTTTTTTATTTAGTAAAAGAATCAGCTGAAGAAAACTTGGCACTTATAATTCTAGCGTATGAGTAAATACGTCTCTCTCTCTCTCT
>RQTK01000399.1:346696-387363 GCA_003991915.1 Elysia chlorotica
ATCATCATCATCATCATCATCATCATCATCATCATCATCATCATCATCATCATCATCATCATCATCATCATCATCATCATCATCATCATCATCATCATCATCATCATCATCATCATCATCATCATAATCATCAACTTCTCATCATTATCATTATTATTATTATTCTAAGTGACTGTAAAAATATCAGGCGAGTCGAAGTGTGCGTACAGTGACTGGCCTGAGATAGAGGGAATGTCCGCAAATAACTGCACAATAACATTACCACTTGGAATTTGAAGTATTAGAGTATACACTTTCATTATACTGTAGCCCCATACCTTTTCTGGTTACCCCCTGCCTCGCTCTCTGTCTCTGCATTTTTATAACTCTACCTTTTCTCTGCTTCTCTGTCTCCCTCTTTCTATGTCTGTCTATCTATCTATCTATCTATCTACCTATCTATCTATCTATCTATCTATCTATCTATCTATCTATCTATCTATCTATCTATCTATCTATCTATCTATCTATCTATCTATCTATCTATCTATCTATCTATCTATTTCCTCTGCTTGTCTTTCTTTCTCGTACCCTCCTTTCTCTCCACCTTCCTAATTACCCCCTTCCCCATCCTTTCTATGTTGTTCACTCTTTTTGTGTCTGTCTCCACCAGCTTATGTGTGTGTGTGTGTGTCTCTCTCTCTCTCTCTCTCTCTCTCTCTCTCTCTCTCTCTCTCTCTCTCTCTCTCTCTCTCTCTCTCTCTGTTTATATTCCCAAACTTTTTCATTATGATATTTCTCTATCCATCTTTTTGTTTATCTATTTTAATGTTTCTTCCTTTCTCTCTCCCTCCTCTCTCCATCTCCTTCCCTTCTCTCCCTCTCCCTTCCTCCCGCCCTCTCTCTCTCTCTCTCTCTCTCTCTCTCTCTCTCTCTGTCGCCTTGACATTTTCACATTCTCACCCATTGTTTACCAGACTGAGATATACAGAGACTAACAGCAACAATTTGTTGTGAAACTCTTACACGAAAACACTTTGCCCACACGCCCCTTCTTCTCGGTGTTGTTGTTGACGGCAGTCTCCGTGTCTCAGTTTCTTCTCTAATCTGCATATTACTGGGTCTGTATCCTGCGTCACTGACTTGCCTATACATGTACATCTACTCTAGTCTCTGATCTGCATCATTATATAGGCTTGAAGAATGAGGACAGCAAAACATTGTCTCGCTGCATAGTGGGTGTAGCAGTGCAATCAGTATGACTTGAACACCCTGCACCAGTACATCTGTTTGCTTTTAGCTCTTACTGATAATACTTTGGTTTGGTTTATCTTGTTCTGTTCTTTACTGTTGCAGTGTAATGGTTGAGAATCACTTTTGGATCAGATAAAACACCGAGACCTTTCGACTTGTATCGAGACCTACATTCTTGCTTTTGAGCCGCATAACCGTTTTCCTTATCATTCAATACAATGGATATATAGTCACACGTGATTTGCGTATGTTAATATTCAACACGGGCGTGTGACTACAGTTAATTCAACGAGCGCGGTTGTTTCTTGGACCAGGGCACAACGGGAGGTGAAGTGACACAACAGGGCGCTCTGTCTTTCGGGATTAAGTGTGGCGGTTTTACAGGATGTTGTAATATTGATTTTGCAATTAGTTGGGCAGTATCAATCTATTCTACTGTCGCATTTAGTGTTACTTTCGGACTAACGTTGTTCACACTTGCTGGGTGAGTTTGGGTTCATACTCTTGTATGCCTTATTTGATGAAGTTTACTAAGCGTAGATATTGTTTCCCTGATTAACGCGTCCAGTTCTGCCCTTTACTGGTCAAATCAGTCTCAGTGTAAGATGACCGACTAGGAGACCAACTGACCCTGCACTGCATCTGTGTAGCAGCACATAAACTTGTCAGGCGTTAGTCTTGGGGCCCATCCACAATATAATCTATATAATATAGTTCTGACGTTTGGCGCTAAACAACAAAACAAACAGACATCTCTAATTACCGCTGACTTATTGCCAAGTTGTACGACCTGTGTCACGCCTGTAGCAACAAGTCACAACTGCACTGATACCAATGTTAACCATAAAAACACAGCGCTATGATGGGAACAATCCCAGGCCTCCTGATTAGAAGCAGCACGCTCTACAGATAATGCAACCTTGTAATCTAATTCATACATGAAATAATATGTATGTCACTGCAAAAAGTAACATAGGCAAAAACAGTCATAGGTTAAGCAGACATGTAACTGCTTATCCTTGGACTTTTTAATGAGCTTCTTTAGTTACATGAAATATGCGAAACGATTCAATAAAAAATAGTCAGTTCATATCCCTGCTCTATTGAGCTTTTGGTGGAAATAACGTTGTGGAAGTTTTCAGTAAGACTATGATGAGTATTGTGTCGAAGCAAAGGGCTGATGGAGTTCAGTCTATTCACCTCGTTTCTGCTGCTAGCATAATATTTATTTAGGTTGAGTTCTCTCTAAACCGTTGCTGGGTCTCAGTAATTGAACAAGTACATTGTACAGACATAACCAACTGTGTGGAGCCCACCCCACCCCCCTTTCCACCCCTCTATTATCTCATCGGTTCGTTTTTTTTAATAACAAAAAAAAACGACATGAGTCAAACCAGTTTCCGGATCTTGTCATAAGATCGATATCAGATGAAATTGAACAATCTATTATCTATCGCTGGATCTGATGAAAGTTAGACTTATTTTGCACCGCACGTGAGCAAAACCACCAACAGAGGATCAAACAAGTTGGTGTGTCTCCTTTAAAAATCTCACGTACTGTCTGCAAGATTCATTTAATATGATGAATATAAAACATAATTACGACAGTGAAAGGTGTAAACACCAGGATTTAGGTCTCAGTGGTGCCGAGCAGTCTAAAATAACAAGTGAGGCGAAGACAGACAGTTGCTACCATCAACCCAGTTTTATGGCGCTATGACTAGTAATGTGTCCGACCTACGCGAATTTTTGCAGATTTGCTTCACCCGTTAAAACAATTTGTTGGTGATCATCCGCTTATTAACATTAACATAATGCACATAGATGGGTGGGTGGTCACATACTCGTAGTTATTTTTGGTATGCGGTTGTGGCTGTACTTAATACCTTGTTGCATCTCTCCCTCCCCCCCCCCCTCCTCTCTCTCCCCTCCTGCGCAGAGCCCCTCTCCCCCCCTCTCTCTCTCTCTCCCCTCTCTCTCTGTCTCTCTCTCTCTCTCTCTCTCTCTCTCTCTCTCTCTCTCTCTCTCTCTCTCTCTCTGTTTTTGTCGCCTTTTTGTAAAAGTCGAGTTATTATTCTGTGTGGTGTGCTCTGCTTTTCTCATCCTGTTTGACCTTCAGATCGGATTTTCCCCTTCGCAGCAGGAAGGACCAGAGGGGCGTAGAAAAGTAAAGTAAACGATACTTACCAAAGTTCATATTTGCTTGGAATTCTCTAATTTAGATCATTATAGACCACTTTTAACAGATTTAGTGCGCGGTGGTTCAGTGGTAAAGCGCGTGGCTTTTATTCGGCAGGTTGTCGGTTCAAGCCTTGTCCGGTCCCTTTGTCCTCAACAGAGCCAATATAAAGTGACCAACTGGGTCAGCCCGGATAACCTTGCTTCAAATGTGTGTGGCAGCACGCGAAATTGTCAGACGTCAGTTTTGGGGCCCGTCCGTGAAATAGCTTTAATGTTGACGATGAACTTTACGAAACAAACAAACCAACTCGAGTGATACAATTGGGTCGACATTTTTCTCACATTGAAGATTTTTGTTAGAAAATTAATATACATTTTTATGCATAAAGTGCTATGCGAGACAAAGAAAATTTGAGTTAAGGATTAATTTTAAAAATTAATTTGTGAAACCATACATTTTTACCGACCTTCCGACAAGAAATAACTGTCTATAGGTTTATGTGTATCATGTGTTAGACAAGCTTGGAGCGCGGTGACTAGTTCGGCACTTGTGGGTGCGCAGTATAATAACAGGAAAAAAAGACATCACAAAAACACAAAAAACAACAAAATAAACAAACAAACAAAAATGATCACAGTCGCAGTATTATGCAAATTCTTTGACGCAAACAAATTAATTTTTTCCCTGTTTTATTTTGTGTTCTACAAAATGATCGCGTGATACAGCCAATGAAAATAGGCGTGAGCTGTCGACACTCGATAGCCTAACGTAAATGTTAAAAATAGACTGATAAATTTTAGATCTCGGGTTTCAAGACAGATCAATTGTGTTTATCGTGACCGTGTCAATAAAGTCGGTCTCCGAGGACAAGACCTGTAAATTTGTCCTGACGGTCTAATGATCGTAAGTACAACTTTGTGGTAGCTTATGACTTGTCGCACGCCTTCTCATTCTTATAATCTTAAGACTAGTCGCAAGCTTACAATACTGTTGTACTTGCGCTCCCTTGTGCGGACGTTTGCGTGACTGGCTAAGTAGCGCACCAATCAGCGAGTGCGGCTGTTTAGTTAAGATATTGGTTGAGTCTGGAGTGAGTCGATTCTTACTGGGTCGAGGGCTACTAAGAGTGACTGGAAGGCTAAATTAATAGTGTCATTGTCAGCATTAGCCGTCTAAAGAGAGAGAGAGAGAGAGAGAGAGAGAGAGAGAGAGAGAGAGAGAAATAGAAAGAGGGAGGGAGGGAGATACAGAGAGATACAGAGAGGAAGAGACAGAAAGACAGACTGACAGAGCTAGAGAGAGGTACAGACAGAAAGACACTGATAGAGAAGGAAGAGAGATGGAAGGGCAAAATCATCCCCATCATAATCCACACCAACGTTTGGTGGTCTGAAATTTTCCCAAACAAAAACCTGTGGGACAAAATGAAACAAAATCCAATCGAGACGGAGATCAGAAAGCGGAAACGGGGCTGGATAGGCACACAACCAGTATCCAACATCATAAGGCCAGCCGTGGGGTGGAGCCCCTATGGCAAACGCAAATTCGGCCGCCCGAATCTGAGTTGGTGGCGAAGCTCCGATGCTGAGATAAAAGCCGCTGCATGGGCCGAGCTGAAGAGGACTGTCCAGAACCAAGTTCGGTGGAGGGGATTTGCTGCGGCCCTATGTTCCCCAAATCAAGAGACTTAGATTAACTACTTCATCATCCACACACTCCCTTCCCTCCTCACTATCATCACCATGACCATCATCGTCATCATCATCATCATCATCATCATCATCATCATCATCATCATCATCATCATCATCATCATCATCATCATCATCATCATCATCATCATCATCATCATCATCATCATCATCATCATCATCATCATCATCATCATCATCATTATCATCATCCTATTTTCATCTACATTGTCATCACCATGAACATCATTTTTATCAGCAGCAGCACCAGCATAAAAACAACAACAAAATTCCACGCATATTGAAAAAAAACCTGCCATAATAGCACAATAATTTTTTTCAATCTAATTATATTTAACAAACACCTGCGTTATTTTCGTAATCTCCCCACAGATTCGCCAGCTGCAGCCTGCCTGACTGCCTGACTGCCTGACTGCCCGTGCTGTGAGTGTGAGTGCCCTGCTGCAAGAGTCTGCCGCCTGATAATCTCACAGGACGACTCCGGGCCTACAGCAGCGGGAGGTTTATCCTGTCACCTCCTCCAAAGAGATGCAGCTGCTCTGCTCTCTAAGACTGGTGCCAGCCCCCACCTGTGGTTTGTGAAACTGTGCTTGAACGCATTGTGGATATATTCAGCATCAGTATAGCGCAAAGCAAAATCGATATACCTCCTAGGTCTACCTCTGATATATGTTTGGATTGTCTCGAAAAGGATATAAATCTTTTCTTTTTTCATTTTACTAACACGCTATAAAAATTCATAGAAGAACAGTAAGTCATTCAATTCCATAGTCAATGGCTGAAATATCTCGTGCCTCCGAGTTTTTTTTGTTGTTTTTTTTGGAACGGTGCATAAAATAACCAGTTGACTCTAACTTTATTCCAGTGCGTACATAAGGCAGGAATACGTCTTAGTTTTTTAGGTTTCAGTATACATTTGTTTTAGTAATGGCGTGATTATGTTCTCATGTTGTTGGATCATTTATCTCAATTTCTCAAGCTTATAGAAAAGATATGATGAGCTCAAATCATATCGTTATCCCTTAAAAGATGGTATTCTTGTGATTTGGTTCGGGAGATTCCAGGAAAATATCTTGTGACTCTTTAAGTAGAAAGAAAACTCTGCTTGAGCAATTAACGTGATTTACTTGGCCTAATGTTTATCGTGTACGAAGCTATGGATTCACCTGGAAAAGTGTTATATTCGTTTTGATATGGAAAAGCACACCTTCTTGTAATATTAAAAAAAAAAAAAAGATGGATGATTTAATCACAAGCACGGTTTCCGCTCTGAATGCCAGCGATAATATCACGTCATCGCCAGGAATATCTAGCATTCGGTCTGTGGTCGTGCCGAGCGCCATGTTTGCCGCGGGCGCTATAGGGAATACCTTAGCTCTCGTGTTGATGGCGACCTCACCGGTCGAACAAAGACGGACTCACTTCTACAAACTCATGTTCGGGCTCGCCCTGACAGATTTGATGGGAACCTGCACGACATCTCCAGTCGCCATCAACATCTACGCCACAGGAGCCAAGCTTGAAACCCACATGCCACTGTGCCACTATTTCTCCTTCATGCTCATGTTTGCCGCATTCGCGACCATGTCGGTTGTGTGTGCTATGGCAGTAGAACGCTACATTTGCCTCTGCCACCCATACTTCTACCAGTGTAAGCTTCCCAAGTCCTACGCTCGATACGCTCTCATCATCAGCTGGACTCTGTCGGGGATCATAGCCGCCCTGCCGCTAGTGGGCCTCGGCCGCTCGGTTGCCCAGTTTCCCAGGACCTGGTGTTTCTTCGACGCCACCAGCCGGCGACCCCAGGACCGCGCGTTCAGCATCATCTTCGCGTCCATCACGCTCCTGGCAATCGGCGTGACTCTGTGCTGTAACGTGGCCGCCATCTACTCGGTGCTAGCGCTGCGCCGCCGCCAGAAAGCGTTGAAAACATCCCAGGGGCCGGCGGGCTCGGGCGGGCGGAGTCTGGCCCACAGGTTCGCGGAGCTTCACATGCTGGTCATCCTGGTGGGCGTGACCATCATCTTCACGTCCTGCTTCGCTCCTCTCATGGTACGTTACAAATGGGTTTATTATTACATGTTTTGCGATCCACAGTTCCACACGACGGTAACGAATGCCATAACCACGTCCGTTTCTGATAGCTCACTGACTCCATAAATCTAGGATAGAACTATGATTGGACGGCTTTGCAGATTGCCACGTCTGCCACCTACGTTTTAGTTACGGTCTCCGTTATTGCACGGCCTCGATTATCATTGACGTAACGGGATTACACGGTTGTATTATCATTGACGTAACGGGATTACATGGTTGTATTATCATTGACGTAACGGGATTACATGGTTGTATTATCATTGACGTAACGGGATTACATGGTTGTATTATCGTTGACGTAACGGGGGTACGTGGTTGTATTATCATTGACGTAACGGGGTACGTGGTTGTATTATCATTGACGTAACGGGGTTACATGGTTGTATTATCATTGACGTAACGGGATTACATGGTTGTATTATCATTGACGTAACGGCATTACATGGTTGTATTATCATCGACGTAACGGGATTACATGGTTGTATTATCGTTGACGTAACGGGGGTACGTGGTTGTATTATCATTGACGTAACGGGATAACATGGTTGCATTGTCATCGACGTAACGAGATTGCATGGTTTTATTATCATCGACGTAACGGGATTACATGTATGATCATTAACGTAACGGGATTTGATGATTGCATTATCATTGCGTAACGGGATAATTACCTTTGACGTTATGTGGTAAGGGTACATGTATTATCATTGACTTAAGGTTTTTATTTTCTTTAACGCTATAATATTTAAGTGGACTTGTTAATTACCATTGGCGTCATGAGGGGGATTTTCTTGGCATTATGGTTTTATTATTCTTTGCGTAATGGCAGGCTATTCTTTTCAACGTAGTTGCGACTTTATTTTTTACCATACACGGTTATTGCCCGCATGTAATGTATGACTGTACTTTGTAAGGAGGCGAATAGCGCAGACATGCAATGGCATGCATAATACAATATTGCAGTGATCTATGGAAAGCAAGTCAGAACTTGTTGAATTTTTGTTGAACAAACTATACGATTATCTCTATTAGAATTAATATGGACATAACAGGAGGCTTTATAAATGAAAGCAGGGCAATGGATGAAGATGAATTAACTCACTTTCAGATTATTAATCTTGTTTGCGCTTTCTGTTCGTTCTCTTTTTCCTTCCACATCACTCTCTCTCTCTCTTTCTCTTTCTCTCTCTCTCTCTTTCGCTCTCTCTCTCTCTATCTATCTCTCTCTTTATTTTTATAACCTTCTGTGGTAGGTGGAACTGAAAAAAGAATATATTGTACAAGAATATACATACGTTACGATAAATTAGGTCTAATTTAGAGCAGATTTATTAAACGAAATGGCTTTTAAAATGTACGACTAATAGGGCCATCAAAAAGATAAATGAGAGAAAGACAAAAACAAACGATACTTAAGAAGAAAGAGATATGTTGAAAGGACGAAAAGATTTTTTTTAATTACGAGCACAGGTTATTACATTTTAAATCTATATTTATCCTTAACTACGGAAACTTTGAAGAGCCATGATAAATAAACACTGATAAAGAAGGTAAACTTTGTGGAGTGTGTTCATGTTATGGACATGGACGTGATGACAAAACCAGAGATATATCAGTCCGAAAATTAGGTTCTTCCACGTGCTGTGCAGACTGATGTGGGATAAGAGATCTTGCTGTGGCCCTTACAGTAAAACCTGCCCCCAGAACCCTTTCATCAACCTCAGGTTGGAGCAGCGCTTCTCGTCACGGTAATAAACTGCCCCTTAACGTTGTAGTTTCCGGTTTATGAGTGTTTTCAGAGCAACACGAAAATATTAAGGGGGATCCTACTGCAGAAGGTCACCTTCATAGGTGCTGTGAACATGAATAGTTTCGGCTGAGGGAAGTATCAAGCTACTAATCTTGAAAACAAGCTAAAGGGGAATTATGAATGGAATAATTCTGATTCCAAAGAAAGACAGTTCGAGTAAACACAGTCTCATAATCTGAACAGTAAAAAAGAAATGAACAAATGATATAATTTTTTTTAATTTTTGTTTTACAAATTGACACTCAATAGTTTTTACCTGGCTAGATACAGAGACATGGCGGAAGGGTATCATGATATAAATGCTTTAGCTCCACATCTATGATTATTACAATGGCAAGTGGTACTTAATCGGTTTCAAGATGATTTTTAGGTTCCCAATTTACCACACCTGAAGCCGGGGCACCATGAGATTTGAACCGCGGACCTCCCGCTCTCAGCCACCTTGAGCACTAAGCGGTTGTGCTACCGGCTCTCCCTTTAGGCCTTGCAACACGCGGCACAAAGCAAACACAACGATGATCAGTGAGGGAATTTGTACCGACGTTCGATGATACATCTAGCCTAGAGATATAAAGCCAATGAGCGATCAGAAAACCCCATGCCTAAAGGGGCGTGATCATGTCATCCATAAACGTCGTGTAGATCACAAGACCTGAATGACTTTGGACTGAACAGCGCCGTTATTATAAGTGTGGAGTCCTGTTCAGTAGGAATACTCAGTCGACTAATACTTGGTTATGACGATCAAAGGGGCCGAGGTTCGAATCCAATGCACTCGTCTCCTTATAAAATTCTTCGATAATACTGGTGGACGGAAAACTAACCAAAGAACAGATTTAAAGTAAACCAGAAAATATAATTTAAGGAAATGAGATTAATATAGATATAATAGTGTTTCATGCTCCGATCCTAAAACTATAACTCTCACCCAGAATCTAGTTCTCTCTATACCAACTTCAATACCACAGTGTTTCCTGTTGTTATGTAACAACAATTACTTCCTTAAATTACGCTTCGGCAGCAATTTGAATAAACCAATTCGCACGGTGTTGTTATAATGAATATTTCCTACATAATTTATGTTTAAATCGTGAACATGCAAAACATTCATCTTCTTTTCTATTTAAAAAAATGTTTGGTACAAAATATGATTGTTCCATGGTAAGCAGCACTGGCCCATGTTCAATCTGCTATGTAGCTTTCTATTTTGTACATACCAGTATTATTACGTTTTCCTAATTTGAAACGATTCCCTAGTTTAAGATCTAGATGTATTGGTTTCTTTATAATTAAAAAAAAATCCACCAAGATTCGTATTACTGCAAAATAAGTAACTAATTAAAAGGTACTTGTGTTTTGTTGTTTGTTGTTGTTGTTGTTACTGTTGTTGTTTTGTTGGTTTGATTTGTAATCCTATTCTCTCTTTTTTTCTCCTCGTGATTTTATTTTTAATCACCATCATTCGGGGCTGTTATGCGAACATGGTCTCTTTAGCGGTGTAGTTCGAACCTTGGGATATGTCGTTGATTCAACACTGCTTTTAGAGTGAAAAAATCACTAAAATGCAATCAACCATTCCCCTTTTTATGTGGGTGTATGATTTCAGGAGAAATTTTAATTAATTTGTTATTTTATTTATATCTTCTTATCCTTAAATTTAATGGTCTTTGCAATCCTTTGCCTGTTGTTTTTTCCCCTTTTTCTCATAGCATTCTTTGTTGAGCGTTTTATTTATTTCATTTTTTTAATAATTTCTCTTTTTTCCAAAAGTCATGAAAATATAGACAACGGATACAGAAACACAAACTACTATCAAAAGCATTGATAACAATAATAATAATAACAACAACAACAATGATAACAATAGTAATAGCAATAGATCTTCACATTTAATTAAAATGAATTCAATCATTCCATTGGTCATGTCGGGAATGAAATTTCGCCAGTTCCTTCTTTCTCCTTCTCTTTGAACTCTTACCAAACAGGCATCAGAGTGGTCCCCATGGAACTAAAATCGTCTTTCATTCTACATAAAAAAAAACTTGTCAACGTGAAGCATATAGTTTTCTAAGAAAGGGGGTTATTTTACTAACTGCAGCTGCTTTATAAGTTTAAGCTGTTGTGAGGTTTTGCTGATTATTTCCATGCGGAGCCTGTCCTTCTCTGAATCAGATGTTTACTGGTTGTTGTTTTTTTTCCTATTTTCTTGATTATCCACCTTCATGTTCATAGTCAATAAAATTCGGAAATGTTCTCGGCGTGCAAAAAGTTATCGTAAAATGTGCATGCTTCTTCACACAAAGATGTGTATTACCATATTTTGCGAAAATTCAGGGTTTTCATCACAATTGACTCATGGGAAAATATTTCTCATTATCCATCAGTAAAGGTTTCGCATGCTCTATGGTTTGATATGTGAACATTCAGGAATCACGAACGAAATGATAAGATTATTTGATATACCATGAAACATGAACAATATTGACTGGTACAGATAAACAATTATTGACTTGAGCTAAAACCTGGGTTGATTTTAGCCTGTTCAGACATAAGCCATTTTGTTTATGTAGCGTCCCCTACGGGTTGGGTCGGTGTCCGTATAATGTGATCGGCTAAGACAAAAGTCCATGTTTCCCCGACCTCTCTCGTATGTGGCATAACATACATTTGTCAGACGTCTGTCTTGGGACTAGTCCACAATAAAGCCCACTAAGTGCTTAGGCTGGACGTTAAGCAACCAAATGAACTCAACATTAAACAAAATATCATATTGATTCACCTTGACTTCGTATTAACGGGAGCCATGCATATTTGGTTCCCATTATTTTTATGTAATGAACACATCTATTAATAAACTAGTGCAATCAAGAAACCAGAGTAAAAACCCCTAGGACCATTAAACTACTTGTAATGATATACGCCGCATTGTCTAGGAGAACATTTATTACCTTTAAAAAAAGGGGGTTATATGGATCAGTGTTAGCGCTAAAGTCGAAATCGTACTTGTAAAATGCCATATCTAAGAAGGCAAAAAAATCGATATAATTATGGTTAGTAAAACTGTGAGAGGCGTTGTAAATGTGTTTTGGGTGTGCAATGTGTAGCTGAGATTCTAAGATCTTGACTGTTGTATCATTCATGCAATTGTAATTAAAAATGTAAAGGTTGGTGACAAAACAGGCATAAAAAACAACCAATTGTGTGTGTGTGTGTGTGCGTGTGTGTGTAACACATTATGGTTTTTAAATTCCATTGTGGCTAAAGTCTATACGCGTACCTTTATGAATCAAATTCATGTAGTAGGCAATCTTCTCTGAAAACAAAAGACAGGTGTCCCTTTTCATATCGAAACCCTAGCGCCAGTGCAAAGTCTGTTTCATTAATTCGTCTGCATCACAGATCAAGCGCAATGATAATTAAAAAAAAAACAACAACGAATACGTCGTTTTGGATTTTTGCCCGCGTCAGTTTTTAATGTGTATGACTGCAATTGAAAATTAAAGCACAAAGAGGTCTGTTAGTTTCTTAATGCCCATCATCATCATTATATCGTGAATGGGACCCAAGATTAGTGCCTGATAATTTTGCATGTTGTTAGAGAGAGCAGGGATACCCAAATTTCTGGCTCAGCATTTTACATAATAATGACACCTATCTAAATAGTGTGGAGCCAGGTGGCTTGATCGGGATCAGAAATTGGGATCTTCCAATTACAAATCACGCGCTCTACCAACTGAGCTGTCTTGTTATCTTCTGCAAAGGTGAACCAGAATGCAAAATGTTGTGTTAAATCAAAAGCCATCTTAATTTATCTCTCCCCACCCTCTCTATGTCCACAGGTGTTTACTCTGATCTGTCAAACCGACTTGATGTCCGAGATGGACATGGCGAGGACCAACCTCCTGATGATCCGACTGGGCTCCTTCAACCCGATCCTCGACCCGCTCGTCTACATCTTTGTGAGGCGCGAGCTCCGCTGGAGAATCATCTGCCTGTTCAGGTGCCTGCTCCGCATAAAAAACCCAGAGGACGTCCAGAAGGGGTGGACGCCCCAGTACCCCCAGTCCCCTGTCTACAACTACCCAATCAACTTTGAGAACGGAAGGCAGCATCGAGACAGCTGTGACAGCGTGTTCGGTTACCTGGACTCGCCTGCGTTTGAAAAATCCCCGACACCGAGTGACTCGGACATGTCGTTCTGGGCGTTCTGCTTCCACTGTCTGTGCGACCCACCCGTGGACCGCTCCTCGAACGCCCTGGCCCGTAGCAGAGTCTTGGGCTCCCGGGCGAGCATCAACGTGAGACGCTCTCCGGCGCGCAATCTGACGCGCAACGCGTCCACTGAGTCTATACTGAACCCATCACGTGACAGGAACTGCGTAAACACGCAGCCGTTAGCTTCCGATCAAATACTTTTGACCAAATTTTCACCCACATCGAATAACATGATAAACGTCTAATTTTTTTTAATGTGTTGTAACTTTTGTTAGAAGCTATTGATCGGATGAAGCTTGGATAAAAACGCCCAAAGATACAATCCAAAATACTGGTGTGAGGGCACAGTTACGACGTTCACTCCAAAGATACACAACAGACATATGGGGACATATCTCGCTTAAATTACATCTGAAATAATGTGCGCTCTTATACAAGAAGTTCTAGAACACTTTGAAAAAAACAACAACCTATGTTTACATTCCTTTGGTAAAGTTCAGTGAAAGAATGGAATGCAATCGAGATTTACGTTATTTCAGTTATCGTTGAACTCTCGTTGACCAGTGCATGATTGCTCGGTATATTATTGTATTACTTCACTTGATGTTTTTTTTTTCTGTTTTATTTATGTTGCTACCTCATCTACACTGATCATCGTCTTGACTCAGCTATGGGTGTTTATTCTTTGTGTCGATGCTTATCTGAACTTGGTCAATATGATTTGTTGACCCAAAGGGAACAAAAGCCAATAGATCCAGTGAAATTCATGTAATAATTATGTATAGTCTGTACACTTTGTGTGTCTCTCAAGTGTAAGATCTACATACCCCCTATCAAGACAACATTCGTTTAGAAATTCTACCTTTGTTCTATATTCTACCAGATTATATTATGTACACACGGGGTGTTTATGTTGTTGGTGTAGAGTTTAGACAGCAGTATTCGCTCCAGTCTCACACGCTGCTCCCAATGCACCGCCTTGTCTCCGTTTTGATTGGTCCTTCAAGTCAAGTACAGGGAGGCAGTGAGGCAGAACAAATTGATATCTCTAGAATAGTTCTTGCCCAACTCTGATCACACTGGAGGTGGGTAGGTTTGGGATCTTATCATTGTAAACCATACCTGATAGGAGCTTGTTGAAAAAATGAATACACAGGTGACCTCTCTGAAGAAAGAGAAGATAATCAGCACCACTTACATTCTATCAAACTAAGATTTCCTATTACAGGTATTACGCGACGGTTGTGAACTTGAGTTAAGTACTATTTCCATAGTTCTGAAGGAAACAAGGGCGTATTCATAGCTCCATGGATAAGCCTCATATGTAACTCGGGTTTAAAAGAATCTTGTTCAACTTTACTGTATGACATCTCAACAAAAATGATTATGACATTTTTTCTAACTCGTACCACGCAATAGATGTTTGTATTTTTTTTTTATAAATACGTTATTGCATTATGTAAATGTTTATAATTTATTAAGCTTATGTTTATAACTGAGATTAAACTGTGTACCCGACTTAATAATGTTTAAATAAAACTATATTGGTTTACTGTGGCTGTTTATGGTTGTGCAATGTTGAAAGATGGTAGATTTCCCTGTGTGCTTAAATTGAAACCGGAAATCAAACGGTGACATGTAGCTGTGGGAAGCTCTATAAAATTATTTCCAATTCGACATTGCATTCTTCTTAAAAAGTATAATTAGATTTTTTTGTGCAAGAAAGATGGCATTCTTTGCTGCTGCAATCATTATTATTTACATCTATGAAGATAAAATAATTTCTACATGTATAATGATTAGCAGGGATCTTTGAAGTTGGACAACATAAAATATTACTACGGTAAAATTCCATAAGTTAGACAGATAAAAACCCTTTATTGAGGTGAACAATTTTTATTTACGTCATTGGCAATTCCTAACTTCAAACAAAATCTGAAATATACAGGAACAGACAAAGATAACGCCAGTCCAATTCAATCTCTCTAGCCAAAATAAAATCCTGCTTTAACCTTAAAATAACTCCAAGTCATTCTTGTAGCACTTTACTCGCTTAATCTTGCGGTGCTTAATTCTTCCAGATTTGTCTTTGAATACAGTTGTTTTTTTAATTATTAAATTACGCGAATGTCCAGTTATGGAACTGTTTTACCACAATCATTTTCATTGAGTTTGATCATTTTTAATCAATGCTATTTCACGGTGTATAATTGTAATGCAATTGCCAAATATTTCGTATACCCACTGGTTCAGAAAGTTGATAGAAGTTCGTGGTTTTATTAACGCTGTCCGTGCATGACTTAGTAAAGTATATTGAATCCACGATATGCAAATTTTCTCATGTTTAAAAAGGCTTTAGTACGATACTAAAGCTGCAGTAGAACATACCCTTTTGGATCCCATCTTTTCAGGAGCATTACTTTTGATAGTTTCGGCGCAAAAATCAAGACATTCGACTCTGAAAATGTCAATGCAGAATGAGTTTGTCTCTCAGTCCGTCTGATTTAGTTCAGCCATAAACCTAATTCTTCAAACAAACATGTATTTAAACCAAGCTGTATAATTCATCAAAATTTTGTTTCATCCAAAGGGTCCTCATTCATTTCAATAATATCATAGTGCCATGTATGGTAAAATTGTATGTCTCCAAACTTTCCAAAAATAATAAAAAGTATAGTATACGGGGTCCAAGAGAGGTTCAAACCTCTGACGTCCTGCTTACCAGCCAATGAGCCAACTGATCTATCTAGTGCTGGTGGTTCTCTACACACATACACACACAGAGAGAGAGAGAGAGAGAGAGAGAGAGAGAGAGAGAGAGAGAGGGGGGGGGAGATAGAGAGAGAGAGAGTTCTGGGTTTAAGTACTTTATTCGTTTTAACGTCGTCTCCTATGTTCCCCAGAGGGATCCTACACAGCGATCTATTTAATTGTATCGCCCCAACATGGTTAGTTCAAATAAATGACACGTGCACTTGAAAAGTAATATCATGTCGCTCCCTGAATGGGTCATAACGAAGACGTGATTTGTATCAGTAAAATTATGAATCACTCGTGCTTTCTGCCACATAGTGTTTGGCAATGTTTCACGCAGGGGAAGAGTAAATATGTAACACCTTGTAAATCTCTCAGATTGGGCAAAGATCCTCATCATGGCAGCCATGTATTTCCACCCACTCAGCCATTATAGTCTGGTATAGTTTCCTATTCTGTGCGCCCATTTCCCACCTGCACGTCAATCATCGCAGACACAGAACCACAAGGTGTTGACGGGCCGCACACATTGCACAATAAAAAATTGGCCTACCCTGGATCTGACCAACGGTGTTGATGACTGATCCCAACAGTAGTGATTGATCACGGTGTGGGCTCGCCACCACAGGTTACTAGTTACTTCCTTTGCTATACCCACCATTCCTCTCCTCCCACACACGAACTGATGCCAACAATTCACACCTGAGTACTCCCGGCTCCACCAGTCCCTTTATTTCATCGCAAGACACGTGTCTACTAAAACTAGTAAAAGTAGAACACACGCACGCAGGAAAAGCTAAGCCCTCAAATAACTTTTCTTTTTGTTAGCGGAGATAGGCACAATATTTTAGTACAGAATGAAAATAGGACAAAATGAATTATTTCAAGATCTGTACCTCTTTGTCATACCTTGTGTATATGTTTATAACCATCGTCTAGAATATATTTTGTTTATTATTATTTGGCTAAGAACATTTTTATGAGAGTCTTGTACTGTAGGGATAATGTAAACGCAAAAGTCCAATTAACTGAGATAAAGAACCCTGTTGATTCTATACGCTACGCAACTTTGTGCGGAAAAAGGCAAAGTTCTCTCCTAGCCTTCTTGGTCTCTCAAGAAACTCCTATATTTTGTTTTACCTAGATAATACGTTTAGCAAATTTATTCAGAGAAGGCTGCATTATGAACATTAAATTTAATTTAGTATATTCTAGATGATGGTTGCTTGTGAAAAAAGAGCAAGTGTATTTAACATAAAAAAGTCAAGTTAACACTTATTTGGGACGAGATTGAGTGATTTTAAAATTTGGGATATTTTACAGTATTTTGAAAAGAAAAATGGTAATGAAATTGATTTATATTATTTCAAAATTTCCGAAATTGATTTTATCAAACCTTTTAGGTCCTTAGATAAACAGTAATGTTGTTTTTATCCTGCAATATTCTATATTGCAATTACAGTTAAACCAAATACTCCTGACATTATTTTTCACATCATGGTTATTATTATATACCAAAGAGAGAAGACACATTTCATCTATACTGAACCCAGTCGCAGTTCAATTTGTAAAGACTTTACTGTAAGAATAAAACTTAAAATATGAACATTTAAATTCTCTCTCATGTTAACTGACTAAAACAGGACAGTTCATTAAAATTACCTCACCCTATTAAACATGTTGAAGTTAATATGGGCAGACTGCCAGTAGAGTTATACAACAAATTAAGAAAACAAGCAAAGGGTAAATTTGTTTCATGTTTAATTGTAACCAACAAGGCCACAGAACATTCAAATTTCAGAATAACGGTGTTGGTTTGAGACAAAAAAAAAGAGAGGATAAAAATAATGATAATGAAAAATCATGTTCACACCACAAAAAGATGATATAACAATCATGCTGAAAATCTGAAAATATGATAATAGGTATGTACAATTTGAGTGAAGTTTCAAGGTAGGTTCCAATCAGAAATGCAATCAAATGCTTTACTTTCATGTTAATAAAAAGTGCATGACTGTTTTGTTGAATGGATGCGTATGACTATGATGGTGAGGAAATTGGCTTTTAAACTTAGAGCATGTGTCACCATTATTGTTCTCAATGACAAACAAGGCATACTTGATTAGTTTCTTTGATCTCTCCACAGCACTATTTCCAAAGAAGCGTTAATTAAATGATGATGGGACCTGAATGAAAATTTCTTCATGTTTAATGAATACGTTCTTTAATTACAGTTTTTACAAAGTCAAGATAATCTGCAAAGTGCATAACTAAAGACGTTGACCCTTGCATTAATGAACCATGTGCCCTTTTCATTTGAATTTAAGCAAAATTTATCTAAAACAAAACAAAAAAGAGCACCAGTAGTTGAGTTGAGTGAAAATCATTTAAAAAGAATCGACTAAACATCATGTACTAATATGTCACTTTTTTGGTACTACCACCACTGACAAATTCTGCACCTTGCGATGCCCTTCAAAGCAACTGAAAGTTTAATCCAACCACTTGACGTGCGCAAAAGGTGCAGAACTGGTCAGTCTTGGCAACGACAAACATTAAGAGACAGATGCACAAACAATATTATACCATAGCAACCATGTACCCTGTTAAAACATCCATATACATGTAGCACTTAATATCTATTAAGTAAAGCCTGTGATAGCAATGCCAAATAAAGATTAATTTTTACTACTTTTCCTATCAGCATGTATATTCTTCTTCAGCGTAAATTTTCAATATGCCTAAACGTTTAAAATTTTCAATTTAGCCTCATCAGTAAAAGAGTCAGTCTGTTGTACAGTTTCACTTATTTAAGGCTGAAGTAATTATAAATAATTCAACAACGAATTTGCCAACTAGTAAATATTTCTTTCACATTTATCTTAGCGCCAGCTCTAAAATCAATGATTTCTTAAAACTGCATAGTTACCTTTGTGAGAGGTAAGCAAAGTACATGGCGCTACAAAAAAAAGGAAGTAAAATATTTGAAGAAAAAAAACAGAAGAAAAAAAACATTAAAAGCTTGTTGGCAATGAAATACTTCTCACACAATTAATGTTTCTAATTTGAATAAGCAATCTCATTCAGATCAGACATTATTATGCATCACAGTCAAATAAAAAAAAAAAAAAAACCAATGCATCTTTGAGTCTCATAAGAACCTCTTAGGATCAAATCCAAAAACTAATTTAAAACTTGATTTACCAATTAAGAAAACAAAATAAACAGCAGCAGCCCATTATGAATCATTAACATCATAACATAAACAAAATTATTGGCAGTGTTTTTTGCTTATGAGCATGACAAGACTTGTTTTCAAAATAATAGTCTTGGGAAAATATTACTTTCTTTTTCTTTTTACAATTTTATCTGACACTATTTTTAAAAAATCAATTCCTGATAACACCATGTAATTTTGTCTACTAAGAAAATAAGTAGAAGGCAGTGTTTTTCAATCGATAAATAAATTTGTCTTTGGATACAATTAAAGTAGTGATTATAAAAGTGATGAGAGCTAATACAAGGAGCAATTTATTTTGTTGTTACTTTGAGGAACAAAATAGAAATGAAATATTGGTTTGCCTAAAAAAAATGTGCACTTAAATGGAATGCAGTCAATAAAAGAAACAGCATACTTTACAATTTTGCACAAGAGTTTTTCTCATCGAAAATATTAAACATTCTTAATACTGTGTCCAAAAAAAAAAAAAAAATCAAAATAGTCCTACTTAATTTCTTTTAAATTGTGTTCAGGGTTTCTATTGGACTTAGAGCAAGTATTTGACATTTTCTGGGAGTCACTAGTAACTATGGTTGACCAATGTCTGTCATCTGACATCCTCAAAACCAATCTCTACTGTCATGCAGCAGGATCGTTTCAGACTTCAACATTTTTCAATTTCAATTAACCAAAATTACAAAAGAAATGCAAACAAAATTCAAGCAAACTACATATAAAAGATACATTTTTTTTTCAGGCTTCACAGTGTGAATCACTCTCATTTGATCCAAATATGAAATTGAGGTTACAAAAAAGTTTATTTGCATAAGCAATGAGCGGACAGTGATGTCATCTTTGAAAGCACAAGCAACATAATCATGAAAGAAAGCAGTCACAATAACGGGAACATTTATGGAAAGATATTGTTCTTCAATCACCTACAACAATATTTTATTTCAGCTGATAATTGTAAAAAGCTGTAGATAAAAAATAAGTAAAAGCTTTCTTTTATTTCTTTAACATATTTAAGTTTAAAGAGGTTTCCACATGAACCATCAGTCTTATATTTATTAAACCATAACTGATGCAGTTAGGGAAGTAGCAACAAATTGTTGTAAACTATTTTTAACAATGAACAATCTATAGAGGCTCAATTTATGAAAATTACTTTATTTTAAGATGTAATATTACTGTAAGCGTAAACACATTAGCATAAAAACTGTTATTTTTTATCTTGCACTGATAAATTTAGATGCTTCACAATAAATTGTTATTTGGCCAACAAGAAAATTTGTCTATCCTCTGGACTGGAACTAGTTGCAAGGTGTAGCATGCTATATCAGACTGCACTTTTTTTTTAATGATACACAGTCATGGCTAGGTTTTTCTCTTCTCCTGGATCATGATTTTGATTTATCGTGGAATAGACAGTTTCAAGAACCACATTAACCATCATGAGTTTGTCAGTAGTTTTCTCTTCCTTTTAATACAACTTCACAACTGACATTGGTTCAGTTTAACTCAAATACTTGATTGTACCAACATCCTACAAAAGGTTAACTGTTTTGCTCTCATCCTTATCAAAACAAGTAAATATTGACGTTAAAATATCCTTTACTATTACATTTCTCTGTAAAATTGGAAGAGAGTATAACATATCAAATTTATCTATAAACTTTCATTTTGCTGCCTTTAAAAAGGTAAATATCTACATTTTACACTAAATTAGCTAGATGTTTACAACTAATAATTATTTGTTCATAAGTAGATACATGTTATCCTAAAATAATGTTCTGACAGTGACATCAGTTGAACTATGCAAAACAGCATTTTTTCTGTATTCCCATATCACGCATCATAACACTTGAAATTTCAAACACAAGCTACAAAAACATCTTATGCTCCTGCAAATTCCCACACAATTAGACTTACACAACCTTTTACTCTGCCTCTTCCATACTTTTCTTGTACTTTTCCTGTATTTACCATACACAAACGCATTTAACCAAATCCCATTTTTCCCCTCCGGATAATAAACCACAATATCCCCCCCCCCTCCAAAAAACACACACACTAAAAAAAAAACAATATCCCTCTTTCCCAGCCCCACATTGTAAAAACCTAAAGTGTGCAAGCCTAGACCAGCAAGTTGTGTGTGGGTTTCTTCCCTGGCCATGCCTCCTTGGCGTACTTCTTCTTCTTGGGCTCCTTGGGGCCTGGCTGTTCCTCTGCTCCCATCCCCACCCCTGATGACGCGGCGCCTGCCGTTGCCATAGCAATGGGTGCAGTCGGGCTGTGAAAGTCTACATCTGGTGCCAGATTTGGCACAGGCAGGCCCAGTTTGGCAGCCATGCTGAGAGGGTTTGACAACATGGAGCCAGGGCCCTGGGTGGGAAGGTCGCTGTACAGACCTGAGCCTGGCGTGTGGGACTGCTGCTGCCGACTGGTCAATACACCATGATCACCGCCTGGGTTTGCAGACAGGTCCATTTTGCCTCGCTGGATTGAAAGAGATTTCTCAGAATTAATTTTAAAACTTACAGGTGGATTGAAGATGTTTTAGAATTAGTTTTTAAGCTCACAGTTAGATTGAAGAAAGTATCTAAGAATTTCTTTTAAAATTCAGGGTTGGATTGAAGAAGATGTCTTAAAATTAGTTTTGAAATTCACCAAACATGTTTGTCTGAACAGGGAGAAAATTTACTGAGACCTTAATTTATGCATTTGATAAAAGAAGAAAAAGTTATAAGACCAAGAAGTACAAAAATTAAAAATAAGATGGAAAAGAAGAAAACCAAGTATTTAAGGAAGATGATAAAAAGAGCTAGAAGAGAAATAATAGAAAGAACATAAAAAACGTAGGCACAAAAAGAAGCAGAATGAAGGAATGGAAAGGTGGATAAAGGGGAAAAATTGATTAAATTATTTGTAACACACAAAAAAAACAATGGTAGTGGAGAAATTAAATCTTAACGGCTTAAAGCTTGGCTCTTCAGCGACCCTGATAATAATGATCCTTATACCACAGCAGACTGATCCACGTCCCTGTGCTATGATCTTAGGGTTTTGTTTCAAATGTTTTTCTATCATATCAAAGCCTCTTAAATGGAGAAATTCAGAACTTTTATCTATATTTAACAATTTATTTAAAAAAAAAACAAAAAAAATAAAACAATTAAATATACTAGCTTCCCTGCCTTTAAATTGACTCATCTAATTTTTGTTTATGTGGCATTGCCCATTCCACCCCAAATTGATATAAAGCAGTGACATTTTAACAAATTTCAAATGTACGAATATAAAAAAAGAAGTTTAAAGGGAAATGGATAAAATATTACCTTGTTGGGTATGACTGTTGTTTGTACCAAATTACGAAACCTTCCTATAGATGGGTCCACATCCTCTGAAACAAGAATAAATAAATTATCATTTTTTTAATTCTTAAAAAGTAGTTCATTCTCATGCAACAAATATATTATTTTCAAATCAACACTAGAGGCAGAAAGACAGAAAAATAATGTATATCTAATAGACATGAGACACAAAAAGGAGTACAAAAATACTTCATTATCTAGATACCTGGAACTCAACATGAGATATGGCTGTTAGTACATTTGCATTCGACACACTCAGATTTGGAAACTGATAGGTATGCCTAACTTGAAATTAAAAAAAAGGATCAAATGTTTACTGAATAGCTAGATCTGAAGAAAGTTAAGGCCTAGACCAGATTAATATGGACTGAATACTTAACTTAATTTTGTAAAGCCAATACATTATTAATTCTGTTCCTTTTATAAAACTGAGGAGTAGACTATATGGGATGCTACATACATAGTTTGAAAGTTTGAAAGAGGAGAAAATGTTGCATTTCAACTCCCAAAATATTGAACACATCCCAAAATGTCATTACAACATACACAGTCAAGTCTAAAAAAACATACGTAACAGGTACCAAATGTAAACTTCTCTAGATCTAATTTGCTTAAATTTATTCAGATAATTAATTAGATCAACAAACGTGTCATGATGACAGCGAGAACATTTTTAAAAACCATTGGTCACATAATGCTTATATACCTGGATTTATGACTTCCTCCTCATCAGCAAAACCCACATGTGCGCTTTTGTGTTTCCTTTTAAGTGAATTTGAGGCATCTGGCATATCTGCCACCGATATGACACGTCTGTTGTGAGCTGTGTTGAATTCTGTAAGGTTCTGGAAGTATCAAACAAATTACTTTTAGAATCAATCTGCTGACAAAATATTCTCTGTCTTAAATGAATATCAAAACCAACATCTCTAATTAACTCTATTTTAGAGTGTGCACTATTTGTGAATACCTAACAAATATCAGTGAGAGCAGATGTACGAATAAAATCAAAAGGACAAATAAATAAAGGTAGTCTCCCTCCCTCCCTCCCTCAAAGAATATTTTCAATGCTTCGCAACAAAAGCCTACCTTTAAAAAACAACATGTATCGTTTCAAACTAAGTGATGGCAATTTGTGCATTTTTTTGCAATGTTAAAGAAGACGAGTATCATGTCATTTTTTTATGCAGTATTCAAGGATATAAGGATCTGAGAGTAAATATGCTTTTTTTTTCTTTTCCGGGGAAGTTGTTAGTAGAGGGGTGTCTCAACGTGATATAGTGGGGGGTACTGTATTGGCAGCACTGAATCACACATGGCTCCAACGAACCCTGCATTCAACAAATTATTAAAAATAAATGGGCGAGTTTGTTGAGTCCGAGTTGCACTGCAATACAATAGCTTTGTTCCTGTTCTGACAGAATTTTATTCAACTGCTTAACTCAAAAATATTTATAAATGAAAATTAGACCCTATAAACATATTTTCAAATGTTTTATCAACAAGACATAAAGAAATACATCAGTCTTACATCTAACTCAGTCTCTGTTTCTGGCAGGCCTAACAAGTTTCCTTCAGAGTCATCCCTCTTGCCATCCTTCTCATCATATCCCCCCATGCCAATTTGAGGCCTTTCCCTGATGATGTAGATTCGCGTTGATGCACCAAAATGGATCTCACTGTCAATTGGAATTTGCTGGGGTTTCTTGGATTCGAGGCGAATGTGTCCAATGTATGTGCCATGAGCTTTTTAAAAAAATGAGATAGAATGTTGCACATTTTCTCTGAATTTAATAAAACAGTGACAGATATATCTGCAAATAGAGCATAATCCCACTTTTTTATTTCATTCAAATAATTATGATACTAGTTTAATTTGAAATTTGATTTTCATCATTGATTTTTATCATGTATGATGTATTGAAAAAAAAAACCCAACAAAAACTCATTACAACACTATGTTTGTAATTTAGGGTAGTTCAAAACTAATCCCTTCTGCAAGAAATTAGACTCAGTTTTTAGAATATAATTATTTACAACAAGAATACATCTTTCTTTGACCAAATGACCATGCTTGTTTCTAAGATTTGTGAGGCCAGGATTGCCTCATTAATTTATTTCATTTGTATTATTTTGTGTCTAACTTTTTAATGAAACTATCATTGCCTTTACAGAGAATTTAACCGGAGTTAAGTTTTCTAATACCAAATCATTCCTTCAATCATTCTGTTTAAAGAATAAATCTAATGTATCTTTTTGCAGATGTGATTGTCATGTTGACCATCCTTTTTTGGTATCAATGATATGTTCTGGTAGAAAAACTGAGTCGAATATGCTAACTAAAAAGAAATTAAGAAATTTGTTTCCACTTACTGCTTCCAAGGTCTATAAGGAAAGGTCTTGACAAGTGGCGATGCCACACAAGCGCTGAGTGTACTCGAGAGCATGAGGAATGGTCGATTGTGAAGTCACACAGCTGCTTGTTTCGACCAAAAAAGTAGCATTTTTTCTCATCTATCATCAGTTTCTGTATTTAGGAGTAAGGAAGCAAAATATGAACAGCACAATAAAAAGCTTTTAAAACTATCTCAGTTTAGACAAATATCGTTTTTTTTTTTTTCAGATAGAAATCTCTGTTCATGGCAATTTATTTTCAAACATTGAAGGCAATTATGCACGCACGGGTATAATTATTAACCATTTGATTGCCTTAATCATGAATCTGACATGTTGACATCGAAACTTCCTTTCAAATATTAAATTAAATAAAATAATTTTTAAAAAGACCAAAATAATAACTTCTGAATACTACTGTTTTTTTGTTTTTTTGTTTTTTTTTTTATTATTATTTATAATTCTCCATTTATAACATATATATATAGCAGGTAGAAGTATAAAAACTTGATTAATTTCTTGTAAGTTGTATGTTTTGTACTTCATAATTAATTGTCAATTGATTTTGATGAAATTGTAATCTGTGAAAGTCGACCTACAAAAAGTGAGTCCTGATATGGATTTGCAAGCAATATTTAGGAACAACAACAACATAGATTTTACTGACCTGAATCATTTTTCCGTCTTTCAACACATCTAAATGGAGACCAGGAGGAGGTTTGCCTGCCCTGTTCAAAAAAAGAAAAAAAGTGAGGGAGATCATTAAGCATGACCATGTTTGAAGAGATATACTTTTTTCCCAACAACATTTTGAAATAAGATTGGGCCGAAAAGAAATTTAAGTCTCAAGTTCAATGTAAATCTTAAATGCATTTATAATAAAGGTTTGAAAACAGGTGGTTTTTTTTATGTAAACTAAATGCAGTTGGAGACTGGGTTATGCAGGGGTTAGCACACATAACAAGTCGTTATAAAAAGGAAGGAATGTTAACAGGACAGAATGCTTTAAATAAATAATTTAAATGGAAGAAAGACACATCATGGAAGTAAAAAAAAAGTGAATCTTTTATGAATTGCTAAAATTATCACAGCAGCTTAAATCAGTAAAGATGAGCAATATTCAAGTCTACATGAATCAAATTACTTTGTTTCATGGATACAAAATTTTAAATAGCTGACAATGGTAAAATAAATGAAAACTAGAAGTTTAGGTCTTTCACTCTCTATTCTCATCCAAATGAAAAATTCATGTCATAGGCCTAGTCTGGTTACTGACAATGGAATTTTACAAGAGGGCTGAGTCTATATATGCTTTAAATATGATGTTTTTGTCCAAATTTTGTTATAAATACAAACTTTATTTCTGTCTAAATAATGGGCGTTAAAAGTGGTGTTTTGCAATTATAATTATTATTTTGCCTCACATAGTAAATTACAATCTTTCTTTCTCAAGAACTAGGGAAGGTTAAATTAGGAGAGAACTAAGCTTTATTCATCGGTTAAATAAATTGATCTGAAAATTAAAAAAAAACACTTTAATATTACAAGTGCAAATAGCACAACTTGGACAAAAGCATGTGACCTATATGATAAAGAGGCAGAAACACTAGTGCATTTCTAATTCTTTTACAAGAAACCAACTTATAATTTAAGATTTCAAAGTCAATATATATCTAAAACAAATTCATGAATTTAAATAGTTTAGATCTCAATAGCACCTAGTATGAGTGACTTGCAACCGGCCCTCACCATAGAAATGTTTCAAAATGGGCTAACTAAGGACGCCCTGCTGCTGAGTTAGTGCGATGAATTTAGCCTGCTGAAATAAGTCTAGATCTAGATGTATATTTTTAATCTAGATTAGATCTAAAGCTAGACTCTAGATCTAAGGATTCAGTTTGTTACCAGAAAACAACAGGCTGTGGTAGTAAGTTTGCGTGAAATATTTTTGTTGTAACCTAATGTTAGTGTTGGTCTATGTTTTCATTCCTTTGATAAAAGGCACTCCTTGAGTTTTGTGGTCCCTATATTCTATCCTGTGGGCAATTAAATAGGTGGGAGGGCTGTATTCTAATATCAAAATTGAATAAAATGCTTGCCAGATGTACTCCCTGTCTTTTACTATTAGTTGTTATTTTTTTCGAAGTGGGTGCTCGCCGCGCAGTTTGTATTGGGGAAGTTTGGCTTTCTCAATGTGCAGAAAAAAATTACGAAGTCAGAACGGACCAGAATGATTGCACAATTTTGTAAAACGTTTTTGTTCTAAGTTCATGATTTAATAATTATTAATATTATTGACGATATTATCTTTAAAAATCTCCCGACAGAGTAACAAGCCGGGGGAGTAACGGGAAACTCCCTTTTCCAAAAAAGAACTTATGACAATCTATATCTAGATCATAAATGCTGGCAGCAATGATGTTGCCGAAAAGAAAGACAAAATACTGTATTTTTATTTTATTCAAGTGATAGACAGTGATTATAACCATTATTTAGATAGACATACTATGCTTTCTGGATTCTATATCTAAATCTAATATCTAGAGCATATCTAGAATAGAACTTTAATTTGAACAAAAACACTAGAATCTCTAGACTCTATATCTAGATCTCAATCTATACTATAGGCCTATAAAATCCTATCACAATGCTTAGCCTATATAGCTCTAGACTCATCCTCGAAAAGCATTGTCTCGATAGCTTCTTTTTATTCCTGTGGTGTTCAGTTAGGTGGAAAGCATTTCCCTGGAAGTCATTAGAATTTTATTTTTTTTTAAACAAAGAAAGCGGTGCCAGGTGTAAAAATACAGGCGAATTCTTCGATACTCACCATGATGGCACTTCAAAGTTGTTTACTAATGGAACCGACATTTTGATATTTGAGAAGTCCAATCACTCGTAAATTGTTAACAATTTAAAATGTTTGTGACCTCCCTTGAACCAAGAATAAAGCGGCCCATACACGATCAATTATATTGCGCAATTTAATTGTCAATGCCCTGAATTGACAATTAAATTGACCGTGTATGGGCGATATTGAAGACTTGCGCAATTGTATTGAGTGAATCAAACTCTGCTTGATATTTTATTGCGCAAGTCTATTTGATTGCACAATTAATTGATCGTGTGTGGCGACTGTCAATTATATTGTGCAATAAAATCATTTGTCTGCCAGATTTCATACCGTCAACATGTCTGATAAGGAAGAAGACAGGGCATTCCAATTGGAGTGCATCGCGGTTTACCAAAGTTTACCAGCCCTATGGAAAGTAAAGTGCGATGACTACAGCAACAGACAAAAAAAAGATGCAGCTTACGCTGTCATGGTTAAAAAATTCCAGGAAAAGTACGAAAACTACACAAGAGAAGATGTCAAAAAAAAGATCAATTCGTATAGAACCAACTATCGCAAGGAATTAAAGAAAGTGCTGGACTCAGAAAAATCTGGCGCAGGGACGGACCAGGTATATGAACCAACGTTGTGGTATTTCAATGCCCTCACCTTCCTCCACGACCAAGAAGTCCCAGCAAAATCTCGGAGTACACTCACAAAGCAAGCATGTGTAGCATCGACTGCACACGACAGCGGGCCTTCTCAGGAGGTAAGTCAATTTCAGATGTATAACGGACTCTGACATGCACTGTGCACTTTTAAAGAGAACTTTATTAGCACTGATTATGCATAAATACACACGAAACATGAAGTCAATCCCTTTCCATTTTCCAGATTGGGCAATTGGTTAAATTTTTTTAGGAGGTGGGGAGGGGAGGGGGGGCGGAGTATGGTTCTGGTGGACAGCCCATGTCCCATGTTGTTGCTCATTCCGTGATAATGGTCCATCATTTAACTGCATAAACATACATTTAGAGTTCCACAAATTGATGTAATTGTCATTGCCATGGTACAGATCCTTTAGTACAGAAGTAGCGTCTAAACAGATCCCGTATATCCTTTGCTTTATCTGAGGCATTTCTTGTCTGTGTCGCTTGCAACCCATGTACCTCAATCTGCCAATCTCGCCATGACCCCCCATGGACAGTTCCATTCTCATCTTCCCAGTCCACAGTTCCCTGCATGATGTATCTTCTGGACTTCCTCCTCAAGAAATTGTGTAGGTAACAGCAAGCTAACGTTACTGTCTGAGCCTTTTCTGGTGAAAGCAGCATCTGCCTTTGGAACACCCCGAACCTTGAAGCGAGAATTCCAAATGCATTTTCCACGACTCTGCGCCCTCTACTCAAACGGTAGTTGAAAATACATTTCTCATTGTAGACATCATCCTCTTCAGCGCCACGTCCAGAATAAGGCTTCATGAAATTTTCCGTCAGTGAGAAGGCATCATCTCCTAGGAAAACGAAAGGCATTGGTATCAAGTCATCATCACAAAGTTTTTCCGGAGGAGGAATTGCGAGTTCTTGCTTGTCCATCATACGGCCAAAATCTGTGTGAGAAATCACACCTCCATCTGACACTCTTCCGTTCACACCAACATCGGCGACTATAAATTCATAGTTGGCATCTACTACCGCCATTAACACGATGCTGAAGAACTTCTTGTAGTTGAAGAAGTACGACCCACTTCCTGGTGGTTTCTTTATGGCAATATGTTTACCATCTACCGCACCCAGAGCGTGCGGAAAATTCCAGCTTTTGCGAAATCCTTCAGCGACTTTCAGCCAGTCATCTTCGGATTGTGGCATCTGCAAAATAAATTTAAGGAGTTTTATATTAACTGGATTAAAACACGTCACGATATCATTAGAACCATCATTTCCATTGACACACCCGTTTACAGAGCCACCTTAGTAAAGCTACTCATTAATTCATTAATGTAAGGACTGTAGTCCAGTTTTCTCTGTAGCATACTCGGCAGAAAAAAATAGTTCATTCCATTTACAGACCTAATGATAATGGCATTATTATAATGCCTTTTTCGCCTGATGAATTGATAATGACACAAACAATTTTATGTTCACAGGATGATACGGAAGATGTGGAAACAGACGTTCCTAGCAACAACATATTTCGAGAGCCGCGGTCACCATTTATGCCTTCAAGTCCCAATAGCAAGGAGTCTCTCCATAATCCAGCAAAACGGATGAAGTCCAGAAGTTCAGTAAAGTCAGTTAAGATTGATGCCCGAGAAGAACTTATGCAGCTTGCCTCTGAACGACTACGCCAAGGCCCCGAAGATGTCAATCTTAGCCAAGCCAAGACATGGGCAGCGGAACTCTCAAAGATGACTCCAGACCAGCAGTTGTTCGCAAAGAAAGCTATTAATGATATACTTTTTGAGGGACAGATGGGAACACTGAAAAGGAATTCAGTCAAAATAAACGATGACAACTGGATACAGAGCCGCCCAGTTACACCATCTTCGATCAATTCTGATCAGTCGGCGACATTTGTACCTTCTTCATACCGTGTCCCTGTAGGCGAAACTGTACCCCAACAAGTGGATCTCTCAAGTAGCACTCCCAATGGACAGTTGTATTCCCTGGCCAATTACTTCTCGAACTTCAATCCCAATACTTAGAATCTAAATAAACACTACACTTTGATTCAGACTGATAATAATTAAAATTTGATTTTTTTAGTAATACCATCAGTGCGTTGACAATGCCTTCTTTGCTTGCAGCGATTCTTATTTCAAGTATGCTACCTGTATAATGGTCAAGACGACTAAACTTTGACATTATTGTTTCCTGCCAGCAATTCTTATTTTTACCTGAATACGGTATCTGTATGATGGTCAAGATGACTAAACTTTGACATTATTGTTTTCCGCTGTCAATTCTTATTTTTACCTGAATAAGGTATGTGTATAATAGTCAAGACGACTACATTTGACTACTCTTTGACATTATTGTTTCCAGTCATTTTATTATTTGTTCTCTTTCTGATTAAACCTTCATTTGGTTATTTCAACTATTGGCTTGTTGGTGTTTGATTTCACAAATTATAAAATTAAATGTAAACATATTTGACAAGCAACTTCTTACCTTTATGTACTCCTGTAGGCAGCTGATGATGGCTTCACAGGTTTCAATCACAATTTTGCCGATGGTTTGTGGCGCAATAGCACTGACAAACTTCAGATCCTCAAATGTATTTCCCGTCGCCAGGTAACGCAGTGTAATTGATAAACGCTCTGTAGGAGAGATGGGCTGACGCATATTTGTAGTTTGCTTTCCAATCAGGGGGTCGACCATTTGCAAAAGCTCATTGTAGGACTCAACATCCATGCGCAGAAAGTTTTTAAAATCACTTGGCTCATTCTGGCTCAGTTCACGTAGTAATTTGGTGTGTCCAAACTTTGAACGCTGCAGAAACCATTCTTTTGACCATTTTGCACGTTTCCTTCTTGGAACATCGGTTTCCTCTTCTACAGCAAGAGCAACTGCCACGGCGATTGCTGGGTCAAAATCCCCCATCCTTTCTCAACGGATATTAAAACCAAAATGAGCCTGGTTTGCGCAATAAAATTGTCAATTATATTGAGCTGTGTGTGGGCAGCAAAAAATTGTCAATTATATTGTGCAACCAGACTTGCGCAATATAATTGATCGTGTATGGGAGTCATTCGGAGATGTCCGTAGAACCACATTTCGGCACTATTGATTTTCTTCTCATCCCTTTTTAGAAGGAAGTGTCCATCCCTCCGCTCCATATGTTATGAGTGTCCACACAAAACATTTCATGATTTCCACTTTACCTGTATATTGATGTCTTTGTGCCTCCATATATTTATTGTTAAGGTCTATAATTTTTTTTCTTTGCAATTGCAACCCTAGTGTTAATATCTGCAGAACAGTCAGCATTGTGTGTTTTAATTGAGCCAAGATATTTGACGTTTTCAAAACATTTTAATTTTTTCATTGCCGATATTAACTGGTTTGTATTCTTCTCTTCCTATACGCATACATTTTGTTTTCTTTGCGTTCAGCTGCAGACTTTTTTCTCCTGCAGCATTGTTTTTTTTATTATTGTTGTGGCTTCGGCATGGTCATTTGCACATATTCTGTATCATCTGCATATCTTAAATTAAATTTTTGGAGCGTTCTTAACTCCAATTATTATTACTTAGTTGTCCATGTCAGCGTCTCTCATTATCTCTTCTGCATATATTATGTTCATTGAATACAGTAAAGCTTTTTATGGCGTGAACATTGGACTTCCCAACCCATTTCCTAGCCCCAGTGCAATTATTATACAAAAATAAAAAGGCAAAAAATAGATGGAATTACACACACGCACTGAACCCTTTAAAGTTGGATAAGGCGTCAGACAAGGATATATCTTATCGCCACATCTCTTCAGCACATACACAGAACAGTCTTAGATCACTTTGCACATCTTCATCCAAGCGATCAGGGCAAATAATAATTCTACCTTTAGGCCCTTAATATTCTTGGCGTTAGGCCATTTTTCGCTCATGTCTAGATCTAGATCTATTTTTATGGAAAGTAAAAAATGGATTGCACTCGCAAAACAACCGTAGCTCTACAAAGGCTAAGTCGACCCACATTTATTTTGCTCTTAGATTGGAGTAAGAGGGAAAGGGGAGGGGTTAAGGTCCAAGGCTGGGGTGCAGCGGAGCGGAATCAGAGCCAAACAAAATCCAAATCCCTTAAAAAAGTTGGTCCATATAATAATTTACATAACCAGCCTAAGATCCAGTTCTATCTTAGATCACCTGTCCATTCCATGAGTCGGCTCTCCCATGCGCAGCCACACGAATCAGGATGTGTATTCCTATCTGCAGGTTGAATATCATTTTTTTGGGTGTCAGAGCATCTAAGGTTAATATGACATTGCGTTCAAACTTGGCACATGGGTATGGCAAAGAATGAAGTGTGTGAAATTCACTGATTTACGAAAAAGTTGTTTCTAAAATGCGCATGACTTACATTCTGTTTCTTTTCGCTTTTTTCTTTCAAGAAGAGGAAAAGAGACGCTGTGTGTGTATGGGTTGAGCGCTATTTAAGCTATATTTTGTACTGGTCCCATGATTGACTTCTGACAATTTATTGTGCTGCCACACACGATACAGAACGGGGGTAGCTGGACTTCTTGTCATACACCAACATTGACTCAGCCTAAACATTTCTCTCTTTCTAATTCTATGATATCTTTGTCAGCAGAAAGCAAACGTCTTTCCCAGATTGTTAAAGAAGATTTCGTACGACTATGGGACACCTTAGTAACCCAGGTCTTGACCGCTCACTTTTAACTGACATCAAATTATCTTATAATGAAAAACAAAGCGACCTGGGTTGGTACCGAACCGAGAGCCTCTCGATCAGAAGGCTCACACTCTATCTGTGTATGTTTGAGCCACCTCGCCTATGATGACAACTGTTCATTGTTATCTACAGGTCCACCATGGACACATCTATGTGTCTGCACGTGTGTTTGGTCACTGTAGCAGCTGTTGTCCTTCTCTCCCTGTCTGCGCATGCCCAGTCTGTGAGAGATGATCTGCACAACCTGGACGGTGAGTGAATTGTTGTTTATTTGAAATATGGATTTCTATACCACATGATCTATCTGCCCTGCGGTTGTTTGGGTATCTATCTATCTATCTATCTATCTATCTATCTATCTATCTATCAATCTATCTATCTATCTATCTATCTATCTATCTATCTATCTATCTATCTATCTATCTATCTATCTATCTATCTATCTATCTATCTGTCTGTCTGTCTGTCTGTCTGTCTGTCTGTCTGTCTGTCTGTCTGCCTGTCTGTCTGTCTATTGGCTGTGAATATTTTTAATACCCCTAGACAAACAAAGCCTAACAGATTACCACCTCACCAGCAAATCTGTTACAACGGTCCAAGGCTGCTTCACAGGCTACACTCAGTCGTAACTGGGATGTCTCCTGTATGTTGGCAAGCCACGACTGCCTCTTCCTTCCTCTACCACGCTTCCCTTCAACCTTGCATTCCACAACTCTTTTCTGGATGCTACAGTGTCTTCTTATATGGCCATTATTATTGTAAAATCTCTGGACTCAATAAGTAGATGTTTCCTGTTTTCGCCTGATAATAAAAGCTCAAAGAAGGGTGGGAGGTTTGGTCATCAGTCTCACTGGTAAAGAAAACAATGGTTGTGAATACTTGCAATGTAGTTAAGACACGATATTTTAACTGGTAGCATAAAGGAGTATTAGATGCACTGGGATTGTATCATTATAACACTAATGCACCCTAGCTACGATATTAAGACTGAAACAGAAAAGAGTAAAACCAGATGCATTGGAAAATTAATCAATGCACCTTAGGTACGATCTTGATACAGAAGAAAAAAAGAATAAAATTAGATGCATTGAAGCGTAATCCTTATAACACTAATGCACCCTAGTTAAGATATTGATACAGAATTAAGTTGGTTTTAAGTCAACACTATTTAGGCTATATTGTAGACAGGCCCCTAGACAATGCAGAAACAGAAAAGATTCATGTCAATGTACATGTAACACCTATGCGCCTTAGGTACGATGTTGATACAGAAGCAGCGTGAACCATGTCAGGTGCACTGGAAGTTTATTCATTATGTTGGTTGGTTGGGTTGGTTTAATGTCCAACAGCAGCACTATTTAGGCTTTATTGTGGAGGGGCTCCAATACAGACGTCTGACAATTTTATGTGCTGCCACACACGAGACAGGGCGGGGATACCATGACTCCTGTCTCAGCTAGTCACATTATACTGACACCGATCTAACCAGTAGGGAACGCAACAGCCAGGATTCGAACTCGGGATCTTTATGATTATTTCCAATGCACTCTGGGTACAATGTGGATACATAAGCAGCTTCATTGAATAATGTCAGATGGACCAAAAGTTTATTCAATACAACACCGATGCTCCAACGTTCACAGTGAAGAAGAAAGGACCAGTGGGAGACAAGAAGACTACATAGCCATCAGGGGGTAGTATCAGTTGCAGTACCGAGAGAGGCTGGCCCCGGATTCACTTGCTGATATCTGCCGCTCTCAAACCGGCATGTTCAGCCACGACAGAATCTGTCATCCAATCACAGACTGACTGTGCCCGGCGCAAAAGGAGAGAGAGGGAGAGAGAGAAAGAGCGAGAGAGTGAACACATACATGGAGTTTTTGTGCCACTTTTAACAGAGGTGGCTTAATCGGTTATTGTTCTCGACGTACAAGCAAGAGTCCCATGGTTTAGATCTGAGCAGCAGTAATTGTCTCCTTAGATGATTCTTCCAGAAACCCATAGAACTTAAAAGTAAACGAAAACGAACACTTTTATTGAAAGCTGTCAACCTATTAACCCGGTTATCTGTAAGAGAAAAAGTTCCTTCTAATTTTTGATCTACGAGGTTCCAGTGCTGCGATGGGTATCAAGACTAATGGCTGACAATTCAACGTACTACCGAGACAGAGCGATGGACTAGAACTTCTTCTTCAGCCAGTCACAATTTACTTACACCAAACCAACCAGTAGCGACCGAAACCTGTCGACTACACTTTGACCAATCGTGGGTTTGAACTCAACAAATTATCATACGTTCCGGTATGAAACATAGCGGCCCAGCACTTGCACCAGATCACCTTCATAATTTTAAATTTTTTCACCCTTTTGGGCTATGCTTCAGACTTGTTGAAAGAGCACTATGTACCATCATTACCCCCCCCCTCCCCTCCGCCTAAACATTTGACCTTGTAACCCTTCCCCTCCCTTTTTCCTTTTGCTAAAAGCGTGTTGGTTATACTATGTGTTATCCTCGAAACAAATGAAAGAAACAATTGACCTAGTTTATTTTTTACAGCTCCCTCGCTACTGCTTTCTTTGAACCAGGTGTGTGAAGGAGATGCAATAGAAGTGAAGGTGTATAATGAACTCCTCAACTCCGAGGGAACATCCGTTCACTGGCACGGCCTGCTACAGAAGGGAACCCCACACATGGATGGAATCAGCCTCATCACTCAGTGCCCCATCACCACGCGGTCTTCATTCACCTACAGGTGAGTCCAGCTACAGACATCGGTCTGTACTCAAATATTAACAGGATTCCAGCACAAGTTGTCAAGGTCTATACCAGCAGGCCTTTCAGCCTAAATGGTTAGGCACTAGATCTATATTATAGCTCTAACTTCGACTTCTATAACAGCAAAAATTGTTAGGCACTAGATCTATATTATAGCTCTAACATCGATTTCTATAACGGCAAAAATTGTTAGGCACTAGATCTATATTATAGCTCTAACATCGATTTCTATAACGGCAAAAATTGTTAGGCACTAGATCTAAAATATAGCTCTAACATTGACTTCTATAACAGCAAAAATTGTTAGGCATTAGATCTATATTATAGCTCTAACATCGATTTCTATAACGGCAAAAATTGTTAGGCACTAGATCTATATTATAGCTTTAACATCGACCTCTACCACAGTCCCAATTGTTAGGCGCTAGATCTATATTACAGCTCGAACATCGAATTCTATAACAGAACAAATTGTTAGGCACTAGATCTATATTATAGCTCGAACATCGACTTCTATACCAGCCCAGATCTCTTTAGCTCTGAGCTGTCAGAAGTCCAGATCTCTTTAGCTCTGAGCTGTCAGACCTGTTTGTGAATGTTGTAAAACGTTAGGAAATCAACCTATTCTTGTACACATTGAAGGTTGCTTGTGTTTTGGGCGGCTCTGTCACTGTTACTTAGTCTATGTAGCCATCCGCTGGCAGTGCTCATTCAGGTTTTTACATTGAATGAATACACTGGGTTCTGAACTATCACATTTAATAAAATCACTGTTATCAATAAGGAAGTGGCTATTCCTCCTGTAGCCGGACAAGTAGCGAAAAGGCTATTGCTCCGGCAGTCTTGGGTTGGAATCGCTCGGTTAAGAAAACCTATTCTTGTACAACATGTAGGTTGCTTGTGTTTTGGGCGGCTTTGTCACTGTTACTAGTCTATGTGGCTGTCTGTTGCCTATTGTCCGGTTACACTTTCTATCAATAATATTTTTTCTTTCCCGCGCCAGGTTCAAAGCTCTAGATCCGGGCACCCACTACTGGCATGCGCACTCCGGCATGCAGCGAGCAGACGGAATGTACGGCGCCATTGTTGTCCGCCAGCCGGCCAGCCGTGACCCACATTTCGCCCTCTATGACCATGACCTTTCCGATCATGTGATCATCGTTACAGACTGGACTCCGCGGATGACCTTGCCAGATTTTTTGGATCATCACCATGACGACGCAAAACCTTTCCCACCACAGATTTTGATCAACGGTGGGTCTAAATAATCGCGGCGGCTATTGTATCATTTAAGGATTAAGCGAGGAATTTTAGTTTGGGTAGTGCAAGGTAAGTTGCTTTTTTGACGGATACATTTTAGAGAACCTATTAATTCTGTTTACTAAGTACTGGTGTGGATTTCAAAGTTTTTTTGTGCAGAACTTAAATTCTATCTATTTTATATCTCAAACAAATAAATGATACAGAAGCAAATGGTTCATTAAAGTGTATGGATTTAGACAAAATATACTCATGACTTATGCATGGTGGAGGACATGATATTTTAGACATTAACCGGCTGAGATAAAGGTCATGGTACCTGGCGCTCTATATGTCTGTCTTTGTCTGTCTGCCTCTGTGTGTGTGTGTCTGTCTGTCTCTGTATGTCAATGCAATTGTGAAAAAACACGTCTTGTAAACCATCTTCAAGATAGCCCTATTCTTAATATATTAATAAACAAATTGAAAAAATCTGTTTGTAATCTTCAATGTCTGGTACTAAGTTCTCACTGTTTCTTTTAAGATGATTCTGTTTGCGATTCGTAATGAGCTACAAAACTAGAGTATGAAAATAACAAAAATGGCGCAGAATTGTGAAATAGATTGATGAAAAAACCAGCTCCAAAGACAGCTCAACACTAATCTGCTGGGAATAAATTCTGCCTTACAGACAAATTTGAAGTTTACCTTGATAAAGCCTAGACCCCAGCTACATTTGGTACAAAAGTATAGTTTCAACCTTTATACAAGTTTGGGACTATTAAACTTTGCGTTACAACGCTTACTTAAAACATCGCCACAATTAGTACGACCTTGTGCTTAGTTTTTTTTATATCGCCTTTTTAAGAATAAAGAATTGTTATTGTTACATCTTGAAAGTGAACTATTAATGCCTCTACATAGGTATGGGAGCATACGCAGAGTTCAAATCTGGCAGCAACACCATCTTCACGCCAAGGGCTTCGTTTACAGTGGAAGGCGGGAAAAGATATCGCTTCCGGGTCATCAGCAACGCCCTCTCTATGTGTCCAATGCAGGTACGTGTCCGCATAAACAGGACTTCAACTATGTTCATTCTATATGATTATAATGGTGAGAAAGCAAAGGGATCGACCTGATTGCGAAATGACATGACAAGGAGATGTGGAAGGACATGCTCTCCAATGGCAACCTGCAAGACACTGCACGATGGTGATAATGATAGATACTTATATGTAGTTAATGTTCATTGCTGTACTGTTAAGTAAATATATATATATATATATATATATATATATATGTTTATAATTATATGTAGTTAATGTTCATTACTGTTAAGTAAATATATATATAGTTACTAGAAAAATGCTCTAAAAACAGTGCATAAAAATCATCTTTTCATCTAATGTAACAAAGTTGCAGTAGGCTTTCTACGGGGAATAAAACATAATTACTTGAACATTTATTTTTTGTTTTGTTCTTCCTGCGATGAAATCTCTCAATCTCCCAGATCTCTGTTGACGGACACAATCTCACAGTGATCGCCTCTGACGGCAGCCCCTTCCAGCCTGTAGAGGTGGACAGCTTCGACATCCTGAACGGAGAGAGATACGACTTTGTTCTGCACGCCAATCAAACAGCCGAGCTCAAGTGAGTGAGTGAGTGAGTTTGTTTTACGGCAAGTCAGCACGGTAACGGCTATGTTGTGCCCATGGGTAAAATATGGCAGCTTCCTGAACGGAGAGAGATACGACTTTGTTCTGCACGCCGCTCAAACAGCCGAGCTCAGGTAAAACATGGACGGACCATCTGGCCGGTCATTTTTCTAAACAGCATTGCCCATCAGAACACAAAGCGCCGACAACTAAAACAGAACACATAACGACAACGAAAACAACAGCAAATATTAAGCAACACTAGATACAAAAAAAAACAAAAACAAAAAACAAAACCCCATTACAAAATAACAACAAACACAGAACAAACATAAAACAATGACCTAAAAATAAACCAAATGAAAAGAATGCGTAAACAACAAGAACAAAACAAAACAAATAGAGCTGCCAACCGCAGGACAAAAAGGCGTAGATATATACCTGTTGCGCATTCTCTAAATTTTTGACTGAATTGTTCTACAGCTTTGACGTGTTTTTTCTTCATTTTTAATCTCATATAAATGTCTTGTCTATTCTGTCACACGTGAAGATACAATTTTCCCTTGCGATCTAGAGATCTTTGTTTTTTCTCTTAAATTATGAGTGTTTGGTTGGTTGTTAGTTAGTTCCCCGTAATATTGGGCTCATGGACGGGTCTGTCTATAAAGTGGCGTCCAACAATTTCGTGTGCTCCCTTATAGAAGTGAGTTACCCGTCTAGAAAACTCACCAGTTGCTTTAGATATACACCAAGAAACTTATTAGAGAGAGAGAGAGAGAGAGAGAGAGAGAGAGAGAGAGAGAGAGAGAGCGGGAGTAAAAGAGAGAAGGAGTGATACAGAGAGGTAAAATCCCCCCCTCTTTATTTATCAACCGACTGAACCTCCACCCCCCCACGCTTTTTCACCAGAAATTTCTGGATCCGGGTCCGAGGTCAGATCATGTGCCGGTTCACCAAAGCCCACCAGGTGGCGCTGCTCCGGTACGCTGGAGCCCCGGATGTTGATCCCCCAGAACCCACAGACTGGGGAGGCGTTGTGAGTAGAGATGGACAGAAGAAATTAGCTGAACCATTGAGGTTATGTGTGTTTAAATATCAATAGATAAATTAAGTAAATATGAGAATAATAATACTGAACTCGAACCTTCCAACGCAACAACAACAACAACAACAACAACAACAACAACAACAACAACAGCAACAACAACAACAACAACAACAACATAAATAAAAACAAACACAACAACCAACAAACATAAAGAACTACAAAAAAAAACAACCCAAAAAACAACAGAACAAAGCAAAGTTTTCGACGAATCGAGGCAAAAAACGACGCCGAAAGAAGGCTGAAAGATTTGGGTTAGCAATCCTCCATTTATTGATGTCGAAAGCCAGTTAAATTAAACTCCCTTAAAGTCCTATACGGGCTGAGACAGGAGTTAGAGTCTCCCCGCCCTGTCGTGTGTGGCAACAAGTTTTCCGACGTCAATCTTGGGACCCGTACACACTATAGTCTTTATAGTGCTATCGTTGGACGTTTAGTTACAGAACAAACAGAGATTAAGACTTAAAAAGGTCTACAATAATAAAGGACGCGGAAAGAAGACTGAGAGACTTGGGTTATCAATCCTCTATTTATTTATGTCAACAGCTCCCAACCGTCCGTAAATTAATAGCCTAGTGGCTGAACGTTCAGAAATGACAGTTGAACAAAAGCAAACCAGGGTATTATGCACAAAGGTGCGATACGCTTAGACCC
>RQTK01000400.1:6329-24071 GCA_003991915.1 Elysia chlorotica
AACAGTTTGTTCCTACCATTCCCGATCTGACATTAGTGACTCTATCCAACAAACATAAAGTCTTAGCTGCATCTCTCGAATTTACCGCTTTAATACAATGTAAACAATTTGTTCCTTCTATTCCCGATCTGACATTAGTAACTATATCCAACAATCATTAAGTTTTAGCTGCGTCTCTAGGATTTACCACAGTACAATACAAACAGTTCGATCCTTTCATCCCCGATTTAACATTTGTGACTCTGTCCAACAATCATCAAGTCTTAGCTGCGTCTCTTGGGTTTACCACAATACAATGCAAACAGTTTGTTCCTACCATTCCCGATCTGAGATAAGTAACTCTGTCCAACAATCATCAAGTCTTAGCTGCGTCTTTCGAGTTTACCACAGTACAATCTAAACAGTTTGTTCCTACCATTCCCAGCCTGACATTAGTTTAAACTCTGTCCAACAATCATCAAGTCTTAGCTGCGTCTCTCGAGTTTACCACAATACAATGTAAACAGTTTGTTCCTACCATTCCCGATCTGACATTAGTGACTCTATCCAACAAACATAAAGTCTTAGCTGCATCTCTCGAGTTTACCGCTTTAATACAATGTAAACAATTTGTTCCTACCATCCCAGATCATTAGTAACTCTGTCCAACAATCATCAAGTCTTAGCTGCGTCTTTCGAGTTTTGTTCCTACCATCCCCAATCTGACATTATTGACTCTGTCCAACAATCATCAAGTCTTAGCTGTATCTCTCGAGTGTACCACAATACAATGTAAACAATTTGTTCCTACCATTCCCAATCTGAGATTAGTAACTCTATCCAACAATCATCAAGTTTCTCGTATTTACCACAATACAATGTAAACAATTTGTTCCTACCATTCCCGATCTGAGATTAGTAACTCTATCCAACAATCATTAAGTCTTAGCTGCGTCTCTAGAGTTTACCACAGTACAATATAAACAGTTCGTTCCTTTCATCCCCTTCCATCTGTCATTATTGTCTCTGTCCAACAATCATCAAGTCTTAGCTGAGTCTCGAGTTTACCACAGTACAATCTAAAAAGTTTGTTCCTACCATCCCCGATATGACATAAGTAACTCTATCCAACAATCACCAAGTCTTAGCTGCGTCTCTCGAGTTTACCACAGTACAATGTAAACAGTTTGTTCCTACCATCCCCGATATGACATAAGTAACTCTATCCAACAATCACCAAGTCTTAGCTGCGTCTCTTTAGTTTACCACAATACAATGTAAGCAGTTTGTTCCTACCATTACCAGCCTGACATTAGTAACTCTCTCCAACAATCATCAAGTTTTAGCTGCGTCTTTCGAGTTTACCACAGTACAATGTAAACAGTTTGTTCCTACCATTCCCAGCCTGACATTTGTGACTCTCTCCAACAGCTGCCGTTTCTTGGCTCTGTGCAAGATGCTGTCCACGCTGGCTTGTAGAGAGCCAGACTCGTCCTCCCGCAGCTCTTCCCTGATTGAAAAAACACAACAAAGTTAGACTTGTGAATTATGTCTATTGTTATTCTTACTGTTATTATTGTTATTAATATTATTATTATTATTATTATTATTATTATTATTATTATTGATGCTGTTATGAGTATCGATATTTGTAATAACTCATGTCGTAACTGTCTATACTGTTTTGTTATGCTGCATATACCGACCATCAAATGTTCCCTTAAAGGACAAATAAAGTTATATTTTATCTTGTTTCGTTTGCTAGATTCCATTTTACAATTTCTGAACCACAAGCCAGGTTAGCCAAGTGTGATTTTTAAAACTGTTTATTATTATGAATCTTCGTGGGTAGGGAAAGGGTTAAAAAAGACAGCCCCAAGTGAGGCAATTATTCCCATTTTATTACATCTGCCGCAATTTGTACCCAGAGGTTTCAGTTTTTGTCCGATTTGAATCATTTTGACAACTTACATTAAGATGGTACATTACTTTTTATTAGTTCTTAAAAATAAATTTCAAAGTTTATTCATTCCATTAGTAATATGGATGTGTAATTACTTAGACCATTGCAACCCTTTTTGAAGGGTTCCCGATATACTTGCAAGAATATGAATTAAATTAATGTATACTAATTACTATACATCAGTATCTAAGTACATGTAAAACCAGACAGAGCAACATATTTTCATGCAGATTTCTTGTTTCGAGTGATACAAAAAAACATACCATGTTTTTTCATACTCTGTCTCCCATCGGTATCCCTTGTCGTCTTCCTCTGCTGCCATTGTTATGGATGATGTGAAATTCTCTGAGGATTATAATGTCACCATCATATTACATTACAAGATTTTAAAAAAATTGACCCAAGTTGTATTGATTTGTTTATTTGAACACATGTACAATGCGGGTGAGGAAGGGGTGGGAACAAACATGTATACACAAGCACATAAAATTGATATGTTAGCAATTGAAACTCTATCTCTCACACTCGCTTGCTGTCTGTCTCTCTCCACAGGTTGTGGGGAGTGCAGCGGTCCTGGGGTAGAACATCGGCTTCAGACGCAAAAGGTATGGTTCAAGCCCTGGCGATTGCGCTCCCTACTGCCTACTGGTTGGGTCGGTGTCAGTCTAATGTGACCGCTGAGACAGGAGTCATGGTATCCCCGCCTTGTCTCGTGTGTGGTATAAAATTGTCAGACTTCAGTCTTGGGGCCCATCTACTATATAGCCTATATAGTGCTGATGTTGGACGTTAAAACCAACTCAAATTAACAACATTCACAGGTTGACCAACTCCAAAATGATTGAATCCTAGCCACTTGCCCCTCGAATTCTGCCCACAGGTTAGGGACCACAAAACTCAGGAGTGCCCCTACTCTAGCCTTCAAGCTTTAGTCTTAAAAAAGACACTTTTATCGGTTTACATAGGCCTACATCTAGGTCTACTCAATTTCTGCTATTTTTGTTTTTGTCTGTGAACAAAATACCAGGACTTTTCAAATTTCAGGGATTTTAGGAATTTCAAAATAATTTGGAACCATGATTCTTTGACAAAAATTGATTTTTGTTTTGTTTTTACAAGCTCCAATATTCTTTGCAGTTTAGATTCTAGAGTCTAGATCTAGATAAATTTCTAGATTAGATCTCTATCGAACGCATCATTTCGTATCCATCGTCAAAGAAAACCTACCTCAGGCTTGGGTTTGATCTAGATTCTCTGGGAATATAGGTACAGAGAATGACAGATTACTTGCTTATTGACTAGATATAGTGCTAGAAATTTATCAATCAGTCATGTAGAGAAATCGGTTGAGAAATTAACATTGTACAGTACATAACTTTTCAATTCCATACCCGGTTGTAGCGGTAACTTTCACTTTTCGTTTAAGCTTACAAAGACTCAGTAAAGTTTTTTAATTGGCAGTGGCTATGGGACTGTCGGGTCCATTAATTTATGTCCGATTATGGGTTTCGAAAAGAGAACCACCCAATTGGGGGACCGACGCTTTCTGCTATCAGTTGCCATAGGTTGGTGTTTCTGCTCTCGTTGTGTAACTGTTCATAGTATCTTTCTTTGTTGTACGCAGTATCTCTTTCTCTCTCTCAATGTCTCTTCCCCTCTCTCTTTTTCTGTACCTTTTTTGTTTAACAACCTCTGCATTATAATCCAGCCCCTACCTATTTCCTTTGAGGGATTAATAAAGATTTTGTATTCACCCCGCCTCTCTCTTTCTCTCACTCTGTGCTTTTCATTCCTTCTTGTTTCAACAATGTATGTTTATTAATTTTGTAGTTCAATCGCTCAATCTATGTGCCGAACATTTTTAACCCTACAATCTGTAACCCCTTTGCTTTTTAGTTAGCGTCATTTCCTCCACCATGCTCCCTCTATCTATGTCTCTGTCTGACTCTCGCTATCTATCTATCTTTCTCTCTCTCTCCTTGCACCTCTATCTGCCTGTCTCTCTTTCGCTATCTCCCTCTCTCTCTCTAAGGTCGGCCAACAAGAAAGTCGGAAAGTCGACTTGACGTTTTCGTCAAACTCTAAAAGTCAACTGTGACTGTGATTTTAACCGTGATAATAAGCCCTTCGACTTTTCGGCTTCGGATAACAAACTGTCTTGGGTTTTGGAACTAGACTAGGTAGCCTAGGCCTAAGTGAGAGACGGCAGTCACCAACGGTTGGCAAATGTCGACCTTTGGCTTGAGGTCGACTAGCTGTTCATGGAACTAAGACATTTTTCTGTAAAATTTTAATTCAAAGGAACAGTTTCCCAACTCCACAAAAAAATAAATATACTGTATAGGCCTATATAAAAATCAGTAGTAATGGACCATAATAATGCAATGGGCCCCTTTAAAACTGGTTTTGATGTAGACAAAAATAGAGAATCGGCTTCCTGATTTTCAGGCCGTTTGTTAAATATGCTGACTCTTTTCTTTAATGACACAGTACAGTGTAGCTGCATATCTTTTAAGTTAAATGTACACCAATTTCGTGACTCAGTCTGGTGGTGTGGGAAAGTCAACATCTAATTTAACACTTTCCTGCGAGAGCCAAAAAAATATCACATTAAATTCTGTTTATTTTATTTGTTGTTTTTTTTAAATTCCACCGAGCTTAATGAATGTCACCCGTTAATAAACACATGTATTTTGTAGGATAGGCATTTATAAAATAAGAGCTCCGATATTTTATACTCTATTGTTCACCATGTCGATAGCACGTGGGGCCGTATAAAATTATCGCCAGCTTAAAGGTGGCATTTTCTCTTTACTCGTAAGTTTAACGTGAACCTCTGCGCAGCTAGAAAGGAAATTCTTACAACTAATTATAACTATATGCTAACATAACAGAAAGTGATTTCAGGACAGAGTGCCAAAATGCTGTGTCCACGGAGAGGAAGTTCGCGAATTTTAATCAAAAGGATTCGGTTTCGAAACTGTATCCTGGTTTGGTTCAGTCGTAGTCAGCCGAGTGAGAGGAGGCGAACTGGCTCAAGTGGTAGAGCGTTCATTTCGACATTCAAACTTGGAAGTCCATGGTTAGAATCCCACGACCGATTTATTTTTCTGCAATTTTGTCCCATACTAGTTAGATAGGTGTCCGTCTTTATATTGTGTTTTCAGTCTCCCCGCCATGTCTTGTACGTAGCAGCAGCTGGTTTGGTTGGTTGGGTTTTAACGTCCAACATCAGCAACTTATAGGCTATCTCTTGGACGGGCCCCAAGGCGGACATCTGACAATTTTATGTGCTGCCACACACGAGGCAGGGTGGGGATACCATGACTCCTGTCTCAGCCGGTCAGATTATACTGACACCGACCCAACCAGTAGGGATTGCAACAGCCAGGATTCGAACTCGGTACCTTTTGCGTCGGAAGCCGATGTTCTACCCCCGGGCCACCGCGCCCCCACGTAGCAGCAGCAGTAGTAGAAGTTGTAGTACTAGTAGTAGTAGAAGTAGTAGTAGTAGTAGTAATAGTAGCAGCAGCAGCAGTATCAGTTGTAGTAGGTATAGAAGTAGTAGTACTAATACTATAGGTAAAACTGAAAATTTTACTTATGGCAAAAACCTTTCCAACATTCTTTCGAAACAAAAATATCTTAAGAAGTTGACAATTATATCTGAGGTATAAATAAAAGTTTTTATTTGAATCTTTCTTAGTACTACATACAATTACAACTTCAATTAACAAGCATTACGTTGTCATTAATTAATCTGATTTCAAATTCCACCATCACCTGCAAAAGTAATATAACTTTAAAGATTTTTGTCCACTTACATTACAATGCTATATAAATGTCTGGAAACATTTTTTCATAAAATAGGTTACCCGACAGGTGCCACAAGGCTAACGTAGTTGAGTTGGTTTAACATCCAACGTCAGCATTAATTAAATTATATAGGCTATATTGATATGCGAAGATGATACAAATTATAGCTAACTTTGATTCTCACTGCAAGTTTATGTATATTTTGGTGACTTTGCCTACTATTTTTGGACGCCTTAACACAGAACCAGTAGGGGTCGAAATTGCCAGGACCATCTGAGCTTCTTCAAGTATTTAGGACATATCGATATAAAACTAATGAGAGTTTCATTTAAAACATACAGGTATCATATCTGTTTATTTTTCTTCTCATCTTGAAAAAAAAAAACAAAAAAAACAACCAAGACTTCCAATAATGTTAAGTTAGGCACCATTTGACAAACATTTTTAATCATGCCCCATTATATTGGGAGAGTACCATGTTAAATCAATAATTATCAAAATATGACCAGCTTTATGAATGATTTTTTTTGGAGCTATACATACAATTTACAAAGCAATGTTTGACTTTATAGACAACTTTAATAAAGATCACAAAAAATAGGATATAGCGGCCTTCAAATTCAACAAACATTCCAAGTTATTACCATTATTTTAATTTTCCAGACTGCAGTAAACCAAGCCTTGTTTACCCAAGGTATGTGATCTGAGATACGGTACAATAAAGTTGAGGCCTAACTATTATTGTAATTGATTCAGTAGTGTTTTATTATATTTTTAGACAACAACAACGAAAAAAGTCAAGAAACAAGATTTCATGGGTTTTCTTACTCATATTAGTCATAACTTAAATTTACCATGCATCTTGCTGCAACTTGAATACAGTATTTCTCTACAAATTTCGGTTACAAACCAACTAGAAACATTACAATCAATATATGATCTTTTTCACAGCCATCCACACATTTAACATGAAATACTAACAAGTCATATAAACATGCATGATAATAATAATAAAAATAATGATAAAATAATTTACGGTATTGTATTGAAAACTATCTCAGCACGTTACAACAGATACAATTTTTTTTTTTTAGAAGAACATGCATAAATCTTAATATAATCGGTTATTAACAAGAGAAACCAAACCCATATCCCAACTCAATCTCACCCTCACCCCCTCTTTCTCACAAATACACACACACACACATTTATACCTCTGTAATATACTCCCATAGCACAATCACTCCAGTCTGTAAAGGAAGAAAAAGGGGAAAGAAAAAAAAGAAAAAGAAAAGAAAAGAAAAAGGAAAACGACAATGTTCTCACACCAAGCAGCAAATTGCACGATTCACACGATGACTGAGGCAAGCATTACGAGGGAACCACTTTGCCAGTGTCTTCCTTGCCCTTGTACCGAGTCTTTCCATGGGAAAACGGCAGGTATCTGTATTTGATCATGTGCTGGAGTAGGTAGGAATTAAAACAAAAAATCATTTATATAATCAAGCTTTGAAGATAGGGATTTTTTAAACCTAAATGGCTGGACAATTTTTTATCATTTAACAGAGAGGCAACTGTGAGCCCACTTAACCCATAATTTACCCGCCAGAAATGGATAAGCTTTTCATTGATATACAACATGTTAATACAATATGGCATTTACTGACTGAAAAAAAATTATAAAGAGAAAAATGGAATTGGTTTGTTTCATTGAAACTTTCAATGTTTTGCCACATGAAAGTAACAGGAATGTAAAGTTTGACACAATTGATAGCGTCTTCAGAATAATCAAAGCCAAAAAGATAAAAAATTGGGCCTGTTCTGCAAGTAAATAGGTCTACTTTAACATCAGGAAGGGTAGAGGACCAGGGGAAAGGGCTGTTTGGATCGGGATCAGAATCTAGATCTAGATCATCATCACTGTTTTCTTATTCCTCCTCACCTCCCTGTTCAAACTCAATATCACTTTCCTCATCGCCCCCCTCTTCATCTACAGGACTATCTTTCTCTACAAAGTCTTCTTGAGAAAATTGTCTAGCCAAGTCATTGAGGAAATTAAAAGCCATTAAAAATCACGTCTTTGAAACCAGTCAACCGATTCACATGCGGTAAACAGAAAATGAAACTAGAATGTTTTAGCAATTCGATGAACTCCTCTTCGAGAAAGTTTACAAATTATAAATAGGCGTTCTTCAGTATTATAAAAGTGTATGCAAAACCAGTTTCATAGCGGGCGCTACGGTAAATTGTGGGTTAAAGCAAAAATTAAGTATATAGTAGCCATACAAACTGCTGAACACAAACGTATGCCTACATAGAATAGAGTCAATTTTTTTCAAAGGTATTCAAGCATTTAAAAGTACATTTATTATAGTAAAAACAGCCCAAAGACAATTTTGACCAAAATTTAAAGAGAGATTTAAAAGTTCATAGACCATTTTTATTATTTATAACATAACGGCATTATTTGTGAGACAGGCTTTTTCCCTTTTATACTTACATATTCATCTCAGCAAATCATAAATTTTGTTGTAGCCTAAATTTGACATCTCTGCTTTAGATTGAAATACAGACCTAAGATTTGCACTCATATGCTCAGAAACAAAAACTCTATGTATTGGTTTAAACATCGAAATAATTCAATAAATTTCAAAATCAATTTTAAGCACCCACTTTAATCATAAATAAATTTGCCTATCTTCTCTCTTATTCTATCATCTCTCAACTTCAATCAACCTTTCACATTTCGTTGCAATTCCAAAAACAATACTAAATACAACGTTCTAGTTCTTTTTTTTCCCTTACCTTTATTTGTCTTTTCATTGTGAGGGTGAAGAGGATGATGAAATACATGACAAGGATTGGCCAGAACACTGGTATATTGAGAGCTTCGAAACATGTGCATATAGTAGCTACCACGATGGCCTTTGTGAATGAATACCTGAAACAGAAAGATACATCAGTATACGTTAGATTTCAGCTCAGTAATGTATTGTTCTCGTTATCTAGCTTAATTTGTAGCATGGATATGAAGAAATTAACCCCCAAAAAAATTAATCGGAGATTTAAAAAAAACACAAAAACAACTAAAAATATCAATTTAGTTAAAAAACAAAAAAGAGAGCATTGGCAGTGGCAAAAGTTCATTAAGGGTACAGTTTAATTAACAAGCAAAAATACATGTAGAATATTTCAGTTTTATTTTTCTTGAACCCAGTAAAATTTGTACTCACACTTATTCATCTATCAAGTTTTAAGTCAATTTTTAGGGGTTGGATCCTCCAGGTTTGACAAAGTGATGGAATTTAGCACTTCCCTTAAGGTTTCAAGGTGTGAATTTCAAGATGTGAAAACATGTAAAGTATACACTGACTGATAAAGTAATAGTCTGAAAGAAAAACCTACAGGACATTTTTATATCAAAGCTGCAATAGTTCAGTTCGCACTCATTCAAAACATATTTCTTGAAATCACAGCAGCAGTAAACTAACGACCAAGTTTATACACTTTACTATCTCAAAAGATGATTTGAACTAAAAATCTGGACCTGTGTGTAATAAATCCCTACAGCGTTTGGACTAAACACTTACCAAAATTTAAACTCTGGCAACCGTCTCATAAAAGGACGAAACTCTTCATTGCTTTTAGTTGGTAATGATGGCCCATCATCTCCATCTAAAGAATATTAAAATGGTTACAATGAAATGGAATTTTTTTGATTTATTTGTTTTATTAAATATAACCAATTCAATGGATAATGTACATTGCTGAAAGTAAAACTATAGTTTGTACATTTTTGTGGTATAAGAAAAATAATGTGTAGAAAAAGTTCTCAAGCTACACTCCCACCAAAGATACACAAGCAATACAAAATTTTTAACATTATTTAGAAACCCATAACTCTTAAACCCCTTTGAAACAAAGGTGTTTTCAACTGCTACGAAGAGGCTTATAATGGTAGAAGAGAGGTATGATTCATACATTTTCAACATGGCTGAATGCAGCTATACAGCAGGTTTTACATTAACTTTGCATTCAGAACCTCTATAACGCAGTACATCTATTCTACATAAGGAACAGCCAAATTGGTGGAATTTAAAGTGGGCAACTTATCATGGAAAATCAGACATATATCATATGTCGTAAGTCAAAGTGTGGTTAAATAAAATGTAGAAAGGGAAAAAAAATGAAAAGTGGTTCTCTGTCTGAAGAGTACTATACAAAGGATTTAACTTCAATATGAACCAGGATTAACTTCAAAGTGAACCAGGATTAACTTCAATATGAACCAGAATTAACATCAAAATGAACCAGAATTAATTTCAAAATGAACCAGAATTAACATCAAAATGAACCAGAATTAATTTCAAAATGAACCAGGATAAACTTCAATATAAACCAGGATTAACTTCAAAATGAACCAGGATTAACTTCAAAATGAACCAGGATTAACTTCAATATGAACAGGATTAACTTCAATATGAACCAGAATTAACATCAAAATGAACCAGAATTAATTTCAAAATGAACCAGGATAAACTTCAATATGAACCAGGATTAACTTCAAAATGAACCAATAATTACTTCAAAATGAACCAGGACTAACTTTTAAATGAACCAGGACTAACATCAAAATGAACCAGGATTAACTTCAAAATGAATCATGATTAACTTCAAAATGAACCATGATTAACATCAAAATGAATCAGGATTAACTTCAAAATGAACCAGGATAAACTTCAAAATGAACCAGGATTAACTTCAAAATGAACCAGGATTAACTTTAAAATGAACCAGATTAACATCAAAATGAACCAGTATTAACTTCAAGATGAAACAGGATTAGAAAAAAAAATGAGATTCAAGGTGTTACCAGCATACCTGAATCTTCAAAGCCTGCTGGATCAATCTTTGGGGTAAGGAAGCGCAATGAATAAATTAAGCATGAACTAAAAATCTGGACCTGTGTTTAATAATTCCCTACAATGTTTGGACTAAACACTTACCAAAATTTAAACTCTGGCAACCGTCTCATAAAAGGACGAAATTCTTCATTGCTTTTAGTTGGTAACGATGGCCCATCATCTCCATCTAAAGAATATTAAAATGGTTACAATGAAATGGAGATTTATTTGTTTTATTAAATATAACCAATTCAATGGATAATGTACATTGCTGAAAGTAAAACTATAGTTTGTACATTTTTGTGGTATAAGAAAAATAATGTGTAGAAAAAGTTCTCAAGCTACACTCCCACCAAAGATACACAAGCAATACAAAATTTTTAACATTATTTAGAAACCCATAACTCTTAAACCCCTTTGAAACAAAGGTGTTTTCAACTGCTATGAAGAGACTTATAATGGTACAAGAGAGGTATTATTCATACATTTTCAACATGGCTGAATGCAGCTATACAGCAGGTTTTACATTACTTTGCATTCAGAAGCTCTATTAGTATTACGCAGTTACAAACAATAAGGAAGAGCCAAATTGGTGGAATTTAAAATAATACTGGCAACTTGCCATGGATTAACTTCAAAATGAACATTAACTTCAAGTATGAACAGGTTAATAAAATGAAAGGGTAAAAAATGAAAGGATTAACATCAAAATGAACCAGGATTAACTTCAAAATGAACCAGGATTAACATCAAAATGAACCAGGATTAACTTCAAAATGAACCAGGATTAACTTCAAAATGAACCAGGATTAACTTCAAGATGAAACAGGATTAGAAAAAAAAATGAGATTCAAGGTGTTACCAGCATACCTGAATCTTCAAAGCCTGCTGGATCAATCTTTGGGGTAAGGAAGGCAATGAATAAATTAAGCAGGTAAATCCCAAGAGCATACGTGACTATGTACCAGCCCTGCAAAAGAGAGAGGTAACAAAATATTTTACAGTTGTTACACAATTGATTTATTCATGAGAGAAAATACTAACTGACATTGATTTATAATAATACTATACATTTTTATGGATATTTCTTACATAAACAAACCAGTTGCAGGAGAGTCAATAATTAAGTGAACAAAAAAGAAATTAGACCAGGATACTATGATGAATGTCATTTTTATGGTCAAAATTGAGAGTTTTGATGGGTCTAAATCACTAGCTGAGTTCGATACCATGACTTCTGCAAACTGCATATTAAAACCACTTGCCTCAAAATAAATACATAAAATATCTTTGAGCCTCTACCTCACACTCTCTTTAACTTGAAATTTCTTTATTAAAAAAAGAGTATTAAAATTTAACCCAGTTTTAGTTAAATGAAATTATTTAGGCATGACGCATATATATATCAATACTCTTTATTTTGCTAACATCACACTGTTATGTTTTACGCCAGTCATCACTTACCTTCAGGAAATAAACTCTGACACAGTAGAACAGCACAAGGAGAGCGGAGGCAACCCATCTTGGGATCAGGTGTGGGGTGATTTTGTCCAGGTAGTATTGATGACGCTAAAACATTGACAAGAAAACAAGATGAAATCCTCTATTATTGCTAAATTAAAACAGAATGTATTAAAGATATAGGTTTGTGGCGTAGTATTATTGACAAAACAAGTGTAGAGAATACAGTTCACAAGCACCAATTTATTAATAAAGTAAGACTAACATTTTCACAAAAGTTGGTTGTGGTCTACAGAACATAGCGACAAATCTGTGACAGAATTCCACACAGTGAAAGGTTTAGATTATAAATGCTTCCACAGTCACTTAAGGCTAAAAAACAAAGACCCATAGGTTCACTAAAAAACCTTGTACCTAGTTAACCCTTTCCTGTCACGCCACACATGCGCAGTGCACATTGATATGCACTTTTGCTGGCACAATTTTGTATTGATACGCCTAATTTCCATTTTGAAATAACATCAAAGCTTAAAAATTACATTTTAAACATCTTAAAAAAAGACCCAAAATAACATTCACAAATAGGCCTTGAATCATTATGATGAGAAAAGGTGAAGACTAAAAAACAAATTGCTAAAAAAAAATAATAACAAAAATACAAAGCAAAATAAATTTTTACCAAGTGCTCCAACAAGAATAAAAAAAATAAAAAAAATTAAAAAAGGACATGACAAAATTGTATCAAACTTAAATGTCTTTATGTTATAAAGACATTTAAGTTTGATACAACTTTGTCACTACGACCTGAGAAATCACCGATTAACTGCCCGTCAAGTCCAGAGATTTAAACTCTTCATGACAGTGGATCTAGGTTTAGTGCAAGTAATGAGGGTTGAAAGGCACATAGTAATGTTTTTATTGCCCCCAGAAAAAAAAAATGGCGATGATGCCCACTTTAGCCCAGTTTGGGGAATTCTCGGCAGAAATATTTTCTGGACATAAATTATATTTCCCAAATTCTGGAAATTTCTGGAAAAGTGGCATCCCTGAAAGTGAAACAATACTCACATTGGAAATTGACTTGTAGAGTTTGTAGGCGGCCCCAGGCCCTGCCTCAGTCCCTTCCTCTGTTGCCATAGCTCCAACTGTGGGGTGATAATCATATTCATAAATAACATTTCCAGTAGCCAAAAAATGATTTCTAATTCTATTACGTCATTTTGCCTTAAGTAATGTACAATGGTCTCTGTGTAAGAACTCTCTGCCTAAGAACCCACTCCGTCTTGACACCCGATATCTCTGTGAAACACATATTTTTTTCCTCTCATTTTACCCTACATTTCCACTCTTTACCGTACATGTTTCCGTCCAAATTATTTTGCTATAAGCATAACATGCAATGTTTTTGGCAAAATTTTGCTATGCATGAGTAAGCCTACGATATTTGGTCTGATCTTCGAATAAAGCTAAACTCTCTCCCAATTTAATCGTTCCTAGGCCCAAAGAAAGCTTTTCTAGAGTCTTAAGTAGAATAATTGCGATATAAATAGTGATTAATAGCCATTATTTAGACATAAACAGTATGAGCTATATATCTAGATCTAATATTTATCCTATAGGCCTACATAGAAAAAATTGGACAATTCACTAAGCCCTATAGATCTAAAGCGTAGACTGGACCTAGCAGTTAGCAGCAGAGTAAGCCTATGTGTAGGCCTAAGTTAAGAAAAAAGGCTGTAGCTCTATGCTATGTAAACACAGTAATGTCTTTTGTCTCAGGATACTTAGGAAATGTGAGAGAGAGAGAGAGAGAGAGAGAGAGAGAGAGAGAGAGAGAGAGAGAGAGAGAGAGTTCAATCTAGACTAAAATCTAGATTTAGATCTAACAGAGAAAGATTTTATACAGATCTAGATCTACATTAGATTGTGATAGAATAAACCTAGATCTAGATCTTACACTCACAGTAGTAGTTGAGTTGGTTTTTAAAAACGTCCAACGTCAGCACTATAGTGGTCGGAAACTAAGATTGACGTCTGACAATTTTATGTGCTGTCTCAGCAAGTTACATTGAACTGACAACGAACCAACCAGCAGGGGGACAAAATAGCAAGGGCTCGAACCATGGACCTCTTGCGTCGGAAGCCGTTGTTCTAGATCTAAATTAGATCTACCCCAGGTCAGAGCTACCGCGCCCCCAGATCCTTTAGGGGCTTGTCTAGATCTAAAGTAAAACGATGTATCATTACAGTAATATCTGTTCTATACCAATTTGAACATCTAAAATTTTAAAAATTTATAATAATTACCTGAAAAAACTCACATTTAAACCACAAGACAATAAAATAGCCACGTTGGAAGCAGTTAGATTTCACTTCACTCTGAGCCGGAAAAAAGCCATGACAAACATTAATTTCACGTAATTGGTTTGGTTGGTTGGGTTTTAACGTCCAACGTCAGCAACTTATAGGCTTTATCGTGGACGGGCCCCAAGACGGACGTCTGACAATTTTATGTGCTGCCACACACGAGACAGGGTGGGGATACCATGACTCCTGTCTCAGCCGGTCACATTATACTGACACCGACCCAACCAGTAGGGATTGCAACAGCCAGGATTCGAACTCGGGACCTTTTGCGTCGAAAGCCGATGTTCTACCCCTGGGCCACCGCGCCCCACGAGAGAGAGTTTAATCTAGACTAAAATCTCTAGATTTAGATCTAACAGATCTACATCTAGATCTAGATCTACATTATATTGTGATAGAATTAATCTAGATCTAGATCTAGATCTTAGTATTCTTAGTTCTTACAGTAGTTGTAGTTGAGTTGGTTTATCGTCCAACGTCAGCACTATAGTGGTCGGAAACTAAGATTGACGTCTGACAATTTTATGTGCTGTCTCAGCAAGTTACGTAAAACTGACAACGACCAACCAGCAGGGGGACAAAATAGCCAGGGCTCGAACCACGGACCTCTTGCGTCGGAAGCCGATGTTCTAGATCTTTAGAATCTAGATCTAGAATCTAATCTAGATTAGATCTACCCCAGATCAGAGCTACCGCGCCCCCAGATCCTTTAGGGGCTTGTCTAGATCTAGAGTATCATTACAGTAATATCTGTTCTATATTAATTTGAACATCTAAAATTTTCAAAATTTATTATAATTACCTGAAAAAACTCACATTCAAACCACAAGACAATAAAATAGCCACGTTGGAAGCAGTTAGATTTCACTTCACTCTGAGCCGGAAAAAAGCCATGACAAACATTAATTTCACGTAACCACTTCCGGTAAGGTTAATAAGAAGCGTTTTTCTCTAAAGGGGTTGTGAAAGGAAGTGCTAAGGTTATTTGGGGCCATGTCTTTTTTTTGTCTGTCATATTTTTGTTGTTATTATTATCGGTTTTTCTCTCGTTATCGCTGCTGTTTTTAAATATAAAAAAAGAAAGCAAGACAATCATCGGGTGAACAGACGCTAATTATAGTAGAAAAGAAAATTGCAAATTTCTTTCTCCAAACCTATTTAATAAAATACTTGCAGCATAATAATACATCCGTAATAAGCAGTTACTGAGTACTAGTATATTTGTTACATGTGGAAGAAAAATAAATCATAAAACAACAACAACAAAACAAACAAATTCAACAGAAGAGAAGCAATAATACAAAACAAAATAACAAAAGCAAAAGCAAAATAAAAGCACAGAAATACCACTACTGGTATGATTACAATGGTCAATACAAATAATTATATCTGAAGGCTTGACAAATTTAGTTAATAATCTAGGGTGGCTCCTATTTGATTTCCTTTCTGTTGTTAATCCTAATTAGTTTTATGTCTCCTACGTTTTCCACCAGCTGAGATTCAATTATCGAAATGGATTGCAAAAATTAAAAAAAATATTTTAATAACCAATGCCATAATTCAAAGATTAAAAAACGAAACTGGTAGTGGTACAGACAAATGAGAATATAAGTTCTGAAAGACCAGACTTAAAACCGCAATAAACACTATAAACCATGCGTAAAATTATTTTCCTACAAGTTAAAAGGAAAGATAGAGAGTAGGTTCAACAGAAACTCCAACTTGGCAACACCACAAACAATTACAGTTATATTATCCAAACTGATGAAATATCCAAGATCTTGGAACATCAGTTCGTCTTTTTTCTGCTGAAGGATTTGTCGGGTAGGTATGAATCTTTTTTTATACATTTTTTACTTTGGGAATTTAAAGAGCCTTAAAAATTATAGCAAGAGCATCCAAAAACTTGATGCGGTAGGGAATACAATTTACTCAGTATTAAGTTTTCAGAATAATTTATTGGAAGTTAAAATACTACACAATTTGGGTATGGGTTGCTGAAAATTTATCACCATTTGTCTTTGTTATAAGAGAGTCCTAGCTTTCTACTCATAGATGATGCTGACAATCTACAAAACTTTGTCACATAATTACATGTGTATGTTATCATTTAAAAATTATTAACGGTGGCATTCTCTGTGAAGCTGAAGTTTACAAGTATCAACGAAGCGCTAAAGTTGTATTAGATAACAAAACCATATAAAATCAATGAAGGCTTCTTTTTTAAATTTTTTTTTCAAACCTACCACTTAATGATTTTTTTTATGACAGAGACATTGGTCATGAAGTCTAAAACAAGTGGAAAATCAATCAAAGATATGAGTTCACTTGTTAATAGTTTTACTACTGTGTAGCTTCTTTTTTTTCTTCTTAATCAGTCTGTCTCCTTCCAGGATGTCAATTCCTACAGCTTTCTTTGTCTTGTGACATTATATATTATATGATGTAGGTCCCTTTAGATTTTGTTTAAATTAAAAGAGATCATATTGCCAACATAACTTTTTTCCTCTCTATTTTACTTTCATCTAATTAATAAAAAAAATTATTTTAAAGGCTTATTAAAGTGGAAAATTTTGATTATACTGAGTCAATATTTTTAAAGAAAGCTCCCTTGACAAAATATAAGATATATTTAAATAACAAATTTGACCAATAAATATAATACTCACTATTTATTTAGTAAAAAAAGTTATTCGGAGCAAATCGAGAGAACCTTTTGTTATCTTTCAGCAATGTGGGAATGGTTCGTAGATTAAATTTCAATTTCCTTGGGTGGGTAAATATAACATGCATAATAGAATTGCCACACTGCGCAAACAAAGACAAAATTAACACACAAAAAAAGACAAATAATGCAGATTTCCTATTTTCTCGTTAATTTATTTTCCTTATAATTTACAAGCAAAGACAAGTAATTTTAGGATGCAATATTACAGGAATATTCTCTGAATTAAGTAACATTTGGGCATCCTACAATACCAAATTTTTTTTCTTGCAGAACAAAAAGATTATAGTAATAATAAAACAATAACGAAGAATGGAAATAGGAATAATAAAATAAAGGATAAACTTTAAATCAATAGAGTACTCATTTGCTGGGCTTAAGACATTCACACAACAGAGAGAGTCATAGATTACAGACACTTTAGGTACATGTATGGAGAGAAAGGGGGAGAGGGAGAGAGAGAAAGAGAGAGAAAAAAAAGAGAGAGAGAAAGAGAGAGAGAGAGAGAGAGAGAGAGAGAGAGAGAG
>RQTK01000400.1:24158-36658 GCA_003991915.1 Elysia chlorotica
ACAACACCACCACCCCCCCCCCCCCCCCCCCCCGCCCCTTTTCCCTGAAGATTATTGATTAATTATAGTATAATATCCTCATTTACTTGTTGTCAACCCAAACAAAGCTGTAAATATAGCCCTTAAGATAAGTAAACATATAGACTCATCCACTGACGAGTGGATTAAGTTTTGGTCACAGTCAGATGGATACCTCTAAACGTAATCATGTACCAGTAATTCATTTGCGATGCAATTTAATATTTATCACCATAAAACAAAAATGCTGAAATAACCAGTAACTGTGGAGCCTTTTGTTTTCAAAAGATAAAACAAACAACAAAAATGTTGAATAAAGAATTGCAGGTCTAATGAAATTAGCAATAGTCTTCAAGAAAGAAATGTACATTACCCTTTCTTCCTACAGAACTCAAACTGACAGAGACAACTTTTCTCAAACCAGCACTTTCGTACGAAGTAGACTAAAGTGGAATCCTTGTTAAATTCAATGCGCTAAGGGGAAATTCTTGCATAATAATATTGATCCCATAGAACGGCCCCTTTTGTAATTTTTCTTTGTACATGTATTTGTGTAGTGGATGAAAATCAACTCTTGCTCCAAGCCAACACAATTTCCAGGTCTCGAAATGACGATGTTCAGTATACTGCACTGTGCTGTATTCTCAGTCATCATCATGCTTTCTTAATCAAATAACGATTGACGAAATAATATCAACACTTTAATTAAAACGTTTAGAAGCAAAGCAGAAGTGTACTGCTCCAAGCCAACACAATTTCCAGGTCTCGAAATGATGATGTTCAGTATACTACACTGTACTGTGTTCTTAGTCATCATCATGCTTTCTTAATCAAACAACGATTGACGAAATAATATCAAAACTTTAATTAAAACGTTTAGAAGCGAAGCAGAAGTAAACTGCATAAGTGAACCTCATGTAACAGCATTTCTTGTGCACCAACATTCACACACACACTGTCATGGATGTACACCACATGCTTACATCTTCAGAAGTCAATTTGCCACACAATCACTAGTATTGGTCTTAAAAATTTGAATTGACTAGAACATTGAGTCTGCAGGTTCAATTATCAAAATCGATTGGCAAAAAAACAAAAAAAAAGGCTTTAGCAACCAATGCCATAATCCAAAGATTAAAAAAAAATAAGCTGGTACAGACAAATAAGAATAGAAGTTCTGAAAGACCAGACTTAAAACCGCAATAAACACTTTATACCATGCGTAAAACTGAAACCATTTTCCCTACAAGTTGAAAAGGAAAGCAAGAGAGTAGGTTCAACAGGAACTCCAACTTGACAACACCATTTTAATAATTACAATTATATCAAAACTGAACATGAAATAAGTATCCAAAATCTTGGGACATCAGTTCGTCTTTTTTCTGTCTGAGGATTCCGACACGTCGTCATTTTCTTCACATTTCTCATCAGTGTCAACATTTTCGTCCTCATCAATTTCTGCGTCTTCCTTGGCTTGCTCATCCGTGTCATCGCCCTCGTCCAAATCTTTATCTTCGTCTGTGGCATTTTCAACCAGTTCCTCTTTCTTAATTACTTCAAACTCATCCGAGTCGTCTTTCTCTGTTGATTTGCCCTCTTTTCCTGGATGTTGCAAGAAGAAACAGAAAACAGGTAAAATAAAAATAATAATAATACTAAATTATATTTATTTAGCGCTTTCCATTCTCAGAATATTTTTAAAAATCTCAAAGCGCTTTACAGTGGATACACTCAATACGCGTACATCATATCAATCAGCATGCAAGTAAAAATGAAATGTTAAAATTTAAATCTTCACCAAACAATATACATAAGAAGAAATGTAGAAGTAAATAGTATGCAGCATATACTCATTATCAGAAAGAATATGATAAAAATGATATAAAATGCAACACTAGTAAAAGTATATACAAAGCTGGTTTGATATTGCTTTAACTCGACTGAGTTTCAGTGATTTTGCCAGAAATGCTCATGAACTCGCACCATTTTTTAAGACTTTCAAAAATTTACAGACATTCAGAGGCACTGAAGATAGAAAAAACAAATTTTAAATAAAATGCCTAACTCACTGCTTGCAAGTGCATACCTTGCATTGGGAAACCTTACATAGAGTCAAATGTACGCCAAGGGAAGGTACCATATTAAACCCAGGGGCAAATTTAGCGTTTTAACCTCCCTTACCCGTATAATTGAAATTCTTATGTTCCTTTCATAGTTTCAAAATTGTTTTTTCTTATCTTCTTCCCCCCCCCCCCCCCCCCCCCTCCCCAAAAAAAAATAATAAGCATTCAATAGGTTAAGAAACGAAATAAGACAAAAGATGTACAGTCTCACCTTTTCCAGACTTCTTTTTTTTCTTCTTCTCTTTATCCCCATCCTGTATTGCTTTTTGGGAGGGTTTATTGGACACGTAGTCGTGTTTGTACAGAGGCTTGAAAGAGTCGAAGAATCCGACATCTTCCGTGAGGTTGGGCAGGAACCAGAAGTGATGCTTGCCGAACGTTAGCACCCAGATACAGCAGAACAGAATTAACCGAACTGCAAAGAAACATGAGAGGTGGGGGTAAGTTAACAGTTGTAACAATGACAGGATTATAAAAAGCAATAACAATAATAATAATAATAATAATAATAATAATAATAATAATAATTATAACAATAGCACATTAATATTACAATAATAGTTATAATATCTAAAATAATAATAACAATGATAACAAATTGGAGGATATTTCTTTAAAAAAAAGACTCAAAAAAGATATTTCCAATTGAAATTTATAATAAATCTAAGAGACCCTTGTTTAATTTGTTCTCTCTCCATAATTTTCTTAAACCTGGACTGACGATCTAAAATTCAATTCTATTTCATTATGTATAAGTATTAAGTAAGTATGTACAATTTTTAAAAAACAATTTCTAATTTAAAATCAAAAGCTTAAACATGATACATGCATTGTTTTCATGAAAAATACTTTCTTAATCGCTTCATTAATCTGTTCACATCACATGATTCAAGGCCTGTTCCTTGTATGTCCAGTATCTTGGGGAATTTTTAATACCTAGTTATTGAATAAGATAAAAGCTTTGATATGGACTAATTTGAAATGTAAGGTGTGCAGTGTAATACAAAGAGGGGAAGGGAGGAAGGGACGATGGTCCTGGGGTAGAACATTGGCTTCAAAAGGTCCGAGTTCGAGTCCTGGCGATTGCGCTCCCTACTGGTTGGGTAGGTGTCAGTATAATGTGACAGGCTGAGACAGGAATCATGGCATCCCCGCCCTGTCTCGTGTATGTCAGGAAATACAATTGTCAGACATTAGTCTTGGAATCCGTCCACAATATAGCCTAATAGTGCTGATGTTGGACGTTAAACCAACTGAACAGTAATACAATAAAGTGCAGGCACAAGAACATTTCAATGGTCACAATAAGTGTGCTGGGTGATGGGAAAAAGATAAAAATAGTCTCAAAAAGCGGTGCGACTTACTGACTACTAGAGACAAAATGAACCCAACAAAGCCGGCGGCCGACAGACTGATGTAGTAGACACCGATCCTCACCTCCGGGGGCCACAGAGGGAACATGCACAGCGCTATGGCTCCAAGCACTGAAACACAACAATGATAATAATGAACGTAATAATAATAATAATAATAATGATATTGATAATGATAGTGATGATAATAATAATAATAATAATAATAATAATAATAATAATAATAATAATAATAATAATATCAATAATAATTATGCCAAAAAGTTTTTTAGAAAATATTTCTTAAATTATTTTTATTTTCGGATACATACCCATAAGAAGACCAATTAAGAAGTTTTTGGCATTCACTGGATCATAAATCCATACAAATACCTGAAATGTTAGAAAATCACAAGTGAGCACAATTTAAAAGCTAAAATTAAAAAAAAATTGTTGCATTGGCATAATTCAAGAGCGACCAAAACAGACATGGCAAAGAAGTATGGAGGCAGGACTGCTGGCAGGACATGGACTGAACTGAAGAGGGATGCCCAAAACCGAGTCAGATGGAGAGGCGTTGCTTTGGCCCTATGTTCCTCCGGGGACCCAGAGGCATAAGTGAAGTAAGTCAATTCAAGAGCAATTAACAAATAATTATTTTCTAAACGTTTACTTTTCAAAATATCGTCAAAGAAATTTGTTGTTTAAAGGTTGATTCCAGTAACAAAATATAAAGTATAGAAAAGAATATATATATATATATATATGATATCAAGATCAAACTATCTGAAGGATACATCACCTCATCACTGTCTTCAAAGAATTGCTGATCTGGCATCACCAGTTTGAGTCTTTTTTCTTTCTTCTTTTTCTCTTCCTGACGAGACAAACAAAAGAAGAATGCATAAAAAACAGTTTGTGGAGAACGAAAAAAGAAAATAAAACACCCAAAACACTACGTCTTCTTGTAATCACCATAAAGACCAAACCAAAACTAATTCTATACATTTTTATACCAAATAGGATGTTAAACTTGTTTATCTTGTGATATGCCAACAACACTGCAATCATTGCAGGACATAGTGAGGACTTGCAACGTTTCTTCAATATTCTGTTCATAGCAATTTCTCCATAAATATGGTAAAACGCAAAGGGTTAACTTCAGACAGCAAATTGCAGCAATGGTCCATTTGATATGGAGGTTAACCTTGGTGCACTGACCTTTTTCTCTGTTTTTTTCTCTCCTTCTGATTTCTGCTCTTTGTTTTCCTCCACAGCCTCAACTTCCTTCTTTTGCTTCTTGTCTTTTTTTCCTTTTCGCTCCTGAAAGTCAAACATTGAAATTATAAGTAAAATGTTGTTGCTTAAAGTGTTGTTGTATTTTTTTTATCTGTAAAATTCATGTCTACAGATTTTGATCTTCAAATTGAGCAGTGGTCTTAGTTTGCATTTGGAATTAGCAAAAAAAAATAAGAAATTCTAGATATCAGCACCTTCATTATGTGTCAAAGTAAATTATTCAACCAGAGAGAGAGTTAAAAAAAGCAAGAAAAAAAAAAAAGAGATCAAAAGGTGTTTTCTATTATATTGCCAATAAGAGGGAAAGAGGGAGGGTGGAGAGAGACAGAGAGAGAGAGAGAGAGAGAGAGTGATAGAGACAGATAGACAGACAGATGCAGAGTATATACAAACAAGCATCCAATATCAGATATCTCAGAATGTCCCTCCTTGCCTTTGCTCCGTCGAATCAGTTTTCTTACCCGAACCTCCTCCTCAGCAGCTGTGCTTTCATCCTTTTCTTCTCTTTCTTTTTTTCTTTTCCTCGGCTTTTCTTTATCATCTTTCTTCCTTTTCTCCTTCTCTGCACGGTGGAAAAGACCCTTTTCTAAAAGTCTGGAAAAAAAAAGTATTAAAAAAAAAATATTAATTTAAAAAATTGGAGAGGTAAAAAATGATCATACTGAGCAATACTATATTCTACAGACAGTTAAGCTAAAGATTTCATACTAGTAATTTATCATCCAATGAACCATAAACCCATTAGAGCCATGATGTATGATTTCAAACTACGCAATAACTATTGAAAAGTTTACCTTTTTAAAACAAAAAGGGGAGAATTGTTTCTAATTTGAGGTACTGTGTATGGTTGGAGTATTGTTACGTTAATATCCATCATCGTCACCAAAGATACATCCTGGTCTAGCCCTGAGACTAGTGTCTGATAAATTCGACAGTCTAAGAGTAAGAACACCAGAACTTCTTGCTCAGCCGGTCTCATTACACTGATGCAGACCCTACTGTTCGATGTTCGTCCCCTGTAACTAGTTGTGTCGGTGTTAGTATAATGTGACCGACTGAGACACGAGTCATGGTATCCCTGCCCTGTCTCGCATGTGGCAGCACATAAAATTGTCAGACGTCAGTCTTGGGGTCATCCACAATATAGCCTATATAATGCTGATCTTGGGCGTTAAACCAACTCAAATCACCTGGGGGGGGGATATAAAGTAAGTGGTTTCTATAAGTATAGGTGTTCAGTAGATAAACCTGGGCTGCATCTATTACTATAACGATAAGTACTTTCAAAATGTTTATTGGTGGTATGTATGTATTGCATACATTGTACATGTAATTTGTATAGCAATTTTAATAGTTAATACCATTGTGGAAACCCGGAGTGAGGGAGAGCCCTCACTCTATAGAGAACTATCAGTAGGAAAACAAGGCAGCCAATTTGGATTCTAACCTTACTAAGCTTAGACGTCCCAATTATAAGCTATGCACTGTGCAGACTGCCCCATGCCTCACCTACCTCTTTGTAAGACACGTACCTTACCAAATAGGCCACACAAGAAACGCGGTTTGTGAAGAGGGGTTCCTTAGGGTTCTTAGAGGCTGACCACTTGGACTCCAGGAGTTTATCCACAGCAGAATTACCTGAACAAAAAGTGTGAAAGAGAGAATAAGTTAAATAAATGTGAAAACAAAAACAGTGACTTTGGAAAACAAAAACAGAGACTTGGGAAAACAAAACAGTGACCAGTGAAAAGATAATGAACAATATCATTCTTTAGACTCATCCATGGGTATCGACAAAATAAATGACAATTTTATGTGCTGCCACACACGAGACAGGGCGGGATACCATGACTCCTGTCTCAGATGGTCACATTAAACTGACATCGACCCAACCAGTAGGGAGCGAAATCGCCAGGGCTCGAACCACAGACCTTTTGCGTAGGGAGCCGATGTTCTACCCCAGGACCACTGCGCCCCCCTTGCTGGTACCTGTGATTGTGGCGCCAGTGGCAGAAAAAGTAGGTATGGCAGCAATAAGTAATAAATAATTATTACTTACTACTACTAGTACTTAGTAAATTGAGTTTAGGAAGGTGTTAACTCACCGAAGAAACACTGGACCTCCATTCCGTGCAGCTTCCCCTCGCGAGGGGGGAGGTTAAATCGCAAGAATTTGGCCACGGCATACTCTTCTTTTGTGGGCTTCTCCTGAAAGACAATTTTCACCCAAGGCATGACAAAAACAGAATAATTCTCAAGTTCTTATTGTCCAGTGTTTGGTATTATTTTGTCACATACTCTTGAGGACAGACACAGATTGCTATCTAAACATGCAGGCATAACAACTTAGAGTAAACAACATGTTCATTTTTCAAACGCAACACAAAAACAATCCCATAGCAATCAATCATGGGATTATCTTTCTCCGAGCTTTGTTTTCTATAACTCAGCTTTGTATCTAGCTGCCTTAACCTACAAGATCCTTCAAAGGGTAAAAAAGTGTGAATTCTCCTTCAAAATCCAACGCCAAAATTAACTAAAAACACTTTTTTTTACAGACTACATAGAAAGATATAAAATATATGTATGTATACATCTATTTAGTGCACAAGCTTCAACCACCGGGAACAACACAGACAGAATGGCCCAGGGGAGGGAGGGAAAGAGAAAGAGAGAGAGAGAGGAGAGAGAGAGAGAGAAAGAGAGAGAGAGAGAGAGAGAGAGAGAGAGAGAGAGAGAGAGAGACAGACAGACAGAAATAGAGACATCTGAGTGTTTATCACACCTCTGACACAGGTCACATCACTGTCAAAGTGTTACAAGCCCCACATAAGTCACACACACCCAATACCCAATTGTCACCTGCAACATTACTTTCATTCTCCTGACCAGCTGTTTTTATTAATTGACATTATACAAACTTTATTATACACAATGTATAAGAGTATTTATAACTAATTTTAAATATTAGAATAACCATTTTATTTTCTATTTCAGCTGTTTTATTTATAAATATCTAAATCTTTTAAAGTGACATTCTTTAACTTAAAGTTAAAAAAAAAACAAAGCTGATCATGGATTTGCCTTTTCATACTTCGAATTAAAAAGAGTGCACAGTGTCTTAATTTTTTTTTATATGAAATGGAAGTCGACCGAACTCACATTTTCGAATTTATTTAATTTTTAAAAATTACAGTTACTATGTTGTTGTTTATTATTATTATTATTGTTATTATTAATATTATTTTTAATTTTATTATTATCATTATATTGATGATTATCATTGTTATTATTTTGATATCATCGTCATCATCATCATCATCATTACATTTTTTAATAAACTTTAAGCCCATCCAAATGCACTCCTAGACTTTGAATTCTTGGTCAGACTTATCAGACTCCTCCGGGTCTCGGTTTCTTATGGTGTGATTTTGGTCATCTGATTTGAAAGTTATATATCTCAGTGCGACACAGTTTTGCCATGTAATAAATTAAGATGTTGTATTGGTGGTCTCATACTGCCAGCATCATAATTATTAATTATAAAAATAATTGTTTGTGCCTCAATGTTTTTTTTTTATTTAAGAAACGATTACAATAATTTTTTATTTGTTTTGACTCATGCTTAGTATTTTCCAATTTAATCTAACCATCTCTGTACATACAATAGTAAAACCACCAGGTTGAATGAGGCGAAATTTGACTTTTGAAGCTATTTATAGAGTGTTGAGAAGCAATATATGCACCCCAAGAGGTTTACATCTCTATCATTTCTAAAACCAGAGATAATAATTTTTAATTAAAAATGAAAATGATCAATGTAGAGTAGTTCTTCTTTGTTTGCAGGCCTCTTGCTCATAACTCATATATAAGCGACTTTTGCCTGATTCACCCTGGTTGCCTCATAATTGTGTTTTTATTTGAGAAGATATGTTAGTGATGCCAACGGGATTACTGTTTTTTTTCTGAACCTTTGGATGTAAAGCAGTATAGCTAATTAATTCCCAAAACATCCAAAACACAACACCTTCCACAGAACTTCACTGAATTACCTTGAAACTTTTTTTTTTTTACACACTGAAAATCCATTGATTTACGGAAATTGACATCACTGTAATTTCTTTAAAATTTACTTGCAGTTTTATTATTACTAGATCACATTCGTACTTACTGCTTTCTCTCTTCACCTTTTTAGCTATATTATAAACAATTCGATAAAATTTGTAGAGCCTCAAATTCTTTGTTCAAAGAAAGAATTTCAACAGATGAGAACTTTTCAAGGAAGAAAACATTCTCACAACGGGCTTTGTAAGTTGTTTATTTTGTTGCTTACATATTAAATAGAGATAAAAATATTTAAAATATATGAAAAAAAAAAGATTTGGTTAACTCCATTGCTTACCTCTTCCACATTTTTCTGTTTTGTTTTTCTCTTATCAGCCATTTTATCCCGTAGTTCTATGCACCTTCCGTTTTGGTATTATTTTAAAACTTGGTGGTGGACCTAAGAACAGAGTCGAATCCAATTAAACCAAGAAGGAACATGGTGATAATAATTGGAGAAACAAACAAAGCAAAAAAAATTGAAATCGTATATATGTCTTCGTTAAGATTTTTCAACACATTAAAAGCTCACAAATTTAAGACTTAACTTTAATAAAAAAAAAAATTATATTACCTTAAAAAATTGATTTACAGTCAGTCAGACCTCATCGAAGGAAATAAAGATATTTTAAGATTTGAAAGTACTGTACTGAAAGCTAAAGTTTTACTTGTATTTCAATCATAAGTTCAAAGACAATTCCATCATTACTGATGTGTCCTTTTTGAATATATAAAATTACTTTGTTATTCAACGATTTATCTAGTAATATCACTAAATAAGCTAGCGACATTTTTTTTCAAATTATTTTTAAAATACTTTCAAGTACATGAAGAAGCCTGGATATGTTAATCAATTTTATTTAGCCTTAAGTTTTTAAATAACAGATCTTTATCTGAAATCCTCAATTAAAAAAATCTTTAAAACTTGGAAACTGGTGAGCACGTTTGTGATACATGTGTATCCTTACAAGTATTGGTATCGATTCTTTTAAAGTGTTCGAAGTAAGTCTACACCTGTTGGAAGCAAACTGTAAGACTCTAGGCCTAGAGAATATCTATATGCGCTAGGCCTTTAGCCTAGATAATGTTTCTGTCTCTTTATAATCGTATAGAATCTACGGGTGTCTGACCAAATTTTGCTATGAGCACAATATTTGAGTGTTTCTGTTCAAATAAAATCCTTTGGATTGAACTGACCATCAAATAAATCTATCCACTAATTTAACGTTTCCCTACGTCTAATTCAAGATTATTCACTGTCTTGTATTGCGGTAGATATCGTTTATAACCACGACTTGGCCATAATATATTAACTTATTAAGACATAATGCGTATGGCAACATTTGGACAAAAATAGATCTAGATCTATCGTGTGTGCTAATAGAGAGAGATATATATTACATTAGACCTAGACCCAACCGTAACGAGGTATTTAACAAAAGTTATAGTTTAAAAAAGATAAAAAGATCAGCAAAAGGCCAAATAATGCTTAAAAATATAAGGCCTCATATCTTATATCTAGATCTAGATCTAGTCTCTAGAGAGTATCGTTCCATTTTGGGGAAATCTAGATCTAGATTTCAAGTCTAATAAGAAGAGCTTGTAGGTATTACATTATACAGGGTGTAAACCTAATTACAAAGTAAAATACAACGAGATCTAGGCCTAGATTATGTACGTTTATTACCTGAAACGTAAACCAACTTTCGTGGTTGATAAAGTTTTGATAACAGAGTTACACGACTTGATTTAGTTGTGCCAAAGAGTTAAAAGCTATTAATAGATATCTGTGAGTTGTCATAACTTCCGGGGAATAAAGACTGAGCAGTGTGTAAAGTCTACAATGTATGCGAAACTCCACAGATTATCCGGAATAATATTCCGAATTACTCGCTTACTCTGTGATGTTTGTTAACAGCGCGTTTTACATGTTGTTTGGGTGAGCCAGCGGTTTGTTGTTTTACTCTCTAAATAAAGGTATCAACTATTTCACTGGAGTAAAAAAAAATGTAAAAGCGTGTGTTTGATGGACTTACTTGTTGAAGATAAGCCTGCAAAGGCGTAACTTATGGGTTATTTATTTTGGTTCTTCTTAAAGAAGATGTTTAGGAACTTTGTAAACTGGTGCGGCTCATGATTGTGAAAAAGACATGTGTAAATTGTTTGTGAAGGGTGAATATACTGGTTCCATGCTGCTGGTTGGTTGGTTGGGTTGGTTTAACGTCCAACAGCAGCACTATATAGGCTATATTGTGGACGGACCCCAAGACGGACGTCTGACAATTTTATGTGCTGCCACACACGAGACAGGGCGGGGATACCATTACTCCTGTCTCAGCCGGTCACACTATACTGACACTGACCCAAACAGTAGGGAACGCAACAGCCAGGATTCGAATTCGGTACCTTTTGCGTCGGAAGTCGATGTTCTACCCCTGGACCACCGCGCCTCCCGTTCCATGCTGCGGTTGTCATCTCTTTACCAGACATTTTTAAAGGCATCTGAAATCCAAACGACTGAAATTTTCTAAATGCGAATTTAATCTGTACTCTAAAGATACTAGAAACTGATCTATAAACGGAGGAAATTGCTCTACTTTCTAATTATTAGAGGGACTCATTTGTTATTCATTTGTGCCACTGTAATAAAGGGATGTTCTCCTTACCTTGGAATGCCTGTGCCTTACTATTAAAAACATATAAGATGATGCGGACAGTTCCGTGACCTTTCCCCCATATAATTGGAACATGTCACGTTTGGAAGCGATAATGTATTTCAAACCAAACCACGGCACATCATCAATACGTGTGTTCAAATCAGTTTTAGTGTGTTGCAGGCTTTTGTTCGTTGCGTCGACCGTTTCTAGAGTAAAGTCCATTTTCTAAATGATCCATTTGTATGTTGTGCCCATTAGCTTCACACCGTTTTCTAGCCTTCCGATCTTGCTCATCTCTTATTCGTTTCAAGGAGTGTTTGGTTATAATACGCTAGGGTCCAATATTATTGCGTTCTAATTAATCGTCAACCTCATCATGATTCACAACAGTCTGTGCGTCTTTTTCAATGCCGCTTGTGCTTTCATAATCTAGGGACAGGCGATGGCCATGTTCGTGTAATTTAGCCTTAGGCAAATCACTGTTTTTCTTACTTAAAAATGATAAGATGCGTGCAAAATAGAATACCTGTATATCACAAGCTAACACTTTATTTGTAAACTATTAATATCTTAAAGAAGTGAAGATATTTACGCCCATAACACGCGCAAATAATTATGTTGAGGCGGGAGAATGAAAGAATCATTTTTTTTTATATTTATGTTCGAACCTTAATCGTTGGAACAATAATTCTGCGGAGTTCTAATATTGAGCTCAAGGGAGTTTTGTTTGAAGTCATTTTCAAAATCTTTATTTGTATAATGTATAACAATATTAATATAATGTAGTAGTTAAACAATATTAATATAATATAGTAGTATAAAAATATTAACATAATGTAGTAATATAGCAATATTAATATAATGTAGTCAATGTAGAAGTATAACAATATTAATGTAATGTAGTAGTAGTAGTAGTAGTAGTAGTAGTAGTAGTAGTAGTAGTAGTA
>RQTK01000400.1:39158-48457 GCA_003991915.1 Elysia chlorotica
GAGAGAGAGAGAGAGAGGGACAGAGACAGACAGACAGACAGACAGATAGACAGACAGAAAGGTGAGAGAGAGAAAGACAGAGAGAAAGAAAAAGAGAACGTGAACGTGTCCCAAGACTGACGTCTGACAATTTCATGTGCTGCCACGCACGAGACACAGGAAAGACACCGTTACAGATTGCCCTTTCTATCGTCCCCGTATTAATTATATGATATGGAAATCGCAATGTCTCTTGTATGTTTATGTACTACTGTATAGCGGTCAAACGTGGACCATTACAGAATAGAAACGGAGATGAAAATTCGCCCCTTCTTCCATCGCCCCAAAGTCTCTACACAAGCAAACTCACTCTTCTCCGTTTGTTTCACTTTCCCCCATACGTCAACGTCCCATTCAATGCAGCGAGTCTCCGCCCACTCCGCCCACTCGATACACCAGCCTGTGTGGGTGGCGTCTTAAACCCCGCCTCTCGCCGTTGGCCCCGCCTCTCGCGCTTGGCCCCGCCCACAAGTTCTCTTGGAGTGGTTACAAGTTACAATGTACAGAAATGTAAAATATTAATGTTTAAGCGCGGGGTTAAAAATTTCTTAACTTTTAACTCCAGAGAAGCATCCGTTACTTTTTTCAGGTGTCTGGATATTTGTCTAAATTTTCCCTTTCGCTCCTGGATTCAAATATCTTTGGGAGCAGTCAAAAATGCCTGGGCGATTAGGATGGAAACAAAGATAACACAATAATTATAAAACATACCGAATGAGTTTGTATATACATTCAGTAGGCCTATATATAATATGCATGGTATTATTTGAATAATAACGAACAAATAAAAACCTATTTAACAAACATACTTTTTTTTTGCTTATTTGCTACACATTCTATCAACGATTTCTGTGTCTAATAAAATCTTACCATTATTATTCAAGTTTTATCAATAAAGGACTTGTTTTAGATTTAAGTTTTATATGGGATTTTAATTATTGTATGAGATTATTTGGAATGAGTTGTTGAAAGGTAATATTTATTTGAGATGTTAAAAAAAGCAGAAAAGTTTTCCTTTGCGCACCTAATTTTCTCTCTTTAAAAAAAATTTTTTTTAAATTTTTTTAAAGGCTAGTATAATAGCACCGTTAAGCACTATGTATTTATTAACTCCTATGACTTTCTTGAAGAGCAACCTTAAACCTAAACTGAGTTCAATGCTTCCAGTTGATTTCTTAGCACCAGTAAACTAGAAGATCGGCTTCCGACGCAAAAGGTCCGTGGTTCAAGCCCTGGCGATTTCTCCCCCTACTGGTTGGTGGTTGGGTCGGTGTCAGTTTAATGTGACCGGTTGCGACAAGAATCATGGTATCCCCACCATGTCTTTTATGTGGCAGCATATAAAATTGTCAGACGTCAGTCTTGAAGCCCGTCCACAATATAGCCTGATGTTGGATGTTTTACGTTAAACCAAATCAACTACAACTACCACAAAAAGCAAATAGTATATTGCATAATTGCTTAAAATATTGGTTAAAACTGCTAAAAATGCCAGAATCTAGGATATCCAAACAAGCCTATCAGTGCTTTAAAAAAGTGAATGAAAAGAAAGTAAAATGTTGGGTAACTGATATGAAAAAATATGCTATGTTCAAATGGGTTTGGTCATGTCTGGATGTTTGAATGTGTTGGCAACGAAATTCCTTTTGCAATGTTTTAATAATAAAACTGTGCGACGTGTTTAAACAAACTTGGTCTGCCAAATTATCAGAGAATGAAAGTACGATATTCTATTCTTCATTTAAATCCTGGATCTGTATTGAAACATACTTACTGAATAATTGGTTACCATCAAACTTAAAAAATGCTTTAGTACGATTTCGATTCGGTGTTTTCAGAGATAAATTTTCATAAATTCAGATATTCAAAAGATATCACACTGCATATGTGTCCAGTATGTAACACAGATAAAGAAGATGAATACCACGTATTAATGTTTTGTAAAGCATACGAGGAGCTTCGAACCACTTTCATCCCTCCCAAATACCTTACCATGAGAAATAGAAGTAGATTAAATGTATTAATGTCAAATAGTAATATTTACTCGAATGTTGCCATATATTTACAGCATGTCTTGAAACTAAGAAAATCTTTGATATAAGTGAAATTCTCAACCTATTAGGCATAGTGTCGCAGATGTCATTTTCAGATTGTGTATATCAGTCTTGTATTTAATAAAGCCTTGTACTTTTTATTTGGTTGTTACCGTTACAATATGGACTGTAATTTTGGATAAATTATATTCTCCCTGATCTTTTTATGTGATAACATTTAGACTGAATTACATATCTCCAAGAAAATATCAGCACAAATTATCAAACTGAAACCTCGTTTATAACTAAAAGTTAATATCAAAAGCTTCATAAATTGGGTGAAAGGAATGAGAGAGCTAATCGAAAGTGATTTTACCATTAATTTTGTTATATTTTTCTTGGACATTGTAAAATTGTTGTATTTTTTTTGTCATGTTTGTTTAGGGTGAGAAGCCCAACGAACCAATAGACATCAATCAGTCAATCAATCTCTATTTTCTCTCTCCGTCTCTGTCTCTCTCTTTTTTGAAACCCCTTTTTCTGACTGTCTGTCTGTCTGTCTATCTACCTCCCCATCCCCCCCTCCTCTCTCTCTCTCTCTCTCTCTCTCTATCCCTGGGTTTATCATTTGCTAGGTTCCCCAAATACCACATTAATAAATAAAAAAACAATGAGAGAAGCCCTCTCCAGGTTTTACTTCTCCTAAGTTCACAAGGCGTATCCTTTACAGAGCCGAGCCCCAAAACTAATGTCTGACACTTTACGTGCTGCCACACACGAGACAGGTTAGGGATACCATGACTCCTGTCTCAGCCGATCACATTAGACTGACACCGACCCAACCAGTAGGGAGCGACCATAGAGAGAGAGACATTTCGATCTACTCACAAGGCATGAGTACATGACGGACTTTTCGATATCGGACACAGAGCCAACCAGCAGAGGGCGAAATCCGACAAACCACATTGCCACATCTTGGGTTTCAACTCGCGGACTCCCTGAACGGGAGACTAACGCCCTAACACCTGAGCCATTTCGCTTCTTGTAACACGACAGTGTTAGTCTATCTTCTTTTAACTAAATTTGCTATTTATTGTTGTTATTGGTATTGCTGTTGTTGTTGTTGTTGTTGTTGTTGTCGTTGCTGTTGTTGTTGTTGTTTTGTTGTTATTGTTGTTGTTGTTGTTGATCTTTCTCCCCCCACCCCCTTCTCTTAAAAGTCACCCATTCTGTACAAGGCGGAAAGGGCTACTTTGTACAATGTAGGAACCAGCACATGATTGTACGGTTTTTTTGTTGTTGTTCTTTTTTTTTTGTTTTTTTTTTGTGTGTTGATGTTCAAAGTGAAAGGCTGACAAGTGGAACCGACAGTTCGTAAATCACATCGCTCATTTTATTTCTGGCGTTAATTATGGGAAGACTTTAAATGTAGCACTGTAGATATTTTGTGACTCTCTCTCTCTCTCTCTCTCTCTCTCTCTCTCTCTCTCTCTATCTATCTACTCCGATACAAAACCCATCTTCGTCCTTCTCCTTTCCTCGCCAGTTCGCCGAAATTTTTGTTCTCAGTCTCTCCATCCCCTCACCCGACCTCTAAAATGAGTTTTAGTAATTTTAACAATTGAAGGCCTACATTTTACGTTTTTCAAAACTCTTTTTTTTCTGTTGTTTTTTTTTCCAAGCGGAGGCGACGAGATACGACAACCAATTTGTCAAAACCAGGATGAATGGATGTACCCGTTGAAAATTAAAGAAAAAGGAAATAATATTACCTTGGCGTTTTTTTCATTCATAAAAGTATATCTTGACCCCATCCACCCATCACATGTCGTTGCCATTATTCCTTTAATTCATGACTTTCATTGTCCTTTTTCTTTCTTCTCTCACTCTCTCTCTCTCTCTAAAACTTGCAAACGCTATCTTGACTCTACCCACCCATCCCATATTGTTATAATTATTCCCTTACTTCATTACTTTTATTACCCCCTCCCTCTCTCTCTCCCTCTCTTTCTATTTCTCTATCTTTCTCTCTCTCCCTCCCTCTCTCCCTTGTTTTCTCTTTTTCCACCTCTCTCCCTCCCTCTCTCTTTCTCTCTGTCCCTCACTCTCTCTCTTTCTCTCTCTCTCTCTCTCTCTCTCTCTCTCTCTCTCTCTCTCTCTCTCTCTCTTATCCCCTCCTTATGATGTCACTGACGTTTTTATCAGCTTCCTGATAAGTCTAGAGAGAGGAGGGGTTATGGTCCTTGTGAGTTTATGTTTTACATGTCAGATCGTCACTCATGGATATCGGGGTTCAATAAAAATCAGACTACCTCAAGTTATCGATGATGTTTCAATACAGATATATAGCGGTTGGGGGTTTTCTTTGTTGCTGTTGTTCTTTTTCTTTTTGTTGTTGTTGGTGGTTTTAACAAAAATGTGTTTGACTTTTTGTTTGTTTATCCGTGTGTGTTTGTTTGTAGCTGTTTTTGTTGGTTATTTTGTTTTTCGTTTTTTTTTTTTTAAATAACACCATCAACTAGAAGCATGTACATGTATCCTAACTTTTCATCCACGTATCCTCGAAACCAGATATTTAACATACGTTTCAAAAAAGGTGCATCAATTGAAATTCGAACTGTAAACCTTCCGCTTGTTAATCGTGAGCACTAACTGGTTGGGCATCAGGGGCTAACAGCATGTACCAGTGGTTAAACAAATCTTTTGTGATGTTACATGCGCAGAATATACCATTGATAAAACAAAATCTTTATGATAATAAATTCACAGAATATACCATTGTTAAAACAAATCTTTTGTGATGTTACATGCACAGAATATACCATTGATAAAACAAAATCTTTATGATAATACATTCACAGAAATCATTTGTGACGTTACATGCACAGAATGTACCATTAGTTAAACAAATCTTTTGTGATAATACATTCATAGAATGTTCGATTGATAAAACAAATACTTTATGATAATAATTATATTCACAGCATGTTCTGTTGGTAAAACAAATCCTTTTGTGATGTTACATGCACCGTGCAATCTTTGAACTAGTTCCACGGGGAACGCCAACTGAGATTTGAACCTAGAAGGCCGTCTAGAACGAGACGTTTTACCGCACTACCATCTGAACTGATATTATTAGAAATGTATTTATACACCTCTATTATTTATAATTATAAACGTGTATAAACCGCCAGAAACGGGGTATTATGGAAAAAGTACCATTGATAAACAAATCTCTATACTTAGTACATTGTACCAGACCTTTGATAAACCAGTTAAAAACTATGTCTACGTCTTAGTAAAAGACGCACAACTAAAACCCTTATCAAGATTTCAACCCAAAACTCTTCTTGACTCTTCGTCAGTTCCCCGATCTCGCTCTTCGCTTGGCGAACCATGACAAGCTACCAACCAATCACAGACGGGGAGACAAGTAAAGGCGGAGAGGGGGAAAAGGGGGGGGGGGTTAAGGAATTGGGATGGGGAATAGAAAAGAAGGTAAAGAGAGTGTGTGGGGAGTAAAGGGGGGGGGGGGGAGGAAAGGGGGGGCACCCCCCCCGCGAGTGTTTAGTCAATCAGTTCACCTTCCGGCCTCCCTGTAGTCCCTCTGTAGTCACTCTGTAGTCACTCTGTGGTCCCTGGAGTCCCCCGTACTGCTATGCTACGCGAATCTCTTTGATGGGATTAGATCTACTTTCTCCGAGTGCCTGGTCCTGTGCCGAACGAAAACCGACCCATTCCGTCGGCGGAGGATTTCGCGGATTGTCGTTTTCTTGTGTTAAAAACCAGGTTCTAATCTGTGGTGAAATTCACTTGCTTTCCAAGTTCTCATAACCCTAGAGGATTCTAGATTCTAGATTCTATATCTATTTTAGAAATTCCGCCGCGTAGTAAATAATTATAACGAGATTTTTTAGATTTAGATCTAGGTTTAGATCTATGCGTGCGGTATTAATTAGTAACCCTGTGAATTCTAGAAATTAATGTTAATCGGTACAAGTGCATTAAATGTATCTCGGTTTGAGTTTGATTTAATGTCTATGGAAATGAGATAGAAGTGTTTTAGAGCTAGTTAATATGTTAAAACTTTAAAAATAATTTGTTTTTAATTTTCTAAGGTGTGGAATTGAAATAAAAGCACACGGATGATATAGGAGGAATCGTTTTCAATTCAAGCTAGCGCGGCCATGAAAATTACACATACATATAAATATTTTTCTGGTGAAATGACTCCATACGGATTTACAAGTCCTCGATGATGATATCCAGTGGTATTTTTCCCACAGACCAATTCTCATGGATGCTTGTTGTAGTTGGTGTTGTTGTCGTTGTCTGCTAGATCTAGACCTACTCCTGGACTTGGATTTATCTCTCTGCTAACTGCTGGACTCCATCACGATGAAACAATCTCGGTGGATCTGTATCGCTCTTGGCCTGGCAATTTTCTATGTGTCCTTCCTCTCAGTGGACGCTGTCCGGTGGATGTAAGTAGCCCTTGTCCACTAGGATACTGTGTGGTCAGTTTGATCGGTCAGTTATAAGTATAATTGTTCCTGTTTAGTGATGACCATAGATCTATAAATAGCACTATTTATAGATCTATGGTGATGACCAATTAAAACGTAACATAGATCTAGGTCTAGGGTTGATTGTAAATGAAATTTTAAAAATTCTAGCCACCTAAATATCTACATTGACTGTTACTGTAAATATAATAATCTTTTAAAATTAAAATTTATGATTTAAATAAATGTCATCAAGTCTGTTAAACGATGACCAATTAAAACTAGATCTAAATCGAGAGTTGTTTAAGAAATTTTGATAATTTTAACCCAAAAAGTCTGAATTAACTGTGAATGTAAAATAATGTCATCTTTTACAAACACAATTGGCGTCAGTCTGTCCACGGATGATCAATTAAAACTAGATCAAGATCTAGATCTAAGGTTGTTTAAAAATGCAATTACTAAATTTCTAACCTCCAAAATATCTACATTGACTGTTACTGTTAATACGGGTATAATAATCTTTTACAATTTTACAAACACGGTTATCTTCGAGTATGTTCAGTGTTGGCTAATTAACATTAGAGTTGTTTCTGCAATTTTCATAGTTTTATTAACCCTAATAAGTGTACTTTGGCTGTAGGCCTAACTGTCCATTAAGTTTTATTTCATGTACCGGTACCTTACGTTTCCCCAAGAATATAATTACGATAAAGGAACACGAATTAAGATCCGAACCTCAGACCTCTCATACGTTAGCCCAAAGCACTAACCAGTGACCAACTGAGTGGCGCTGACATTGTTCATTTTTAATTCCATGTTGACATAATTGTGTTTTAGTTGGCTTAGAATATTTCAGTTAAATTAAAATTAAATGTTATTATGTTCTTGTTTTGGTCTAATTAGATTAGAGGAATAGGATTGATAATTATCACATCAGCTAGACGACTAAACAATTAATATAGATACCCACATAAACATCATCATTAAAAAAAAAAAACAAAAAAAAACCCATCATGATCATGGTTCCAAGACATGTATTATTGATGTCAATAACATTATGTACTATTAGGTTAAACTATATATTTTACCTTTTTTATCGTTTGATGGGTATTTATCTTTAAATTAGTTAATCTTTTAACGGGCATTTATCTATAAATTAGTTAATCTTTTAACGGGCATTTATCTATAAATTAGTTAATCTTTTAACGGGCATTTATCTATAAATTAGTTAATATTTTAACGGGCATTTATCTATAAATTAGTTAATCTTTTAATGGGCATTTATCTATAAATTGATAATCTATGTGTATATAAGCTATGGAATAATTAATTTAATGAATGCGAAACGCATCAGTTGATTGGAGGGATACTGTTCTAAAGTAAGCGTTACGACTCTATTAAGGAAGCATAATCAGAAAATAGGCCTACATGTGCACGCATCAGAAGAAAATAATCGTAGAGTTACTGACTAATCGTGTAAGGACGTTTAAAAGCAATATAATTAGTACATCAATAAATAACTACAATAGTACTACAAAAAAAATAAATAAATAAAAAAAACAAAAAAAAACATACAATTCATATAGATCTATAGAGATTTGTTGGTAATCATCATTATCATCATCATTATTACTAAAAAAAAAACAGAAACATGATCATGGGTCCAATACATGTATTATTGAATAACATTATATACTATGAAGTTAACACTATATATTTTAACTTTTGTTAAATCGCTTGATGGGCATTTATCTATAAACCGATTAATAGTTTAATGGGAGTTTATCTATAACTTGAATGGTCTTTTAATGGGCATTAATATATAAATTGATTAATCTTTTATTGGGCATTAATCTATAAATTGATTAATCATTTAATGGGTATTTATCTATAAATTGATAATGTATGTGATTAGTATGTAAGCTATTGAAAAGTTAATTTAATGAATGCAAATCAGCTCAGTTGATTGAATGGATACTGCTGTAAAGTAAGCGTCATGTCTCTTTAGGAAGCACCATCAGAAAATAGGCCTACAAGTTCACGTCTCAGAAAAAAAAATCATAGAATTACTCACCAAATCTGTAAGGACGTTAAAAAGCAATATAATTCATACATCAATATATAGCTTCAATAAGCCAAGACGTCAATAAAACGAAGACCAATCGTGTAAAGACATTGAAAAGCAATATAATCAATACATCCAGAAATATTTACAATAAGCCAACAAGTCAATAAAGCGAATACCTATCGTGTAAAGACATTAAAAAGTAATATAACTGGTTACATCAATATACATAGCTACAATAAGCCAACACGCCAATTAAACGAAGACCAATCGTGTAAAGACATTTAAAAGTAATATAATTGATACATCAATAAATAGCTACAATAAGCCAACATGTCAATAAAAGGAAGACCAATAAGACATTGTAATCATTAAAAGGTTGCATTGTTCTAGCCAATACATTATGTACGTGGTAATTACAAATATACTGATAAGAATAAGAAAAATACTCTTCTGTGAAGGAAGAGCAAAAATTGCGGAGATGTCTTAACAGAAAGCTGAAGTGGTAAAGAAAGAACAAGGAAAAATACAATTGAACCAGGATAGCAAGAACATCAAAAAACAACAAATTTAAGTTACGTGTTCTATGTATTGAAAATTAACCTGGTTAAAACAACAACAACAAAAAAAACAATTTGTGTAAACCTGTAGAGA
>RQTK01000400.1:59748-79584 GCA_003991915.1 Elysia chlorotica
ATCATCATCATTATCATCATCATCATCATCATCATCATCATCATCATCATCATCATCATCATCATCATCATCGTCACCAGATCATCATCATCATCATCATCATCATCATCATCATCATCATCATCATCATCATCATCATCATCATCATCATCATCATCATCATCATCGTCACCAGCAGCAGCAGCAGCAAACTGTTTTTTCCCGCTGCTAAGAAAGTTAACTGATAATTCAGGAAGAAAACCAAGTACAAAACGATAAAGTGGAAATTTAACCACCATTTGATAAATAATGATTTTTGACAGAATTATGATCTCTACTACAAAACTTTGTACTTTACACGGTTCCCCGCTATGCAATAAAACAAGCATAGTGTTTCTCATTACCGCGTGAGGGTGAGTAAGTGAGTGAGTGAGTGAGTGAGGGAATGAGTGAGGGAGGGAGTTAGTGAGTGAGTGAGTGAGTGAGTGAATGAGTGAGTGAGTGAGTGAGTGGGTAAGGGAATTAGTGAGTGAGTGAGTGAGTGACTTAGTAAGTGAGTGGGTGAGCGGGTGTGTTAGTGATAAAGTGAGTGATTGAGTGAGTGAGTGAGTGAGTGAGTAAGTGAGTGGGTGCATGAGTGAGTTAATGAGTGAGTGAGTAAGTGAGTGGGTGGGTCAATGAGTGAGTGGGTGAGTGAGTGAGTGGGTGAGTGGGTGAGTGAGTGAGTTAATGAGTGAGTGAGTGAGTGAGTGAGTGAGTGGGTGAGTTAGTGATTAAGTGAGTGAGTGGGTCAGTGAGTGAGTGAGTGATTGAGTGAGTGAGTGGGTGAGTGAAAGGGTGAGTGAGTGAGTGAGTGAGTGAGTGATTGGGTGAGTGAAAGGGTAAGTGAGTGAATGAGTGAGTGTGTGAGTGAGTGAGTGAGTGATTGAGTGAGTGGGTGAGAAAGTTAGTGTTTTAACATTTAACGTCATTAACAAGACTATACTATGGGTGGGTTACAAGACTAACATCCGACAAATTTTCGTGCTATCACAACGTGCAGGGATATCAAGACATTGCCTTGGACGATCACATTACAATGACATCAGCCAAACCAAGTGGGTCGAAATCGCCGTAATCGGAAAAAAATAATTTTTCATAGCATGAGTTTCGAACTAGGGTCTGCCCAATAGGGAGATGAATGCTCTGCCACCTGAGCCTGTTCTCCCTAATCCCGTGAGGCGCAGTTACACTTGAAACTAGAACAGCGGTTCAGGTCAGGTCGAACATCTGGAGAATGTGCAGAATTAAAAACATTTGTACACAACATTCCTGAGTTTCATTCCGCGACGTAAACAGATTTCCCTTTAATTCACGATAAAGAAAAAATGAAAGGTTTAAAACTTTCTTGGGATCAATCAGAGATTGATATTATTTCCTATATTCTTGTTCTTGGTATTGAGAAATTGTAGATACGATTAATTTACAATTATTGTTTATGGTTCATATCAGTGACTGGTGATTTCAAGACCTACATTTAAGCTCACAACCTGTATTAGAAGTTAGAAAGCTTTTTGAAACTAACCATAGTATTGATTTTTAACAGCTATTTATTTTTAGCCTTATAATAGGATTCCTTTCTGCTTTACCCATCAACTGGGGGGCGCGGTGGCGCTGGGGTAGAACGTCGGTTTCCGACGCAAAAAGGTCTGGATTCGAGCCTTGCCGATTACAATCCCTACTGGTTGGGTCGGTGTCATTTTACTGGCTGAGATAGGAGTCATGGTATCACCGCCCTGTGTCGTGTGTGACAGCATGTAAAATTGTCAGACGTCAGTCTTGGGGTCTGTCCACAATACAGCCTATATAGTGCTGATGTTGGACGTTAAACCAACTCAACTACATTTACCCATCAATTAATACAAAATACATCAATATGCAGGCTATTTGTTTGCCTCAGGAATTCTGTTACAACACTCAAGACCGTTTAGACAAAGACAAATACACGTACATGTAGTAGTGAAAATAACGATGCTCGTGAATTACCCTGCACATGGATCTTTTAAGCCATTATAAAAACCATTAACTTTTAACCAACCTTTTTATGCACAATTTTTATGCTTTTACCACTAAGAGAGATACAGGACTGACCGCTAGTTTTTTTTAAATAATGACAATAGTTTATAATAATAATAATAATAATAATAATAATAATAATAATAAAATAATAATAATAATAATAATAATAATAATAATAATAATAATATTAATAATATTGACGATGATTTGCTTTACGATTTCTGCTTTCCATGCAAAAAAAAAAAAAAAAACGGCCCCGTCTACCTATATTGCCTATTTGTGTGAGTCTTTCAACCTGGGTTCATGGAGTGTATTTCGATATATCACAAATAACATGCACCGTTCAAAGGACACATTACGAGTACACTGTTAATGTTATTGCACCCTGGTGTTTATAATACATTTTACCGTTAAAACTTTAAAGTAGATAAGAAGTATAAACCAAAACAATAAGTTGTTTTGAAAAAAATGTATACATGTATGAAGATAGTTGATTATACAATAGTCACTCAGCACTGTTTAAATTTATCTCGACCCTGTATCAATCTTAGGGAACTTATGAGATATTAAATAAAGAAAAGGAAACAACCCGCTCTCTCTACAAAGAAGAAAATAATTCACCCCGTACAGTACAGTGGTACACCGACATACAGTCATATTATTATGTGTAAAACCCATAGGAAATTGGGCTATATTTATTAGTTTGTACCATGACAACATTTGCATATTTAACAATAAAAAATATCAATTATAATAAATATTAATATAATACGTTTTTCTTAGTTTTTCTCAACCTGAAACACACGTTCGTTAAACTTGTCCCGTAGTTAGTAGTGAGGGGTGAGTTCGTTTCTTAGCGTTTAAAGTTAACAGTAAGATATATCGTGGACAGGTCCCTAAGAATAAAGTCTGACAATTTTACGTTCTGTCACACAGAGAAAATGTGGGGATATCTGGACTCCTCTCCAAACTAGTCGCATTATAGTGACACTTAGCAACTAGTCCGGGGGGAGGGGGAGGGAATGGGGATGAAATCAGACAAATAAATATTTTTAGATGTTAAGTTATTTTAGACCTCTGCAGGTCATCAGAGAGTGAGAGAGAGAGAGAGAGAGAGAGAGAGAGGAGAGAGAGAGAGACACAGACAGACAGACAGACAGACAGACAGACAGACAGACAGACAGACAGACAGACAGACAGACAGACAGACAGACAGAGGTAAATAGTTAGCGACTTTAGTTCTCTCGTCCCAGAGGGCTAAGTTAGTTCCTCAATGGTAGAATGTTCGAGTCTAGATCGGGAGGTCCGCGGTTCGAACCCCACCATTGGTGAAAAATCTTTGTCCGAATTCGTCCCCTGTAGATGGTTGGGTCTGTATCAGTTTAATGTGACCGGCTGAGACAGGAGTCATGGTATCCCCGCCCTGTCTTGTGTGTGGTAGGACATAAAATTGTCAGAAGTCATACTTGAGGCCCGTCCACAATGTAGCCTACACAGAGTTGGCGTTGGACGTTAAACTAACTTAACTAACTCTCTCACCCTACCCCCACTTCAGACAAAGTCTGAGACCCTTCCTTCTATGTTGTTATTTTTTTAAATGGGGATCCTTGTTTTGATTTGTTTTGTTATGTTTGATATAATCTGTATTATAACAAGATCACTCATATAATCATATTTGTACATATATTGTACATATATATTTTTTTTCTTTCCAACGCACTGTCAGGACTTGGGCCTCAATGTCGAGTGTGAGCGCCCATATTGTTCTTTTTTTTTTTTTTTGGTTTTCTGGTTTTGTTTGTTTTATTTTATTTTCCGTAATACAATCTGCATTTTAATAAGATCGAAAATCTACCTGTACATGTATTAATACCCCCCCCCTTTTTCCCCTCCTTACCTACTGTTTGGGCCTTGGTACAGATGTACAGGAGCCTGTTCCACAGCTGTCTGAGCGGCCATTTTTTTTTTTTTACGATTTCTTCATAGAACCTGCATTGTCTCATAACCAATCTAATATAAAGTTGTACATGTACATGCATTCATGCCACATTACCCTTCTTTTTTTTCTTATATACTGCTAGAGTCCTGGCCCAAATATGCGATAAAAGCCGCTGGGAGAGTTCGAGCGCTCAAATTATTTTAGTTTTTAATTTTGTTTATATGTTTGCATAAATAAGTATGCATTATAATGAGACCAATCATAATATCTGTACATTGTTAACCCTCTCCCGTCTCGTTTTTCCTTCCACACTACCAGGGCCTTAGCCCAGATGTCCAGCCTTGCCCACATCAGCGACAAAAGCCGGTGCGAGAACCTGAGTGGACTGGTCAAGCGACAGCGTCGCATCTGTCGCCGGAATGTCGAGTTGATGGACAGTGTGAGGGTGGGAGCGCTCATGGCCATAGACGAGTGTCAGGCGCAGTTCAAATACCGGCGCTGGAACTGTTCCACGGAGAACAACCTCAAGCTCTTCGGCAACGTCATCCTCAAACAAGGTGGGTGGGTCCTTCCAGTACTCTTTTTCTACCAGATCCTACTATCTTATACGACTTCCATTTAACAGTGTATTCACATCACTGAGGATATTAATCAGGACCCACCCACCTTGTTTGAGGATGACGTTGCCGAAGAGCTTGAGGTTGTTCTCCGTGGAACAGTTCCAGCGCCGGTATTTGAACTGCGCCTGACACTCGTCTATGGCCATGAGCGCTCCCACCCTCACACTGTCCATCAACTCGACATTCCGGCGACAGATGCGACGCTGTCGCTTGACCAGTCCACTCAGGTTCTCGCACCGGCTTTTGTCGCTGATGTGGGCAAGGCTGGACATCTGGGCTAAGGCCCTGGTAGTGTGGAAGGAAAAACGAGACGGGAGAGGGTTAACAATGTACAGATATTACATTGTCATCCTCAATCAAGGTACGTGCTTCATAATAACATGCTCAGCTGTAACTATGTCGAAGTAGAGCTTGGTATCTTGTCTACGTTAACAATTGCCACGAATACCGGCGTTGTGCACGTAGAAAATTTAGTACTTTCTATATCAGTTTTTTAGTCTCTTAGTTTACGACCACACATGTATACGGCTCCAGGTATGTGGTAAAATATGTCAGCACTGCTGATCGAAGGCGGAATTTCATGGAATAAAAGCTGAAAACTTACACTAGCTCGAACTCTAAATCTGACTTTAGTATTTAGAAACTCAACCAACGCAATTGCCAACCCGTCTTTGAAAAAAGCGACAACACATATACACAAGAATTAGTACTGTTGCGTGTACCGCAGATTTCTAAGCGACCTAATTCTGCCATTTACTGACACGACCGTGTTAGATAAGCGTCCAAGGTGTGTACTTCCGGCGGCGCAAAGGGTCGTAACTCAGAACTTCCGGTCTGCTCCTATTGGCCAATCTGAAGGTGTAGACTGCGCAATATCCGGTGACCAATACTTTCAGACGGAGTGAAGTCAGCCTTGTACATGTACCGTTAATTTCTCAACCAATGCTATGGTCCAAATACCATTGCCACTGTTGCCATATTGTTACGATTAACCCTTTGAGCACTGGCTTTCTGGTAGTATTTTGACTCTATATTAAGCCTTCAAAGTTGAAAATGTATTCCATGCATACAAAATTTGTCAACAAAATATATATTCATTGGCGTGTTATTGTGTTGTTCTTAGTGCATTCTAGATCGATCTAGATCTACATGGTTATTAGGCGATGTTACTGTGCTAAGTACAAAAGTAATAAAAACAATTTTTTTAACTCCACCACTTAACCAATTGAGTGCTTGAATTCGACCCCTAATTTGGAGGCAATAATACAAATGTATTTGACCATTATAGTGAATGCAGAATGGCTGTCCATTTCTAGTCACTGGTTCGAAACCATCTTAGACTCTGCCACTTTCAGAACACAATTCATTGGAGTTTACTTTAAAAGATATGTCAAATTCATCGACAGTTGTGCTCTATGTTTCATCATTTCTAAAAATATACCTGAGCACTCAAGTGGTTAAGCGGTGTCTTGGGCTCGGGCTCAAAGGGTTAAAGTGATATGTCGTAAGCACAGCAATGGCAGTCGCAATATATAGACCCCGGACTTAAGGTTGTGTTTAATACGTGTAGAAATAAAACAGCCGTAGAAAGAGTCTGAACGTATTGTCTCGTTTTACTTACTACTCAATGTGCTAGTTACTTTTCAAGTTATGAAAATCTTTACCGTTGATGATACAAATTGATACTGGTGGCTGGGGTGGGGCTGTGGCTGGACTGGGGGTTCTTTATGAAACCCTCTTGGGCAGTCAGATCGTGGCTAAAACAAAATACGAGAGGGTTTTATACGGAAGCCACAGCCCCACCCCCACCACCAGCATCAGTCTGGCTTTGGTTATATGTTGGGCTTGCATTTAGCCTAAAATATGGTGACATTATTACTTTCCTTTCCGTGCGACTTGTTAAAACGTCCTAAAAGTTCCAAATTCATTCTTATACGCCACCCTCTGTTTCCTTTTCTCTGGTAGACGTGTACATCTCGAATTATAGACCATATGTATGTCTCTCTAGACCGTTCTCTATCTCTCTCCTCTTCCTCCATTTTTTCCGCCTGATTGTTTGTCTTCCTATATGTCTGTCTGTACTGTCTCTCCTCCTCCCTCTCTCTCCCTCCGCCTCTCACCACCCTGTCCATCTCACTCTCCCTCTTTCTCCACCTCTCTCTACCCCTCTCACTCCCCCTCTCTCTCCCCCCTCTCTACCCCTCTCTCCCCCTCTCTCTAATGCAAAACTAGACCCACCAACCAGGGAATCTCTTCCAGTTTCGGTCACGTGTTGTCCGCCTGCTAATCAGAATGTCCGATTGGGGTCAACTGAGCAAGTGACCCTCTCTGGTCCATACTGACCATAACTCATGCCCGGTCATGATCCAGGAAATCTGTTCTGATGCGCCGCGGACGAAAAAACGGACATGTCGAAAGAACAAAGAAATGCGCAAAACATTTCATATGCATACAACATTGATTTAAATCCCCATAGCCAATATAGGTTTTAAACGGAATTCGCACTTTTTCCAACAAACAAAAAACAACAAAAACAACATTCCACTTGACGGACATGTTAAAAGAACAAAAAAATGCGCAAAACATTTCATATGCATACAACATTGATTTAAATCCCCATAGCCAATATAGGTTTTAAATAACTTCCACTTTTTCCATACACACAAAAAACAACAAAAACAACATTCCACTTGACGGACATGTTAAAAGAACAAAAAAATGCGCAAAACATTTCATATGCATACAACATTGATTTAAATCCCCATAGCCAATATAGGTTTTAAACGGAATTCGCACTTTTTCCAACAAACAAAAAACAACAAAAACAACATTCCACTTGACGGACATGTTAAAAGAACCAACATTGATTTAAACCCCCATAGCCAAAATAGGTTTTAAAAGATTTCGCGCATTTCCCCAAAAAATAACAACATTCTTAAAGGCGGACATGTCAAAAGAACAAAGAAATGAGCAAAATATTTCATACAACATTGATTTGAACCCCCATAGTCAATAAAGGTTTTAAAAGACTTTTTTCCAAACAACACCAACAACAACAACAACAATATTCCCAATTTAGTCTTACTGACTCTTAACATGGTTTATATATAGAACCTTCTTCTCCTAACTTGATTGGCGCTCTGGAAATGACTCCTTTTGCACTGTATTTCTGATAATGTCAACCTCATTCCACCATTTCTATGTCGATTTGCCAAACAGATGCTGTATTGGAAGACAAAGTGCAGTTGCCAGATTGGAGAGTTGTTGTTTGGTTGTTGTTAGTGTTGCTGTAGTAGTAGTAGTAGTAGTAGTAGTAGTAGTAGTAGTAGTAGTAGTAGTAGTAGTAGTAGTAGTAGTAGTAGTAGGTGGGGGAGGGGGGCAGGCTCAAGGGGAAGCAGAAAGGGGTTAAACCTCTGTAAGAATGGTGCAAACGACAGAGACTGTGAGAAAAAATTGGGAGAGAGAGGGAGAGAGAGAGAAAGAGAGAGAGAAAGTTAACGAGAAAATGAAAAAAAAGAAGACGAAACAGAGAGACAGATTCAGAGAAGCTGCGAAACAGAAAAAGAAAGTAACAAAAAAAACAGACCGAGAAACAAACAGAGAAACGGTCAAACACACATACTGACAAATGCAAAGACAGAATAGATAGACAGATAGAGACTAAAAAGCGACTAAACAGAAAGGACCAAAAAAAAAAAAAAAGAGGAAAAACTAAGAGACCCAGAACTATAATAGATTGACAGATATAGAGACTAAAAGAGCGACAGAAACGACAAAAAAAAAAAAGAAATACTAAGAGCTCCAAAACTATACTCCTTGTATAGAGAGATCGAAAAACAGACAGAGAAACGGTCAAACACACATACTGACAAATGCAAAGACAGAATAGATAGATAGACAGACATAGACTAAAAAGGAGACTAAACAGAAAAAAAAAAAAAAAAAGAAATACTAAGAGACCCAAAACTATACTCCTTGTATAGAGAGATCGAAAGACTGAGATTAATCTGGGTCCTTCATCGCTAGCTGCCCATAAAGCAGAACATAAGGGACATAACCGAGCCTCGTGGACAGGCGGGCATCACTAGCATCTCTGGCTTCACTGGGGAATCGACCAGGGCGACCATTAACCAGGTCATAAACTCGCGCCGTCGGAATGAGGCCAGAATGGGGCCAGAATGGGCCGGCCTTACCGTGGATGTGTCCTGAATACAAGGAATACAGGGATGGTTGGGAGGGAGAGATTGGGGTCTCTATTCTGTGTGTATGTGTGTGTGTTTGTGTGTGTGTGTCTCTCTCTCTCTCTTTCTCTGTGTCTCTCTGTACCTCTCCCTCTCTCTTAATCTCGTTCTCTCAATTACTATTTTTCTCTTTCACTCTCTCTTTCTCTCTCTCTTGCCACCTCTCTCCCTCTCTCTCTTTCTCTCTCTCTCGCTATTTCTCTCTCTCTCTCGCTCGTTCTCTCTTGCCATTTCTCTCTCTCTCTCTCTCTCTTGGTCTCTCTTTCCCTCTCTCTTTCTCTCTCACTCTTGGTTATTAGCCACTTTGTAGGGGGACTCACAACTCAGGATATTTAGTGGGGGAGGCGTTATTTTGGAGGGGTTTAGGAACATGGATGCTGAGATGACCAAGGGAAATGGTTTAAATGTTCAGGACGATGGTGGGAGAGAAGGAGAGGTGGAATGAGGAGAAAAGAAGAGAGAGAGAGAGAGAGAGAGAGAGAGAGAGAGAGAGTATTTGACGATATAAAGACACTGAAAGAGAAATATATTGCAATGGGGAAGGATGTAGAAACAGTGCTAGATACAGAAAGAGATGGAGAGAGCGAGATAAAAGAGAGATAGATAGATAGATAGATAGAGAGAGAGAGAGAGAGAGAGAGAGAGAGAGAGAGAGAGAGAGATTCGAACTTTCTAGAAACCGCATTACTGACAAAAGCTCACAATGAACACAGATCATGAATACACAAAAAACCAACAAACACAGAACCGGTTCAAAGACACGCACAATGACATTTACAAAACACTACACATGAAAAGCTATCCTAACAAACGCTATACTGTAAAGTGGCCTCAAGACTAATGTCTGACAATTTTTTATGTGATGCCACATAAGAGACAGTGCGGGGATACGATGATCCCTGCCTCATCTGGTCACATTAAACTGACACCGACCCAATCAGTAGGGGATGAAATCGTACAATTTGAAAAATGGTTGAAAAAAAGGGCTTTCTCTTTCGCTTTCTCTCTCACTCTCTCCCTCTCTCTAATCTCTCTCGTTCTCTCTCTCTCATATCTCTCTTTCTCTCTCTCTTATCTCTTTCTCTCTTTCATCTCTCTCTCTCTCTTATCTCTCTCTTTATCTCTCTCTCTTTATCTCTCTCATCTCTCCCATCTCTCTCTCTTTCTCTCTCTCTATCTCTCTCTTTCTCTCTGTCTCTCTCTCTTTATCTCTCTCTCTCTATCTCTCTTTTCCCCTTTCACTTTTCGCTTAGTGTCTCCTATATACGCGTTATATACCTCTACAACTGTAGCTCGTGTATCGAAAATACTTTAAACACATTTGAAAAATTACTCAGAAACCGACAATCCAGGTCTTTATTTCTCTTAAACAGAAGGCATATATATCGAAGGTGCCTGGACTGAGATCATTAACCAGACAGATAACGAGTCCCTGGTGGTTGTAGCGACGAGCAGAGAAACCTGGAAACCTGGAAACTGACACCAAACACAAACAATTAAAACTTTTCTTAAGTTAGTTATAGAAGAATCGACGCTGAATACACAAATGCATTCCATGGTGCAAGGTCGTTATGAAGAGAAAGGGTTAAAATAGATCTCTGCGAATCGAAAGGTAGACCCACAGCACATGTAACAGGTACTTGTAAAGAAACTCCGACGGCGACATCAGTCGGTAAAGTCTCCATACAGACACGTAGAGGATCCCAGGTTCAAATCCCAGTTGTTGCATTGGTTTTCGTAAATTATTGTTAGAAAAACTAAAGAGGTTGTGAGACTAGTCAACCAATTATTACACGGACAAAACAGAAGCGAGATTTCATTTTTTAAACCTCGGTGACTCTTTTTCGATCTATCTATCTATCTATCTATCTATTAGAAAAACTAAAGAGGTTGTGAGACTAGTCAACCAATTATTACACGGACAAAACAGAAGCGAGATTTCATTTTTTTAAACCTCGGTGACTCTTCTCTCTCTCCCTCTCTCTCTTTTCTCTCTCTCTCTCTCGCTCTCTCTCTCTCTCTCTCTCTCTCTCTCTAGCCATCCCCATCCCCCTCTCTTTCCCTCACAATGCCATCTAGACCTGGAACCCCCGTTCCCTCCACACCTGGGAACCTGCATCCACTCAAAGCATCCCTGGGGGCTGGAACGTGTAAGAGATCTGGGTTCGTTCTCACCCCAGGGGGAGAAAGAGGATCCGCCAGCCTCTCAAAAACAGATCAACTCTTTGGGATGATCTCTGCATCTCTCTCTCTCTCTCCTTCTCTCTCTCCTTCTCTCTCTCCTTCTCTCTCTCTCCATTTCTCTATCTATGTCTTTCATTCTATTTCTCTATGTCTCTCTCTGTCTCTGTCTCCCTCTCTCTCTCCCCCTCTCTCTCTCTCCCTCTCTCTCTCTCTTTGTCTCTCTCTCTCTCTCTCTCTCTCTCTCTCTCTCTCTTTAGAGAATGGAATACATCCCCAGACATCCCCGCTAATTTACTGCCAGATAAGCCTGAGTAAAAAAAAAAAGCTCTGTGGCCAAAAAAAAAACAACAAAAAAAAAAAAAAAAAATTCTTTGATTTTAAGGGGTCTTCGAGTTCGCATTGGTCTTTGGATTTTTGTTTTGATTTGTTTTGTTTGTTGGGTTTTTTTTTAATTTGGAGAGGAGTTTAACGAGACACCCGTCTATTTCTCAACCCAAGAGTGCGCGGTGACCCTGGGGTAGAACATCAGCTTCCGACGCAAAAGGTCCGGATTCGAGCCCTGGCGATTTCGCTCCCCACTGGTTAGGTCGGTGTCAGTTTAATGTGACTGGCTGAGACAGTAGTCATGGTATCCCCGCCATGTCTTGCGTGTGGAAGTACATAAAATTGTCAGACGTCAGTTTTGGGGCTCGTCCACAATATAGCCTATATAATGCTGACGTTGTTAAACCAATTCAACTCAACTAAACTCATTCTCAGCCGGTCATGCTACACTAGTACTGGTCCAATCAGTAAGAGAGACGAAATCGGTTATTAATTTGTCCGAAGGTAGGTTGAGAATCTGAAACTTTAAAGCTGTACCACATGCACTAGTTTGTCCCGAAGCAATACATGTAAATAATTATACTACTACGGGAAACTCTTTAAGTGAACAGGTGGATGCAGCCTTAACATTTTCACATCGTATGATTTAAGGCTTTTTCCTTTCTGCGTGTACTATTTTGTGGAATTACCGAAAATTTGAAAAGGTAAAAGATTTGATATTTTGATTTTTGTAATGAAAGGTGTGCAGTCAGTCAGCCAGAGCTCCTTCTCTTTCCAGAGGTTGGATGCCATGGTCTTCCATCTTTCTCGTTCAAGCGCAATCTCGCAGCACTCGTTGGTTGATTTTCATTCCAGTCGAGTCCTCCACGTTCTTGACTCAACTTATCCGCCTCCTTCCTCTACCTCTCGTGCCTTCCACAATACCCTCTACGATCTTCTTCTGCAATAAACTGTGCCTTCTTACAGTACATGTCCGTAATATTTAATTTTTCTCTTTTTTCAATGGGTTGAGGAGCTGTTTTTGCTTGATATTTACTATCTCGGATATCTCAAAGTTTGTTTTCTATAGATCAATACAAAAAGATGCTAGCACAAGAGCGTATGAACTCTCACAATATGTGAATATATTTGGTTGCAGGAGCATTGAAATGTGGTCTTGCATTTATTTCGTGTTTACAAAGAAGGCTTAAAAAAAGCAACAATTGTCTTTATTCAGTATTTGCCCATCAAAATCGTCAAAAAAAAACAACAACCAATATTACTAGGATCAAACACATTCAAACGTTCATTAACCTTTTCCCACCCACCCTACACACATGTTGTGCGGGTTGATGCGCTCTTGTGCTAGCACCTTTTTGTATTGATTTGCACACCTTCCATTCCAAAATAATAAATATCAAAGCTTTCACCTTTTCAAAATTTTGAAAATTCCCCCAAAATAGTATGCACACAAGAAGTAGATCTATTTCTAAAATCATACGATGTGAAAAGGCTGCATGCATGCGCATTGATATATGGCGTCTGCACTCAAACTAAAACTCATAAATAATATCATCTCAAGAGAAAATTATCTTGAGCGATTTGAGAAAAATTATGTCTCTCCCTCATATACATGTACCCTCTAACTCCTACCCCCTTCTCTCTCACCCCCAAGTTCGTCACTCGGTGTTGAGGTCTAATTTTAAACAGGACCAGACAAGACTCAAAGTGTGTCCACCTGCTGGGAATATTTTTCACGTGTTAAGATATCTCTATGTTTTCTCTCTATTTCTCTCTCAATCTCTCTCTCTCTCTCTCTCTCTCTCTCTCTCAATATAGCCTATATAGTGCTAAAGTTGGACATTAAACCAACTCAACTCAATTCAACACTCTCTCTCTCTCTCTCTCTCTCTCTCTCTCTTTCTATCTGCCTTCCTCTCTCTGTCTTTCTCTCTCTCTCTCTCGCTCTGTCTCTCTTTGCCTCTTGCTGTCTCTCTCAACTTTCCGTCTGTCTCTCTATCACACCCTCTTTCTGTCTCTCTACACTCTTTCTCTATGTCTCTCCCACCCTCTCCCCATTTCCCCCCCCCCCCTTTTTCCCCCCCCCCCCCCCCGGCCGCTCTCTCCGTCACTTCTCTTCACCATCCGCCTCTGAAAAGCTCACAGTTTATCTGTTTTGGGAAATTTGGGACATGTTTGTATCGTGTTTTTCGGTGCAAAATAATTGTCCAAGTCTGGATGTAGATCTATCTGCTTGCATTCGCATGTTTCGCCGTAAAGATGAAGACTCCAACTTGGAATTGAACCTAGGAGGCGTTGAACCTGGACTGAGGAGGGGTCGAGAGCGAGTGAGAAGTAGAGAGAGAGAAAGAGAGAGAGAGAGAGAGAGAGAGAGAGAGAGAGAGAGAGAGAGAGAGAGAGAGAGAGAGAGAGAGAGAGAGAGAGAGAGAGGAGGGAGGGAAAATGGAGGAGGAATGAGAAAAAGAGAAAGAGAAGCAGAGAAAGAGGAGCGGGAAGGGAGAGTGAGGGAAAAAATGAAGGAGGCATGAGAAAGAAAGAGAAAGAGATATATCAAGAATAGCGGGGTGGGAGACTGATTGAGAGTAGTGAGAAAGAGAAAGAAGAGAGAGAGAGAAGGAGAGAGAGAAGGAGAGAAATGTATGTAGAGAGAAAAAGAGATAGAGAAAGAAGAGAGAGAGAGCGAGAGCGAGAGAGAGAGAGAGAGATCCGTTCTCTCCGTGCATAGAGGTATCTCTTTTTTATGACATACATGTATATATCTTAATCTTAAATTTTACAAGTTAGTACTTTATGTCTGTGCTTTCTGCACATGTTTCAAATGTTGAGATTGGCGCAATATATGCAACCCAGAGTTAACTGTCTGTTACAAAGATTTATCATCTCTGTGGTTAACATTAAGTGGAGCGGCGGGTCTGTCAAGGAACGTAACTCGCTGCGAGAGTCTGCAATCGGAGTTATCGTTCTTGCCTTCCAATCTCACACTTTCTTAAACATAATTATGCACTTTGATTTATTCTAGCTCCGAAAGTGCATTCTGTAACAAGAGTGGAACCTCCTAAATCTCCAAAAATATATAGTTATTTAGATATACTACTAATTTTTTCCTCATGGGAATAAAGGTGTTTTTATTTAATGGATGAAAAACAATGTAAGAGTATTGCCAATAATAGAGGTTAAATATCGTGGAACGTACGAAATTTATTTATCTGATTTCGTCACTTGCTAGTTAGAAGTTTAATGTCTGAGACAGGAGTCACGGTATCCCCGCCCTGTCTCGTGTGTGGCATCACATAAAATTGTCAGACGTCAGTGTTGGGGCCCGTGCACAATATAGCCTATACAGCGCTGATGTTGGACGTTAAACCAACTCAACTCAACTCAACCCACACACCCTCCTCTGATATCCTGTCGCCGTATAGGATCTTTCTGGAGACATAAATATGAGCTTTTAGACTGCGAAAGAACTTCGCTGCGTCCATCTTGGAATTACAATTGATCAATCACAGGAGGCTCTTAGTATTACATTGTATTTATATGACATCGTCTACTTGCTAACATTGGATCTTATCAAACTAGAGATAATCCCTCATTAAACCTTGATTTATGTACTCAGATCTACGTCAAACATTTCTTAAAGAGTCCCTAGGAAGGAGCGTTTGGCGATCCGTAATTGAAGATGAAGAAAAAAAAAAACCCACTTTAAAAGAAGTAACATGAGTTTTCTGCGACTTCATTCACAACTAACGTCACACTTAAAATTGAAATATAAGCGTTTTTCGTTGAGGATAATCATAGGCGGTTTGGGTTAAGTGTAAAACTGAAACTTCTTTTTGGCTACATTGAAGTACATGTATTAAGATGCTCGGAGTAGGATGGGGGATTAGAGAGTATGTTTTTCTTTCTTTCTGTTTTTTTTCCTCTCTAGGTCCTTGACAAAAAGAAGAGATATATACAACTGAAGACGGTGCGTGGTGGAACAAAAAAAAAGGGGGGGGGGGGGGGGGTGAGGTCAGAGAAGGGAATGGAGGGTGAGACGGAGATGAGGATATGAGGTGGTTCTAGTGTAAGTTATGCAGGAGAACAAGAGACAAGAGGTTTTTGGTTTTGGGAGAGCTAGAGATGAAAGCAAACTGGGGTCTCAGCATCAAACACTGATGAAAGACGTTCCGCGACGCGCAGTCAAAGAAACCAAAACAAACAGACGTGTATCGCTAGCTCTGTGTGTCGTGGAGGCTTGTGGCTGGCGGGCGCTGGGGTCCTGGGGTAGAACATCAGCTTCCGATGCAAAAAGTCTGTGGTTCGAGCCCTGGTTAACGTTTGGTTTAACGTCCAACATCAGCACTATATAGGCTATATTGTGGACGGATCCCAAGACGGACGTTTGACAATTGTATGTGCTGCCACACACGAGACAGGGCGGGGATACCATGACTCCTGTCTCAGCCGGTCATATTTTACTGACACCGACCCAACCAGTAGGGAACGCAACCGCCAGGACTTGAACCCGGGACGTTTTGCGTCGGAAGCCGATGTTCTACCCCTGGACCACCGCGCCCCCTCTGTTGTTAGTAGCAGCACCGTTAACGAAGACTATAATTATATATTGCTGTAGGAGTGGGGCTTTCTGAAGCTGGCACAGTGTATCCTAGTGTAGCACCTAGGAAAAGGATATTTTTGTATCGGCGTTTCATATTAAATTTTTACAATAGCGCCCTTGCGAATGCGGAGCGCTTAGAAAATGAAGATGATCGCGATAGATAAAGAAATCTGCACCGGTGTCCAATCATAGCTCTAGCCGAGACTGACGGAGCCAATGAACGATCAGAAAACAGCATGACGAAGGGTTTTGATTACGTTATCGTTATCGTTGATTGGATCGCAAACAGTGCTATAATTATTACATGGCTATATTTGACTTTACGAAACCAATAAACGATTGTTTAGTTTCGGTGTTGTTGTTTCCAACTACTTTGCTGTTTTTTTTTTTTTTGTTTTTTTTTTCCAAAATTTATTCAAAATTGACCCTCAGCTATATTAAATTTTGATTTAGATCATACAATCTTCATTTTATGGGGCGTGCTACAGTCATCCGTCTTTGTTGTGCGAATGATGTAGATCGCAAAAGCTGAAAACTTCAGATCTCCTGTAGAATTGTAGAATCCTAAGGTGCAAGCTAGTGTCTTCTCCCCTTGATTTGCTTTCCTTCGTCTTCTGTTCAGCTGTGTTGTCTGTCTGTGTTTAGGATGGTCAGTGATTCCATGTTTGCCTTTCTCCCCAAATCTATCTATCTATCTATCTATCTATCTATCTATCTATCTATCTATCTATCTATCTATCTATCTATCTATCTATCTATCTATCTATCTATCTATCTATCTATCTATCTATCTATCTATCTATCTATCTATCTATCTATCTATCTATCTATCTATCTATCTATCTATCTATCTATCTATCTACCTTTCTACATTTCTCTGTACAGTTACCCTCTATATCTATCTTTATAAAATTGTCTTTCGTTCGTTCTTTAGACTCACTTCACAGCTTCCTATCAGAATTTATTTGAATTCTCTGGGTATTTCCTGAAAAACAAAGTTTAACCACTTATCAATTTCTATGCAATATAATGACTAGCAGTGTATGTAACTTTTGACGTTTGCCTATCTGTCTCTTCGTACGCCTTCGATAAAACTCCATTATATCGAAAAATGTAACAATTTCTATTCAACTCTTTACCTTTGCATTTCTGTTTTACAGAAAATACCTGCGTTCCTTCTTTAGAAAATTTTGGTCTATAAACTACGTATACATGCCACAAGAAGCAAAAAAATTCTGACTCGCCATCCCTCGCCCCGTAGGGTGTAGACCTGGAAACTTCTCCGCTGCTTCCCCCTGGAGATGTTGAGACTTCCCTGAGCACCACTTGTAGATGGTCGGCCCCGGAGTCTGGTAAAGACATCAGTCCTGTTCCTCTCTGCATCTCCCTGTGCTGGGTATATGTTCCAGGTCTCGGTCTCTCTCTCTTTCTATCTCTCTTTCTCTCTCTCTCTTTCTCTGTCTCTGTCTCTGTCTATATCTCTCTCTCTCTCTCTCTCTCTCTCTCTCTCTCTCTCTCTTTCGCTAGCTCGTTCACTCTCTCTCTCTTTCTTTCTCTCTATCTCTCTCTTTCGTTCTCCCTCTCTCTTTCTCTCTCTCTCTCTCTCTCTCTCTCTCTCTCTCGCCTTTTGGGCCAATAAATGCTTTGCCATAACGGAGCCGCATAGCGGAAAATAAAGACGATATGTCAGGGAATATGCACCGCCGTCCAATCATAGCCTATCCTTGACTTTGGGAGCCAATGAGCAATCAGAAAATCCCATGTATAACGGTGCGATTACGTCATCGATTTTAATCATGTTGAACGCAAGACTTTTAGTGTCTGCGCGGAACTTTGGCGAAAGCGGGTGGTAAAAAGAAAAACCCACAACAGATTGATGGAAAAACGCAGAATCCCTTTTCTTTTCTCGTCATTTTCATACCGACGTATAACGCGAGGGAAATAAGCATTTAATTATTGTCGGGTTCACAGACAGTGGCGCAAATTAAAGTAAGACATAATTTCAAAAAGTAAAAGCGTATATACAAGAACAGAACATATGCTACTTTCTTCTTAATCAATCTAATTATGGCGATGTTGAAATGAACTTTCGCAATAATATTTTGCCCGATGCGACGGTTAGAAGCAAAGTTTATCGGTAAATCCGTTTCTTTGTAGTTACTGGTTATAATATTGTTTAAAAAAAAACGATATTTTGGTGGCATTTGTTGTTGTTGTAGTTGTTGTTGTTGTTATTGTTGTTGTTGTTGTTGTTGTTGTTGTAGTTGTTGTTGTTGTTGTATTTGTTGTTGTTGTCGCTGTTTTTAGTCGTTTGTTCTAAACTGAAAGTAGTGAAATACACCAACTGGTATTTTGAAAATGACCAATAATACTGCTGCATGTGTGTGTGAGAGTGTTGTCGTCTCCCAACGTATCTTTTGGTCTCGGGCGGCGAGTAAGATCTAGGTTTGTGATTGCTTCTTCTTCTTTCCGATACATGTCAATATGCACAAATGATCCCCCCCCCCCAAAAAAACAAAAAACAAAACAAAACAAAAAAAACAAAAAAAAAAAAACAAACCCCATATGCCCCCCCCCACACACACAGGGGTAGAACATCGGCTTCCACGCAAAAGGTCCCGAGTTTGAATCCTGTCAGTTGCGTTCCCTACTGGTTGGGTCGGTGTCAGTATAATGTGACCGGCTGGGACAGGAGTCATGGTATCCCTGCCCTGTCTCGCGTGTGGCAGCACATACAATTGTCAGATGTTCGTCTTAGGGCCCGTCCACATAATTATATAGACTATATAGTGCTGATGTTGGACGTTAAACCAACTTAACTCAACTCTCCCTACTCCCCTCTACACATGCACCACTGCTTAGCATTTTTGCCCAGCAAAGATGTAATGTATGTCTTTATATCCATGCACCAAGCTTGCACGCTGATCTATTTTAAACTAACCAGATTCCTAGTTGGCAACTCAATACTAATGTGTTTTGTGGGAAAAAAAATGTTTGTTTCTAAATAAAAACATGCACCGCACAACCTCCATAATCTGTATTTGTGTTGGCTGTGGGACGAAAGCGGAGAATCCCGATGTTGTGTTTGTTTCCACCTTGAATGGATCATTACTTCTGTCAAAACGTGGAACGCGAAAGTAAATGATACATTGAACTGCGCACGTCATATTAAAGTGTACGTGCTTAGAACACAGAAATAGAACGTTCGGTTTAGTTCGCTATCCATCATTCTTGTTTGCACTAAAAGTAGGTTCTATGCATTAAAATAGGTATTAAAAACTAAAATAGTATCTAGACACTAAAATAGGTATAGACACTAAAATAGGTAGTAGACACTAAAATAGGTATTAGACACTAAAATAGGTATTAGACTCTAAAATAGGTATTAGACACTAAAACAGGTAATACACACACACACACTGGGTAGCACACAAACTTGTCAGACGCCAGTGTTGGAGCCCAGTAACACAATACATGTACAGCTTATATAGACCTTACATTGGACGTTAAGAAATCAAGTCTTCTAAACTCAACCCTCAACACAATTTCGCGTGATAACCGTTATTTTTTGTTGTTGTATTTCTTCCCAGGCGCCAGAGGAGCAGTGTTTGTCCACTCCAAAAATTACTCAACATTGTTACCTTTTGTTTTGAGTTAATACAAGTCATGTCTATACCAATACATTGTAGTGTTACAGCTTTCTCTCTTAAAATGAGAATACTACAGCTTTCTCTCTTGAAATGAAAAAAATCTTTGTTTTTGTTTCTGCTGTTGTTGTTCTTGTTGTTGCTGTTATTGTTGCTGCTGCTGTTGTTGTTGTTGTTGTTGTTGTTGTTGTTGTTGTTCTTCTTCTTCTTCTTCTTCTTCTTCTTCTTCTTCTTCTTCTTTCTCCTT